>CP142452.1:47042500-47507500 GCA_038049695.1 Cinnamomum chago | reverse complement strand
ATCTATAGCATGTTTCCCAAAGGTTGTTAAAATTAGACAAAATATCATTTAGTTACATTCCCCAAAATTAGAGGCCAACAAAGGCCAATATTACAAAATAATAACCCAAAGAATAGTTAACAAGTCCTTCCCAAAATGTTACGCCTCTTGGCAACCCGATGTCTACATGACATCGTCAGCACGCCACTCAACTAGAGGCTGCAGCTCACCTACCGCCTCCTCCGGCTCCTCCTCAAGGAAACCGGCAACGGGACCTGAGTACCAAAGCAAAGGATCAGACACGACGGTCTGGCAAGAGAGTGAGAAGATACAACAACAATAATATAGAGGAAATCTCTTGAAAAGCATATAAATCTGTTTAAGCAAGAACTCTCATAAAGCAGGTAAATCATTTGCTATAAAACAATTAAACAAGATAAAACATATGAGGTAACCAAGGAAATCGGGAATAACAAGGTGACAATCACATAAAGCTAAGTCCTCTGTCACTAAAGTGACAACAGTATCACGGGACGTTGATCTCAGTCACACAAGGTGAGGAGAAACAACGTATACATATATACAATATAATTATACGGGAACGGGACCACGGTAGCGAACCGGGTATTGGGACGGGACCACGGTAATGACCGGGTATCGGGATCCAAACTGCAGCTGGCGGGACGGGAGAGGGATATCCAAGTCAGTGGATCAGACTGACAAGGTATCCAAGCTTAGTGATGCCGACTCATGGGATAAAACCAATCAAGACATATACAAGTAAATCAAGTACAGTAAATAAACGGGGAAAACGGGGGTGCTCAAGGCACACTGTCATTTCATATCGGGCAATACATATCTGGACAAGTCAATGCTATTATCATGCTTTCGGGAAAACAATTCATGTAAAGCAAGTCTTGGAAATAGAGCAATATAATGAACTATACTAAATCAGGAAGGACAATGACTTTAAGATCTAATTGAGTGAATAGGGGTCCCGTATGTCGATTATGGAAAAGACTTGGTACTCCTTGAGTTTGAAGACATTCCGGGCTCCTTATGCACTTTTACGATTTTCAAACTGAAAATGAGCTTATGGTTATAATTAGGTGTTATACTAGGAAAATCAAGACTAGGAACGGTCCATCCTAGGCATGACATTAATTCGGAAACATCGACCAACCTATTCAGTCATCGAAAGGAATAGAATTCGCGATAACCAAGGCAAAAGACTTATATTTGGATATAAAGAAGTTATCACGTCATTCTATCCCGTTCAAGATTGAAACGGTTTGAACTTCGATGCCACCAAACTAACCGTGAGAAGTGTCGGCTCAAGACATCTTACCCATAGTCCAATTAGTCCAAAAAGGGTAGCCAAGGTCCCACCTAGCACTAAGGAAAAAAATAAAAATCTCAAAATCCACCGGACTCAAATTGACCGATCGGCCAAAATTTTCTGAAGCGGATCCGATCGATCGGCCGAAATTTCTACACAGGGCCCGATCGATCGGCCCAAAAACCCTTACAGTTACTGACAGTCCGATCGATCGGTCTGCACGTCCGATCGATCGGACCTGGGCGCAGTGCAGGTCCGGGACTTGGATTTTTCTCCTTTTTGTTCCTTTCTTTCCAACACCTCAACCACCACATAGAACTATGATCAAGATGACTTAATTACATGCTTCCAAGACATTAAATGAGGCTATCAAGAGGTATAAATACCATTTATTGCAATCATGGAAAATCAATAAATGCAATCAATGAAAGCATAAAAATCCATCAATGCTACACTAAATCATTTGAAACTTAAAAAAAACCTCCAAACATTCACTTGCCTCAAGTCTTCAATTAATGATATTAAGCTCTATCAAGTCCTCCAAGAAATGGTCCAAGCTACAATGTAAAATCCCCAAAAACAACCCTAAAATGGGTTACACAAAGAATGAAAATGAAAGAGCTTTCAATAATGCAAATGTAGCTTCCCTAAGGCTAGAAGATCACTAATCTAGGAGATGAATAAGATCACTTACTTGTAAGGTCCCCTAATGGACAATGTAAGCTCAAGGGAAGTCTCAAAGTTGATGGACTCTTCTAAAAATAGTATCAAGAGGAAGCTTGAGAGATGAGGAAGAGATTGACAATCTCCATTTCTTGATTGATGAGCTCTTGGTGAGGCTTAGAGATGAAGAAGCAAGAAGAAGAAGAGAAACTTGCTAGCAAAACCCTAGACTCAAGTGTGCTGGAACATGAAAATGGAGGAAGAAGGGAAGGGTTCCTCTTGTTAACAAAGGATTTTGGGTCCCACAACTTAATGGACTTGGGTGGCTGAAATCATCTCTCTCGGGTCCTCGGATGAATTCGACGAAGAAGGAAGAAATGTTCGTCGAAATATCTAGTTTCCAAAAAGTGTATGTTTCGCGGGTTTCGAGAATATTAAGTTTTGGGTACAGATTTGGCGTGAAATGACTGTTTTACCCTCAAGGCTATGAAATCGGGTTTCGGGGCCTCGAATGGACACGGGATCAACATGAAAGTTGTAAGAATCCACAAGATGAATGCAACGGGCCAAAAACACAATTTAAAACACGTCGGAAAAATTTCACGAGAAAAGCAAAGCCGAAAAGGGAACCCCCAAAGGGCCCCACAAGCTATCAATCACTCCAAAAGGCCCAAAACTAGAATCAAGGCTATTCCAAACCCAACTAGACCAAAAACACTAATCAAGCTTAGCACTAAAACGCAACTTAATTAGCACTAATCGGGTTCACTCGGGTCGGGGTCTTACACTTTCCTCCTTAATCTGTGCAAAGTTCTTTCTATTTCTGGATCGTACTACAAATCACCTTGACTAGAAGATCGAGTTTCAGTCATAAGCAATCAAGGAAACCATACAAATAAATCAGGAAAAATCTAGAGTAAATAAAAAAAATCTATGCTAAAATAAAAATAAAAAATTGTTAAAAATAAAAATTCTACGTATAAAAATTAAACTCTAAATTTTATTTATTTTTTTGTTTATTTTTTTGTTATCCAAAAATAAATATTGCAGAAAGATGACGTCAGCAAGGAGATGGCTGACGTCAGCCAAAAGGATGCAGGGAGTGAGATGGCTATTGCTGTGATGACTTTGGGTGATGATGGCAGGGAGTGAGATGAGATGATCGAAGGAGATGAGATGAAGAGATGTATAAAAGAAACAAAAGAGAGAAAGTTGCTGAGTGGAGTTAAGAGGGATAAAGAGAACAGGGAGTGAGTGTGGAAAAAAACTATTACCGAGACTAAGAGACTGTAGAATGAGAAAACATGCTGGGGGAGAGAAAAAAAATAAAACCGAGAGGGGAGACGGTGGTTTAGCCGGCGCAAACTGCCACAGGCGATGCAAATAAAAAAAAGCATAAAAATAAACTAGAATCACTCCCCGGCAACGGCGCCAAAATTTGGTTGTGCTGTCGCCGGCACCCAAATATAATAAAATCTTTACTCCAAAAATAAAAAATGTAGTAGTGCGAGTAAGGATCGTTCCCTCGGAGAGTATCTAACCAAGTTTTATGCTATGTGATCAAAGATGGGGGTTTTGATTATACTGGAAGCAAAAACAAATAAAGAGCAATAAGGTAACGAATTCAATCAAATGAGCAAGCATTGGTCAAAGTTAACATCCACCATCGGAAATTCAGAACTGATCATTGATGCAAAAATAAATCAATTAACACTTTGAATATTCATCGTTGGAATTAAATTCCTAACTCCTTAATTAGTTAATTAGAAAACACGCGCTCTAATTAACCCTAATTACTAAACAACCTAAGACAAGCGCTATAGATTTGATTTAGTAAAAGCATTAAAATCAGGGAGATCGATGAACCCAAATAACACAAGCACACGCGGTTGCCTTTAATTTAGCTAAGTGTTCTTCCTAATATCTAACAATTACTGATGTAGTAAATTATTAAATATCAGTTGCTTCGCAAATTTGAGGGATCAAATAATTAAGGATTTGATTTCTAATTTAGTTGTAGATTGCAACGAAAAATAAACTAGTATGCATCCTAGCAATTAAACGAAATAATCATGATAACAAATTAAGCATAGAAGAACAACCCATATTCAAAGCATAAATTGAACAATAAAAATAAATTAGATCTCACAGTATTTATTCCGAGGCTTCAGTCTCCTTCAACCAATTACAGCAAATTAGCCACGTAGGGCCATGCTAACTTGTGAAATAAATTAAATGGAAAAGGAAGGGAGAAAGAAGAGAGAAAAGAGAGAGAGAGAGAGAGAGAGAGAGAGAGAGAATTCGTGTGTACAGAGCCTCGCCTCTGAATGTCGTGTAATGGGTGTTTATAGAGGTGGGTTAGGTTAGGGTAGGAGAAAAAATAGGTAAGCTTAGGGTAGGAGAAAAAATAGGTAAGTGGGCCCACCTGATGGAGAGAAAAGGAATGAGGGAGAGATAAAGTCGGAGAAGATGAGAGATGAAAGAAAGAATAGAAAGGAGACGTTGGAGATGGACTGCACGCATGAGTTTTAGAGAGAATTTGAAGTCGCTTGGGATTGGAGATGAAAATTAATAAAATAATCAATTAAATTCTAACTTAGTCAAAATCTTCTTCTTGACCATATCTTCTCATTCGGGCTTCTATTGGACTCGAACTAAGAATTAAAGTTGCACTATTTTTCGTTCTGCACAATATGAGCCCAATATTGGATATGTTTCGACGAACTCCTGATTTCTTCAAATTTACCATAATGCCCTTCTGCTTGATTTCCTCTAAACAGGACCCGGTTCCAAATCAACTCTGTCCAATCAGCATCAAATATGATCACCTTCTTTTAACGTTCCACAATATCTTGAATCATCTCCACCGGAGCTCGAATGAGAGAGTTATGCCCAACTTGCGAGGCGATGCGAAAATTCATCTAAAATTGCCCAATTAACTTCATTTTGCGTTTAGCCCTCCAATTGCATCCTAAATCAAAATATAAGAATAATGAGTGCAATTAGACATCAAATAGGTACAAAGAACTAAATCTTAATGGCGGAAAATATAACAATTTTCATTCTTATCATTAATTGTATCCGTTGATTTTGTATCCTTGTACACTCTCTTGGCATAAAACACCTAATTAATTATGAAACATAAACTCTTGTAGAATTAGAACAAGGACCTGATTTAGAGTGTACCTTAGGAACCATGTATCGTGTATTGATAAACATGACTGGCTAGAATGTAAGGGATTATCGTGTGGATGGTCTATCTTATACTGTTTGAATGAGATAATCCCTAAGAAAACGCTTTGTTCGCTAAGCTAGCCAGACTTGCTTGGCTTGGTTTTCCCCGCATGTCAACACCACTTTATTATTATTATTATTATTTGCATATCATGGCCAGCTGCAGTTTGGGGTTTATTGATGGGCCGGTTACTCGGACATCGGGGTGGGCAGTCGGCTTTGGACGGCGTCCATGGTGTTGAATAGTTGGGAGCGGGCTTGGACCGTGCTACTATTCCCAGGACTTGGAGCTTGGATCCCCCTGGAGCCGGACTTTGGTATGACTAGTCCGGATAGGATTGTTATTGGTACCCCGTGAGGTGGCTTGGACATCCATGGAGTCTCCCTCTTGTGCATTGCATTACATTGGTAGTGGTGATTGTTAGTATTGCTAGGATTTCTATTTATGATTCGGATTGTTATTTACTCATGCTATATGCCAAGTATTGTTCCTTGTATTCCTACGATCTTGTACTTGTCATTACTCTTATATTTGATGCATGTTATGTTTTAATTATATCTTGCTTATCTATTGCTCAACATGTCGTTGACTCGGTTCCTTGGTGTGCAGACTCCTCAGGTGAGTACTACTACGAGGAGCAGGCCGGTACGGAGATCCCAGAGGATCTCCAACCAGCAGAGGAGGCACGGGAGTGGAGTGCCGATGACGTAGAGTAGCATCATCATTACCAAGCACATGAGAGAATCACTTTGGGACAAACATTAGATTTTATTTAATTCAAAGTTATTCTTCGTTGAATGTTTCTTTCATTGACATCATGTTCTTTTAAAAGGCCTTGGATATTGGGTTGGCCTTTGTTAGTACTTTAATTCCTTGATTAGTTTTATCATTTCCTTGTGCAACTTTAATTATTAAGGAGATTGTTATTCATTGCTTCGATATTTAATATGCCTCAAATCGTATGAATTCCGCAGTTTTATATTACTTGAGGTTTGAAATGCAATATCCTCACAGCGGACTTACGATCCTTGGGCCTAAAGGGCAATTTTTTTTAATTGGCCCTAAATTTCACTCCCCGGATCCGGTTTATTCTCTAATCGGGTTCTGGGGACGTGACACCAGGGAAGTAGATCAAAATGACCTCTATGAGAAATTCAGGAAAAGGGTTCCTCCTGAGTTTCACGGGTCTGGAGATCCCATGGTAGCGGATGATTTTATAGAACAGTTGGAGCAAATCTTTGCAGTCTTCAATTGCAATCAAAAGCAGTGAGTTAATTTGGCAGCTTACATGTTCAGAGGTATAGCTCTCCAATGGTGGAACTCAGTCAAAGAAGTAGTGCAAGCAGAGGTAGTGGCTGAAGATAATGCCTGGGAAACATTTACTACGGAGTTTATGGATAAATTTATTCCCAAATATGTCAAGGACTCGTGGAAGAGGGATTTTCAGAACTTAGTGCAAGGTGACATGTCAGTGCAGCAGTATGAACAACAGTTCACAAGATTGGCTAAGTATGCACCTACACTAGTTGTTCCAGAGGAAGAGAAAATCAGGCATTTTCTTGATGGGTTATCAGCTGATATCTACATGATGATCAGAGATAATCAACGCCCGACATTTCAGGAGACTGTGAAAAGTGCATATTGGGCTGAAGGTGCACTAAAGAAGAAGGCAGCAGAACGACAGGGTAAATATCAACAACATCAGTTGAGGCAATCTTCTAGCCAAGGCAACCCGAAGAAACAGAAGTTTCAAGGTCAACACTCAGGTGGTCAGAGACAACTGTGTCGACGATGCGGAAAGAACCATCCTACTGAGCAGTGCTACAGAGAGACAGGTGCATGTTTTCACTGCGGGCAGATGGGCCATCGAGTTCCCGATTGTCCCAATGGCGGTAGTCAGTTGCCAGTGTCCCAGCTAGCAGCTTATCGTGCTCCTGCACAACAGCCTTGGAGGACAGCACCTCCGCAAGGACCACAACAGATTCATCGGGCACCACAACAGCATACGTACCGAGCACCAGCCCCTCAGTATCAGCAATATAGGGGTGCACCGCCACAGTAGCAGAGGCCAGTGCAAGGTCAGCAGAGGCCATTGCAAGGTCAACAGAGGCCATTCCAGCCACAAAGGCAGCAACAACCAGTAGGTCAACCAAGAGCACCTAGGCCAGTGCAAGGACAGCCAAACCAAGCTCAGCAGATGGGCAGAGTATGGGCAGTTACTCATGAGGATGTATATGCTTCTGCAGAGGTTGTGGAATGTATTGTTTTAATCTCAGAGGTAGAAGCTAAGGCCATATTTGACCCTGGCTCTACACATTCCTTTGTTTCCCATGATTTTGCTAGACATATCAATGAGGCTGTAGTGAGATTAGATGTTGCTTTAGTAGTGGGTACCCCAGTGGGCAAGCAGGTTCGTTGCCACCAATATTTTCCGAGTACCCGAGTTCAAATTGGGGATTTCATCTTACCTGCAGACCTGATTCTTTTAAACATGAAGGATTTCGATGTCATACTTGGTATGGACTGGCTAGCGACCTATAGAGCAGTGATGGACTGTTTTAATAAAACAATCAAGTTGTCATTGCATTCTGACACTATTGAATTTGTTGGTTGGAGGAAACCAATTCGGACATGCAGGATCTCGGCATTGGAAGCAGAAAGATTGTTGAAATCTGGATGTGAAGGAGATTTGGCGTTTATCACGGAGGATAAACAGTTAAAAGGGGTGGAGGATATTCCAGTGGTCTGTGAGTTCTCGGATGTTTTCCCGGATGAAATTCGAAGCTTACCTCCAGTCAGGGAGATAGACTTTTCGATTGAATTGGTGCTAGGGACAACTGCAATTTCTAAAGCTCCATATAGAATGGCTCCAGCAGAACTCAGAGAGTTGAAAACTCAATTGCAGGATTTGTTGGACAAGGGGTTTGTGAGACCAAGTGTATCACCTTGGGGTGCGCCGGTCCTATTTGTGAAGAAAAAGGATGGGTCTATGAGGATGTGCATAGATTATCGACAACTCAATCAGGTCACAATCAAGAACAATTATCCTCTCCCAAGGATCGATGAATTATTTGATCAGCTTCAGGAAGCTGAATATTTCTCAAAGATAGACTTGAGATCGGGATATCATCAGCTCAGAGTTCGAGATCAGGACATTCAAAAGACAACATTTAGGACCAGATATGGCCACTACGAGTTTTTGGTAATGCCATTTGGGTTAACCAATGCTCCAGGAGTATTTATGGCCTTGATGAATAAGATATTTGCTCCATTTCTAGACCAGTTTATCGTTGTTTTTATAGACGACGTGTTAGTATATTCTCGGTCTCGAGAAGATCATGAGTAGCATTTGAGGTCAGCATTACAGACTTTGAGAGAGCATAAACTCTATGCCAAGTTGAGCAAGTGTGAATTTTGGCTTCAGCAAGTAATTTTCTTGGGTCACATCATTAGCAAGGAAGGTTTGGTGGTAGATCCAGGAAAGAGATTGAGGCAGTGGTCAAGTGGCAGAGACCCATGTCAGTAACAGAGATTCGTAGTTTCTTGGGTTTAACAGGTTACTACAGGAGATTTGTGAAAAGATTTTCATCCATTGATGTTCCATTGACCAGATAATTAACACAAAAAGATATACCATTCGTGTGGATTGATGAATGTGAAGCAAGTTTTCAGGAGTTAAAGAATAGATTGACTACAGCTCCAGTGCTCACATTGCCTACAGAGAATGGTAGATTTGTCATTTACACAGATGCCTCGAAGGTTGGATTGGGTTGTGTGCTTATGCAGGATGGGAAAGTAGTGGCTTATGGCTTTAGACAATTGAAAGAGCATGAGAAAAGGTATGCCACACATGATTTGGAACTTGCAGCAGTGGTCATGGCATTGAAGATGTGGCATCACTATCTCTACGGTGAGAAACTTGAAATTCATTCAGACCATAGAAGTCTTCAATATTTGTTTACCCAGCCTGAATTAAACATGAGACAGACCCGGTGGATGGAATACATGAAGGATTTTGATTTTTCAATCAAATATCATCCCTGGAAAGCCAATGTAGTGGCTGATGCATTGAGTCGAAGGGCAGCAACTAATGCATGTTTGCGAGCAGAATGGTCTTGGGCAGAAATTTTCTTTGATTTGGGAGTGTCTTTGCAATCAATTGATGACAAGGTTATGTTGGCTCACATGTTTGTTTGGGAACCAGAAATCTTGAACAGGATCAAAAGCAGACAAGCAGAGGATCTAGAGCTTGTAAAGTCCGGGGACCCGAACCCTAGAGGGGGGGTGAATAGGGTGAGCTCCAATTATGACCAATTTTAACAATTTTAACTTCTTTAAAACCAACTAGTCACAAGTGATGATTATCAAACAATATGCGGAAGCTAATATAAGCAATCACCACAAAGCAAGCACCATCACACAAGTATTTATAGTGGTTCGGCCTCAATGCCTACATCCACTACCGGCTTGTGAACCAACACCCCACCGGATTTCCACTATTTATGCTTTTCAATAGGCTAAGCAATAACCTTTACAATATGCTTTCCAAGGCTAAGCAATAACCTTACATTGATGTTTTTCAAGGCTTAACATCAACCTATACACTATGCTTTTATAGGCTAAGCAATAACCTCTTCAACCACAAGGTTGGTTATCTCACTAATTTAGTGTCTAACATACACTTGATGGAGATTCAATTAAGCTCATTACAATGCCTCTTAATTAGGCGGATATGGAAGTGAAAAACTAATACACACTCACACTATGAATGCAAAGATGAAAGTACATGAAGTGTGTGTGTGTGGTCCTCAATCATTTTGAAAATGAAAGCTCATAAATGTATGCCTAAGGCTTTTGAAAGTTTTAGCTCAAAAACATTTATGATTGAGGAAGAATGCAATCACATGTTAAAAGTAACAACTTGTTAATGATGTCAAAGATACACAAGTTGTATGAAATGGATTAGCTCTAAACATGTGATGCATAGGGATGTCAATCAAATCAACATGAAGCTCAAAACATAAAAATAGATTTGATTGAAATTAGGGGACAAATCATATGTAATTATAAAGACAACTTGAAAAAGATTTACCAATCAAAGTAAGGCAAGTTGTGAAACATTAAAACAATAATACACATATGATTTGTAAAGATGTTGAATCCAAAACATAAGATACATTTGAAAGAGATTTTCTTATGATGGAAAACAACAACCAAAGATTCAACAAAGTATATGAATCATGTTACATATTTCATTAACATGATCTACTTAGATTTACCAAAGATAAAGTACTACTTTGATGAATCAATGGTGATGTATCCAAAACAATAGATCTATTCAAAATATAAGACATGCTAAGGATACAACACATCATAAGTTAACATGTTACTAAAGATTTACCAATGATAAAACAAAACATGAAAACATATGATTTGTAAAGAAGTTGAGTCCAAAGCATAAGATACTTTTGAAAGTGATTTTCTTATGATGGAAAACAACAACCAAAGATTCAACCAAGTATAGGAATCATGTTACATATGATTTACCAAGTTTCTTTCATTAACATGATCTACTTTGATTTACCAATTCAAGTACTACTTGGATTGAATCATATGGTGTTGTATCCAAAACAATAAATCAACTCAAAACATAACCATGTTAAGGACACAACACAAACATAGTTTAACATGCTAGAAATGATTTACCAAAAAATAAAACAAAAGCATGAAAACATATGATTAAGGAAAGTAGAGCCTACTTGGAGATTTAACTTCATTAATCCAAGCTTTAGCTTTCCTAATGCTCCCCTTCATCCCTTAGTTCTTTTCCCTTGAATATGCCTCAAAACCTCTCAAGGAGGGGCTTAAAATTCCCAACTTTTGGCAAAGGAAAGAACTCATATTTATAGCAAAAAGTGCCCAACGGCTAGTCCTCGGTCGACCGGCAAACAGGTCTCGGTCGACCGGGATCACACAACGGTCGGATTTCTGACCGTTGGTGCGCCAGGCCATTTTTGCCTTGCAGTGTTCCCGGTCGACCGGGACCTCTGCGCCGGTCGACCGGCGACACTGCCGGGCCACCAAATTCCCACTTTTGCAAGATTGAAAGATTTTCTTTGTGGAACTATTTGGGCCACTAAACCAAGCTTAAAAGCATGTTTTAAATAATTCTATGGGTTTTAAAACATGAACCATAAAAAGCCTAAAACATTTTGAAAGATTTAAAACTCATAGGCTAGCTTGATTTTCTAAAACTCTTTTCAAATCAAATGCATCCAAGATTTAAAAACAAATCATGCATAAATCAAAACTTTTACAAATCTTAAAAACAATGCATGAATAAAACAAGATTTCAAGTTTATCTTAAAACAATGCAAGTGTGTGAATCAAATGATGCTTGAATAATAATGCATCCATCAAATTGCAATCTACAAAATTCCTAACAGAGCTAGCTCGAGTGATCAAATAGATTGACAGCAGACCAGATTTCAGAATAGTGGAGGGTGTGTTGTACTTTCAAGACCGGTTATGTTTGTCAAATATAGAAGAACTGAAGAATGAGATCATGACAGAGGCACATCATTCCCGTTATACTATTCATCCTGGTAGTACAAAGATGTACCAGAACCTGCGTAATCATTATTGGTGGAGTAATATGAAGAGGGATGTAACAGAATTTACAGCAAGGTGCTTGGTGTGTCACAAGTAAAGGCAGTACGGAAGCAGCCCCCAGGACTTTTAAAACAGTTGGAAGTGCCCGACTGGAAATGGAAACACATAACGATGGATTTTATCTTTGGGTTGCCATCAATGCATAACAAAGATAGCATCTAGGTGATAGTTGACTGATTGACTAAAGCGGCACATTTCTTACCAATGAGCCTGGAGACACCTCAGGATGAGTTAGCTCGAATGTACATGGAGAAGGTGGTCACAATTCATGGTGTTCCCCGATCGATTGTATCAGACAGAGATCCTAGATTTTTGGGCAAATTTTGGACTGAACTTCAGGAAGCTCTGGGCACATCATTGAATTTTAGTACAACATATCATCCTCAGACCGACGGTCAAACTAAAAGGACTAATCAGACACTGGAAGATATGTTGCGAGCTTGCGTCCTTGATTTTGGGAAGGACCGGCAAAAAAGTCTCCCATTGTGCGAGTTTGCATACAATAATAGTTATCATTCTAGTATCGGCATGACACCATTTGAGGCGTTGTATGGACGTCGATGCAGGACCCCAATCTGTTGGGAGGAGATAGGTGTCAGGAGTTTTCATGGTCCATCTATTGTTAGTGATACCAGTGAGAAAGTGAAGCAAATCCATGATCGGTTGAAAATTGCTAGAAGCCGACAAAAGAGTTATGCAGACTTGAAGAGGAGAGATCTTCAATTTGAGATTGGTGAACATGTGTTTATAAAGGTTTCACCAACACGAGGAACATTGAGGTTTGGGCAGAAAGGGTAATTATCTCGGAGATATATCGGTCCATTTGAGATCCTGGAAAGAATTGGAGAAGTTGTTTATAGATTGGCTTTACCAGCAGTGTTGTCGGCGGTACACAATGTTTTTCATGTCTCGATGTTGAAGAAGTATATCGCAGACCCATCTCATGTGTTGCAGTATGAGCCATTGGAATTGCAGCCAGATGTTACTTATGTTGAGCAACCTTCTTAGATCATCGACACGAAGGAACAAGTTCTCAGGACTCGAGCAATACACTGGGTGAAAGTCCAGTGGGAGCACCATAGTCCTCGAGAAGCCACTTGGGAACTCCGGGACCAAGTGAAGAAGCTTTACCCGCATCTTCTTCAAGAGGTATGATTGCATTTGGAGGACCAAATGTCCTAAGGGGGGGAGAATGTAAGATCCGGCCCCACCATTAATTATATTTATTATTAAAATATTAGTATTATATTAATTTTATCGCGACCCCGGACCGGGGATCCAAATCCGGGATCGGGACTAGATGTAATGAATGAGATTGAAAGGGGTATACTTCCATAATCCACAACATACACATATTTAATTTCCCACAGGTGTCCACGGTGAGGATATCACAACCATCAATGAATATTTCTTTTAAGTGCGGAAGCGTGTAGCAAATCAAATAGTCAATCCATCCTTGGTCATCAAGACAATAACAAAAGTCTAAACACTGTATCAGAATAAGCAATGATCTATCGCATGTTACCCAAGTAAGTTAAAGTTTATACAAATAACATTTAATTACATTTCCCAAAAGTAGAGGCCAACAAAGGCCAATATACAAAATACCAATTCCAAAGAATGGTTAAACATTTCCCCAAAATGATAAGTCTCTCAGAACCATCAAACGTCTACATGACGTCATCGGCACGCCACTCAACCAACTGCTGTGGTTCTACAACTGCCTCCTCAAGCTCCTCCTCGGGATAACCGACAACGGGACCGGAGTACCAAAGAGTAGGTCAAACACGACGGTTTGGCAAATGGAGGAAATACAATGACAATAAGGAAATACAAGAATCTACCTTCAAAACATGAAAACCTGTTTAAATAACAATTTCTCTAAACCAGATAAAACATTTATTCCAAATATACGCATGCAATGTAAAACATGTAAGGTGACCAAGGAAACGAGGAAACAAGCAAGATGACGACCATACGAAGCTAAGTCCTCTATCACTAAGGTGATAGAGCAAGTACTAGGCACTGGTCTCAGTCACTCGAGGTGAGGAGAAACAGTGGATCTCATATAATACTTATACATATACAATACTATAAATGACCACGGTAGCGAGCCGGGCATCGGGGACCACAATAGCAATCTGCGGCATCGGGACAAGACCACGGTAATGACCGGATAGCGGGATCCAAACTGCAGCTGGCGGGACAAGAGGGGGATCTCCAAGTCGGTGGATCAGACCGACATGGTTATCCAAGCTTAGTGGTGCCGACTCATAGGTCAAATACAATCGAGACATATGCAAGCAAATCAAGTATAAGTAAATAATCAAGCGGGCAAGACGGGGGTGCTCAAGGGCACACTATCATATCAAATGGTGCAATGCACTTTGGGTCAAGTAACCATTCCAAGTGTATAACAATGCTTTCGGGAAAACAATACAAGTAGTGCAAATCTCGGGATCAGTAAAGTACTGTAAACAATTGACATTTCGGGAAAATATCTATTTGAAATGGATAGGGACCCCGTATGTCGATCACATAACAATTTGGTACTCTTTGAGTTTGGGGACATTCCGGGCTCCTTATACACTTCGATCTTTTCAAAACTATGAATGAAATCCTTGTGATATGGTTTCTTCCTCAAATAGCCTCCCACAATGCCTAATAAATCTCCTTGATATGGAGGGGTTCCCAAAGAATAGTCCCAATGCGTTGAGACGGTCGAACGTTGTCCCAAACATAACCTAAGCCAGACGACCCGCATCGCTCGAGCGGACTGTAGGGTTCGCTCGAGCGAGTTGCTCGCTGGGAAGGTTGTCTGGGTGAGTTCGCTCGAGCGAACTCATTGGGTCGAGCGGTTATTTAAATGCATTCGAGCGAACAACTCACTGGAATGAGTTCTGGGATGACCGCTCGAGCGAAAAACGGTGCGTTCGAGAGACCAAGCCACTGGAACGCTCCAAACCCTTTCTGGACAGGTCGCTCGAGCGAAGTGTCATGGTCGCTCGAGCGAACTGTCCAAAAAAAGATTCCGGACCAGTTCAACTCCTCTCTATTTCTCCTTTTTACAACCTCCTTTTAGCCCTTCTTACACATCAAATGAGGAGTCTAAAACCCCATTCCAACTACTTCAAATCTCCAACCATATCCATCCCATTCTCCTCCATCAACCATACATTCAAAACAAGGAAAAAGGGAGAAGGAAACCATTTCACAATATATGCATTTGGAACAAAACAAGAAAGAATTAAAAGCTATGATCAAACACATCTTTGTAATCATAAATGCACTAACAAGGCTCTTCATGAGCATTTATTTCAAAGCAAGACAATAAATAGGCATGAGAGAGAATTAATGAAACCAACCACATTTCTCACAAAACATTAAAAGCTCTAAAAGATCATATTATCCACTTGCCTCAAGTCTTCTAACAATTGAAATCAAGCTCTAACAAGTCTCCCAAGCAAGGAATCCAAGCTATGACAAAAATCCCCAAAACAAACAAACCCTAAAAGAATCAAAACAAAGAAATAGCAAGGAAACCTTCCAATATTAAAGGTAGAGCTTCTCTATGGCCAAAGGAATACAAATCTAGAAGATGAAGGGGAATACTTACTTGCAAGGTCCTCTAATGGAAATGGTGAGCTCAAAGGAAATCTTGAAATGGATGGTTTGCTCCACAAAAGCTATTGAAAGAAAGCTCTCAAGGAGATGAAGAAGGTGATGGCCTCTAATCTCCTCTTGGTGCAAGTTTGGGAGTGGATTGAGTAATGGAAAGCAAGAAGAAGGAGTTGCTCACAAAACCCTAGATTTCTCTTTTGTGCTGGAAAATGAAAATGGAAGGGAAGGGTCTCCTATTGTAGCAAGTGAGGAGTGGGTTCCACCACTAACAATCTACTTAGGCTGAAATCATCTCTCTCGGGACCTCGGATGAATTCGACAAAGAAGGAAGAAATGTTCGTCGAAATATCTAGTTTCCAAAAAGTATAGGTTTCGCGGGTTTCGGGAATATCAAGTTTTGGGTACAGGTTTGGTGCACATTGATTGTTTTGCCCTCAAGGCTATGAAATCGGTTTTTCAGGATCTCAAACGGGAACGGGATCAACATGAAAGTTGTAGAGTTTAACAATACCAATAAAACGGGATTAAAATAATGAATGCAAAAATCTCTGATAAATCCTCAAACAAAATGCAATGTCATGAAAAAGGGACCCCTAAAGGGCCCTACTAGTTACCAAAGCATTCAAAGATTCCCAAAACTAATATCCAAAGCTATTCCAAACCCAACTTAGCCAAAACCACTAATCAAGCTTAGCACTAACACGCAACTTAATTAGTACTAATCGGGTTCACTCGGGTCGGGGTCTTGCATCCTCCACCCCTTAAGGCATTTGGTCCTCCAAATGAAATATAAGACTCACCTCTGGTAGAAGATGTGAGTACTTCTTCTGCACTTGATCTCGTAATTCCCATGTTGCCTCTTCCGGTCCATGGTTCTCCCACAGTACCTTCACCCACTGGATAGTTTGAGTCCTCAACTCTTGTTCCTTTGTATCAATGATCTCAACTGGCTTCTCAACATAGGTAGCATCCTCTCTGATTTCCAATGGTTCATGCCGGAGTACATGCGAGGGATCGGGAACATACTTCTTCAACATAGACACATGGAAGACGTTGTGTACACCAGATAGCTCAGGTGGTAAGGCCAACCTATAGGCCACGTCACCAATCTTGCTCACAATGTCATAGGGTCCAATGTATCTCCGCGATAGCTTGCCCTTCTGTCCAAATCTCAATGTTCCCCTGGTAGGTGATACTTTCAGGAAAACCTTATCTCCTTCCTTGAACTGTAGATCTTTGCGATGGGAGTCTGCATAGCTCTTCTGCCTACTCCGGGACACTTTCAGACGCTCTTGAATCAACTTAATCTTGTCGCTGGTCTCACTAACAATAGTCGGTCCGTGGAAACTGCGAGTGCCAACTTCTTCCCAACAAACAAGTGTCCTACACCTTCTGCCATATAAAGCCTCAAAAGGAGCCATTCCAACACTCGAGTGGTAACTGTTATTGTAAGCGAATTCACACAACAGTAGAGTTTCATCCCATTGAGTCTTGAAATCTAACACACAAGCACGTAGCATATCCTCAAGAGTCTGAATCGTCCTCTCTGACTGACCATCGGTCTGCGGGTGATAAGCCGTGCTAAACTGTAGTCTTGTACCCATAGACTCATGCAATGTCTTCCAGAATCTCGAGACGAATCTGCTGTCTCTGTTAGAAGTGATAGAAACTGGCTGCCCATGTCGACTGACGATCTCGCTGACAAACAACTCTGCTAAAGGTAGCATGTGCATCTTCTTCCCTATCTTCATAGCAAGGAAATGCGCTGACTTGGTGAGACGGTCTACAATGACCCAAATCGCATCGTTGCCCTTGCTAGTCCTCGGTAATCCCAAAATAAAGTCCATGGTAATGTGCTCCCACTTCCATTCCGGGATCTCTAATGGCTGTAACAACCCTGGAGGCCTCTGATGCTCTGCTTTAATCAACTGACAGGTCATACAACGGGAGACAAACGCTGCAATCTCTCTCTTCATGTTGTTCCACCAAAATCCGCCCTTCAAGTTCTGATACATCTTTGTGCTGCCTGGATGCATAGAGTACTTCGTGCTATGAGCCTCAGCCATGATGTCATTTCTCAAATCTTCGATGTTAGGCACACACAGACGGTCACGGTAGTACAAGACTCCATCAACAACTTGGAAGTCGGGACGTTTTGCTATATGCTCTGAAATTTTGGCCAACTCTGGATCTTGCAACTGACTATCCTTGATCTTCTGAATGAAAGAAGGTTCTGACACCGTCATATTAGCTAATAGTACACCCTTCCTCAGTGGCTGAAGATCTAAACTCAACTCTTCAAACTGCTCAAAAATACAAGTGCCACTAAGATTTGCCAAGCCTACTGATTTCCTACTCAAGGCATCTGCAACTACATTGGCCTTCCCCGGGTGGTATTTGATTGGAAAATCATAGTCCTTGATATATTCCATCCATCTTCTCTACCTCATGTTCAAATCCTTCTGCGAAAACAGGTACTGTAAGCTGCGGTGATCGGAGTGGACTTCAAACTTCTCTCCATAGAGGTAATGTCTCCACATCTTCAACGTGAAAACAACCGCTGCTAACTCAAGATCATGGGTGGCATAGTTCTTCTCGTGATCTTTCAACTGTCGGGATCCATAAGCAATCACTTTTCCTTCCTGCATCAACACGCAACCAAGTCCCACATTCGAAGCATCGTTAAAAATGGTGAAACCGCCGCTTCCGGATGGCAAAGTAAGGACTGGTGCTATAGTCAATCACCTCTTTAGCTCTTAGAAACTCTCTTCACACTGCTCTGTCCACACATATGGTGCATTTTTCCTTGTCAACTTTGTCAATGGTGACGCAATCGACGAAAAACCTTGCACAAACCTCCGATAGTAACCTGCCAATCCCAGAAAACTTCTGATCTCTGTTGCATTCTTCGGTCTTTCCCAACTCATAACGGCTTCAATCTTGGATGGATCCACTGATAATCCTTCTTTGGAGATCATGTGCCCCAAAAATGCTACTTGCTCCAACCAAAATTCACACTTGTTGAGCTTCGCATACAGCTGATTCTCTCTCAAGAGTTGCAATGCAATCCTCAAATGCTCTTCATGCTCTTCTCTGGTCTTGGAGTACACCAAAATGTCATCTATGAACACTACAACAAACTGATCCAGATACTCTGCAAATATCTTATTCATCAATGCCATGAACACTGCCGGTGCATTAGTCAATCCAAATGGCATCACTAGAAACTCATTGTGGCCATACCTTGTCCGGAAAGCTGTTTTCAACACATCTGATTCTCTAACTCTCAGTTGATGGTAACCGGATCTCAAATCAATCTTCGAAAAGTATGATGCACCTTGTAACTGATCAAACAATTCATCTATTCTTGGTAATGGGTATTTGTTTTTAATGGTCATCTGATTCAATCTTCTGTAATCTATACACATTCTCATCGAACCATCCTTCTTCTTGACAAACAACACTGAAGCTCCCCATGGTGAAACACTCGGTCTCACAAAACCTTTCTCCAACAACTCTTGCAACTGAGTCTTCAATTCTCCCAACTCTGCTGGAGCCATTCTATATGGTGCAATAGATATCGGAGCAGTCCCTGGTAGCAACTCAATAGTGAAGTCAATCTCTCTAATAGGTGGTAAACCTGGAATCTCCTCCGGAAAAACATCCGGGAATTCCCAAACAATTGGGATCTCCTCCACCCCTTGGGACCGTTTATCCTCCGTGATAAACGCCAAATATGCTTCACGACCACTTCTCAAAAGTCTATCAGCCTTCAATGCTGAGACAAACCCTGCACGAGGACTCCTCCTCTCTCCCTGAAACAACACCCCTGCTGGTGTCTCATCTAACTTGAAAGTCAGGGTCTTATGGAAACAATCCATTGTGGCATGGTATCCTGCCAGCCAATCTATCCCTAGGATGACATCAAAATCGAACATCTCTAAAAGAATGAGATCTGCGGTTAAAACGACTTCTCCTATCTGGACTGTGCAACTAGGGTAATATGTACTACAAATAATCTGTTTACCTACTGGGGTTGCCACAGTCAAAATAAACTCAAGTTCTCTAGCATGCATATCAATCAACTTAGCAAATTCATAGGATAAGAATGAATGGGTAGAACCAGGGTCAAATAAAATCTTAGCTTTTATCCCACAAACAAGAAGTGTACCTTCCACTATATTTCCCGCTGCCTCTGCATCCACTCTGTTGACTCCGTAGATTTGCCCTCGCTGTTGTGGCCTATTCTGTGCCTGCTGTGGCCTGCCTGGTGGTGCATTCCTATGCTGCTGAGGTGCACACTGATTTGGGTTCTGTCCCTGCTGACGAGCTTGTTGTTGTTGTGGTCTATGTTGCTGCTGTGGTGGTTGTTGCTGTAGTGGCCTTGCCTGATTCTGGACAACTATTGCATTTTGTGGTGCCGGTGGTCGCTGTGCCCCTTGCTGCTGCTGGTTCTGTCTATTCTGCCTTGGGCAATCTCTCATCTGATGGGCCATGGAGCCACATCTGAAACATGCTCCTGTGAGTGTACGACACTGTGCACTCTCATGGTTCTTCCCACAGTGGGTACAAACCAATGGACCTTGTACATTCAGTTCTGTCCTCTGTCTCTTGTTCTGATGGTTCCTCTGCTGGTGGTTCTGCTGCTGAGCTTGTCCCTTGCCTTGGACTCTGAGGATCTTGTTGTGGAAGTTCTCAAACTTGTAGGCCCTCTTCACTGCCTCATCAAAAGTTGCAGGTGGTACCACTCCGGTGGCATCTCTCTCAATGAAGGGATTAAGTCCGTCAAAGAACTTAGCAATTTTTTTCTCCACCGTATCCACCAACTCCGGAGCGTATCTGGACAGTCTCTCAAACTTGGTGAGATATTCTAGGACCGTCATACTCCCTTAGACCAGCTGTTGAAATTCTATGGCCTTCTGCTTCTTGATATGAGCAGGTACATATTTGTCATGAAATTGCCTCTTGAAGTTTGCCCACACTTCTGCATCCGCCATGGTTCTGTATTCTTCTCTAACCGTTTTCCACCATCTGTCTGCTAAACCAACAAAGAGGGATGATGCTAGCTTCACTCTATCTGCCCCTGTACACTGGAAAATCTCAAAGATGTTCTCCGTGTGTTCCAACCAGTCATCTGCAGCCAATGGGTCTTCTAATCCCAGAAATTCCTTCGGAGCTCTCTTCCTGAATCGCTCAAACAAGGCATTAGGATCATGTTGCCTTTGGTTTATGACGATCGCGGGCTGAGGTTGAACCGGGTCTGGTCTCCTCTGTAAGACCTCAAGCAACTGCCTTTGCATTTCAGCCATTTCCCTAGCATGATCTTCTTCTCTCTTGAGCATCTGTTCTTGCAATCTAGCTTGGTTCTCATTGGCTTGACGTTGCTGGTCAAGCATGGCTTGCATCATCTCTTGGAACTGATTGGGTGGGTTGTTCTCAACTATATCCTCTTCTACTGGCCCTGTGTGATCACTGTTACTACCAGAAGGAATGCCATTCATTGTTCTCTTACGGGGAGGCATGATGCTGCAAAACAAATTGTTAGCACATAATAACATAATGGGTAACACATTGCTCACACGATACTAGTTAACGAAAGATCTAACGAATCCTCGCCACGACCTTAGGATTTCTAGTTTCTTTTAATTGCTTGAAACACGTCTCGCTCTGATACCAGTCTGTCGCGACCCTGGACCGGGGATCCAAATCCGGGATCGGGACTAGAAGTAATGAATGAGATTGAAAGGGGTATACTTCCATAATCCACAACATACACATATTTAATTTCCCACAGGTGTCCTCGGTGAGGATATCACAACCATCAATGAATATTTCTTTTACGTGCGGAAGCGTGTAGCAAATCAAATAGTCAATCCATCCTTGGTCATCAAGACAATAACACAAGTCTAAACACTGTATCAGAATGAGCAATGATCTATCGCATGTTACCCAAGTAAGTTAAAGTTTATACAAATAACATTTAATTACGTTTCCCAAAAATAGAGGCCAACAAAGGCCAATATACAAAATACCAATTCCAAAGAATGGTTAAACATTTCCCCAAAATGATAAGTCTCTCAGAACCATCAAACGTCTACATGACGTCATCGGCATGCCACTCAACCAACTGCTGTGGTTCTACAACCGCCTCCTCAAGCTCCACCTCGGGATAACCGACAACGGGACCTGAGTACCAAAGAGTAGGTCAAACACGACAGTTTGGCAAATGGAGGAAATACAATGACAATAAGGAAATACGTGAATTTACCTTCAAAACATGAAAACCTGTTTAAATAACAATTTCTCTAAACCAGATAAAACATTTATTCCAAATATACGCATGCAATGTAAAACATGTAAGGTGACCAAGGAAACGGGGAAACAAGCAAGATGGCGATCACACGAAGCTAAGTCCTCTATCACTAAGGTGATAGAGCAAGTACTAGGCACTGGTCTCAGTCACTCGAGGTGAGGAGAAACAGTGGATCTCATATAATACTTATACATATACAATACTATAAATGACCACGGTAGCGAGCCGGGCATCGGGGACCACAGTAGCAATCTGCGGCATCGGGACAAGACCACGGTAATGACCGGATAGCGGGATCCAAACTGCAGCTGGCGGGACAAGAGGGGGATCTCCAAGTCGGTGGATCAGACCGACATGGTTATCCAAGCTTAGTGGTGCCGACTCATAGGTCAAATACAATCGAGACATATGCAAGCAAATCAAGTATAAGTAAATAATCAAGCGGGCAAGACGGGGGTGCTCAAGGGCACACTATCATATCAAATGGTGCAATGCACTTTGGGTCAAGTAACCATTCCAAGTGTATAACAATGCTTTCGGGAAAACAATACAAGTAGTGCAAATCTCGGGATCAGTAAAGTACTGTAAACAATTGACATTTCGGGAAAATATCTATTTGAAATGGATAGGGACCCCGTATGTCGATCACTTAACAATTTGGTACTCTTTGAGTTTGGGGACATTCCGGGCTCCTTATACACTTCGATCTTTTCAAAACTATGAATGAAATCCTTGTGATATGGTTTCTTCCTCAAATAGCCTCGCACAATGCCTAATAAATCTCCTTGATATGGAGGGGTTCCCAAAGAATAGTCCCAATGCGTTGAGACGGTCGAACGTTGTCCCAAACATAACCTAAGCGAGACGACCCGCATCGCTCGAGCGGACTGTAGGGTTCGCTCGAGCGAGTTGCTCGCTGGGAAGGTTGTCTGGGTGAGTTCGCTCGAGCGAACTCATTGGGTCGAGCGGTTATTTAAATGCATTCGAGCGAACAACTCACTGGAATGAGTTCTGGGATGACCGCTCGAGCGAAAAACGGTGCGTTCGAGAGACCAAGCCACTGGAACGCTCCAAACCCTTTCTGGACAGGTCGCTCGAGCGAAGTGTCATGGTCGCTCGAGCGAACTGTCCAAAAAAAGATTCCGGACCAGTTCAACTCCTCTCTATTTCTCCTTTTTACAACCTCCTTTTAGCCCTTCTTACACATCAAATGAGGAGTCTAAAACCCCATTCCAACTACTTCAAATCTCCAACCATATCCATCCCATTCTCCTCCATCAACCATACATTCAAAACAAGGAAAAAGGGAGAAGGAAACCATTTCACAATATATGCATTTGGAACAAAACAAGAAAGAATTAAAAGCTATGATCAAACACATCTTTGTAATCATAAATGCACTAACAAGGCTCTTCATGAGCATTTATTTCAAAGCAAGACAATAAATAGGCATGAGAGAGAATTAATGAAACCAACCACATTTCTCACAAAACATTAAAAGCTCTAAAAGATCATATTATCCACTTGCCTCAAGTCTTCTAACAATTGAAATCAAGCTCTAACAAGTCTCCCAAGCAAGGAATCCAAGCTATGACAAAAATCCCCAAAACAAACAAACCCTAAAAGAGTCAAAACAAAGAAATAGCAAGGAAACCTTCCAATAATAAAGGTAGAGTTTCTCTATGGCCAAAGGAATACAAATCTAGAAGATGAAGGGGAATACTTCCTTGCAAGGTCCTCTAATGGTAATGGTGAGCTCAAAGGAAATCTTGAAATGGATGGTTTGCTCCACAAAAGCTATTGAAAGAAAGCTCTCAAGGAGATGAAGAAGGTGAGATGGCCTCTAATCTCCTCTTGGTGCAAGTTCGGGAGTGGATTGAGTAATGGAAAGCAAGAAGAAGAAGGAGTTGCTCACAAAACCCTAGTTTTCTCTTTTGTGCTGGAAAATGAAAATGGAAGGGAAGGGTCTCCTATTGTAGCAAGTGAGGAGTGGGCTCCACCACTAACAATCTACTTAGGCTGAAACCATCTCTCTCGGGACCTCGGATGAATTCGACGAAGAAGGAAGAAATGTTCGTCGAAATATCTAGTTTCCAAAAAGTATAGGTTTCGCGAGTTTCGGGAATATCAAGTTTTGGGTACAGATTTGGTGCACATTGACTGTTTTGCCCTCAAGGCTATGAAATCGGTTTTTCAGGATCTCAAACGGGAACGGGATCAACATGAAAGTTGTAGAGTTTAACAATACCAATAAAACGGGATTAAAATCATGAATGCCAAAATCTCCGATAAATCCTCAAACAAAATGCAATGTCAAGAAAAAGGGACCCCCAAAGGGCCCTACTAGTTACCAAAGCATTCAAAGATTCCCCAAAACTAATCTCCAAAGCTATTCCAAACCCAACTTAGCCAAAACCACTAATCAAGCTTAGCACTAACACGCAACTTAATTAGTACTAATCGGGTTCACTCGGGTCGGGGTCTTACAAATTTAATGTATTTTAGTTATTTAAGTGGGTAGGATTAAGTAGGTCACACGTTAGATAGGATTCTTGGATCGGTAAGTTGGGTTAATGGGTAGATGACCTGACCCATAGTTTTGACCCAATGACTTAAGCCCAGAGGATATTCCCTTTTAACCTAATCCCTATTTTAACTAATCGCACGATTTATCCCTCCCCACTTATCTCTTTGCAACTCCTCCCGTTCGTCTTCTTCCTCTTTTAACTTCCCAAGCCATTCCAGCTTTAGGATCCAGCCATCAGAATCAAGATCAGAGGATACCAACATTCTTGGCTCAACTTTCTCATCTCAGGTAACCCTCTCCTCAAATCATTAGGAGTAGATCTGTATTCTTGGGTTATCCCCTTTTTCTTTCCAATGCTAGGTTTTGGGTAGGAATATCATAGATCTGATCACCTGGGTATCTCTTTCCCATCTCTTATATCAGATTAGTGTTAGGATTGTGATTGAGTGTCGTGGTAATCTCGGATTGGGTATTGGTGATGATCTGTGCATTTTCCTCAAACTCCAGTAAAAGGCAAGTACCTAAACATAATCTGTGAATTTAATGCATGTGTTTCTCATTGATTCCAGTGTGGATGCATATAGAAACCCTTTTTTTATGCCCTAAGGTTTGATTTACTGTATTTTTTGTGATGAGACCTTGGATGCGTATTGATGGCCACCATCTGATGATTCGGACATCGGTTATATATGGCTGGACGATGTTACTTGTGTTGGTGACATGGGTTGTGCTATGTGGGACCCATTATCTAGTCATCGGGTTGCTACACGCGTGAACGAGGTTCTGTGTGTGGCTGGATTTGTACATGTTTTGGAAGAAAATAAATGAAAGGGGAAGACCACTAGTTGCAGAACATGGGGGCAAGTGTTTCCTTTCATATAATCTGGTGGGGGCCACTATCAATGCATGTTTGACATTAGTAGCGTAGGGGCAGTTTGACCTTGACCTGTACATGAATTAAAAAGAAAACAAAAGGGCAGTAGGGGGAACACATGTGCAGGACGTTTAGATCACTTTTGGGAGTGACCTAATCACCAATCCGGACCATGGATCTGCTTGTGGACCCTATAGATGGCGGACCGGTGCGAGGCGGGCCCTGGTTGGCCTACCATCCAACAGTTTGATCAGGTTGAGGCATGAGTACTATTAATTATTTTATTTATATCTAATTAGTTGTGGGACCCAAGAGTGATTGAATCGTAAATTAGGTCCGGGCATCCGTCCATATATGGCTGGGCAATGTTGTTTGTGAGGGTGATTTGGTGTTGTGATCTTTGGGGCCCACTGATCTAAGTAACCTTGGATGGGCAGGAGTGGAACCACACCGTTCTGGAAGGTGTGTTCTGGAGGGGATGGCTTGACCAGTGCATGTTTAAAAAGGAAAATATAAGTGAGGAGAGTTCTGTAGTGACAGAACCTAGACTAGGGTGGTTGTTTTTATATCACCTTGTCCCCATGTGTTTCTAAAATTAGAAAATGGCCTTGTTTGTTTTGTAAATCCAAATTAAATCCTTTGACTATTTGAATGTGGAAAATGTTTGGAATGGGGTCCTCAAGTTTTCTAAAAATTGTAAACTAAGGTTGTTTGTCATTATTTGCAAATTAATATTAAATGATATCTTTAGTTTTTAATGTGTTACAATTATATTTTTTGTACTTTATTATTATTTCTTTGGACCAAGTAAATATCGCCCGGGCACGGTACGAGCCCTTGGAGATTCGAGAAGATGCCTCGTATGTGGAAAAGACGATCAAGATCATTGACACCAAAGAGCAAGAATTGAGAAATCAGACTATTCATTGGTTCAAATTACTTTGGGAAAATCACGAGTCAGAGGAAGCCACATGGGAATTGAGAGATCAGGTGCAGAGGAAGTATCCACAACTTTTACCAGAGGTAAATGTTTATTTTATTTGGTGGACCAAATATCCCAAGGGGTGGAGGAAGTTAGACCCCGACCCAGACTAATTCGATTAGTGTACGATTAGTATGTGTTTAGTCCTAAGTGTGTTTAGTTACCATTGGGTTAGAAGTAATTATTTTTAGTTCTGGACATAGATTTGGGAATTTTGAGAACGTTTAGTGTTAGTCAGACACACTCAGGAAGGCTTGAGTGTACGTGTAAGCTTGGGAGGATCGATTTGATTTTCGTTTTAATTATGATTTTTATTTCATTTGAATAGTTTTATTATTCGATAGAACTTTCGTTTTCGACCCGTTCGTGTTTGAAGCCTAGAAATCCTAGTTTTGGCCCAAAAGGGTAAACATTGTCTTTTATACCCAAATCTGGACACAAATTTCAAAATCTCAAAACCATGCCAAAATTATACTTTTTGAAAACTAGATTTTTCGAGGATCATTTTATCCTTCTTCATCGACTTAATCCGGGGCCCGTAAGATCATGTTTTAGCAATCTCTAGTTCCAGACATATGGGGCCCACAACCCAACCACTTAAGTCTTCTCCTTCTCCTTTCTCATCCAGTTTCCCAAATCCTGCAACTTTTCAAGACCTAGGGTTGAGAAACCTTTTCTTTTCTCATCACTCTTCCCCTCTTGCATGCTCAAGCTAGAAATCTCCAAATAGAATTCCAAGACCATCATCTTCTTCCTCTCCTTGCAAGCTTTCTATTGATACAAATTTCTTGGAGTTTCTAGTGGGACACACTCTCCATTTTCTTCATCTCTTCTTGTTTGGCCATCTCTAGGTAAGAGCTCCAACCCATCTCTTCAATGGAGTATTTTCAACTCCTAATGATCTTGTTTTTCTAAGATGTAACACTCATTTTGTAATGGATTTCTTGTTTTCAAGTTTGAGTGAGTTTTGAATGGTTTTCATGGGGTTTTGTAGTGTTTGGCTTAGCTCTTGAATAGGAGTGCTTGAAGAGGTTTGGTTTGGCATCTTGGGCAAGGCAAGTAAACAATCAAGAATGATGTTAGCATTGTGTGTATTTGATTTGTTTTCTTTCATTCTCTTCTTTTCATAAGAAATTCATGTCTCGATTGAAAATTTTCGGGATTTTGTTTTAGATTGAAGAATGAAAATGTGATGTCTTAATTTGTGTTATGATATGTGTGTTTAAGCCCTTGGAGAGCATGTAGGCTCAGGGAAGTGCGGGTTGTGTGAGAAGTAAGAAGAAGGGGAGAAGAAATGTGAAAAACCTGACTTGAAATGCACTGCCCGTGCAGTTTCGGTCAGCCGTCGATCAGCTGGCGGCTAGCCGAAATGGGAATTTCGACTAACTGCGAGCCAACTGAAATCGGCGGTTCCTTTTCCAGAAACCTGCATTTCGGCTGGGGATTTTGGTCACCTTTTCGGTCAGCTGGCGGCTATTCGAAATTCCCATCTTGGTTAATCGCTAGCCAACCGAGTTTTGGCAGTTCATTTTCCAGAAGCTGTGACTGGACCAGGGTTTCTAGCGGTTAGCCGCTACTCCCCATTTCGGCTAGCTGACAGGTGACCGAAATTTGACAAAATGCCTGTTTTGAAGAATTTTCGTGAGAATGAAAACTAGAACATGTTAAGGGACCTTTAGCCTGATACTGTGCACTTGAAAACCTGAAATGTCTTTTAACTTCAGGGGCACCGTTTCTCATTTAAAGTCCAACATTTGGGTTTCAATTACATAAGGATCACCCAAAGGTCCTTAAGTGTGCTTGATAAACCGTGGTTTCGTACTCCAGTTTTGATACAATAAATGTTCTCGTGTATTCGATTTGAATTTCAAGTATAAGCAAGCTCGTTCGAAGATTTGTTTCAAGAAAAAAAAAAGGGGGTCACTTCCTAAGCGTGTTATGCATATAAATTATGACTTTTGCTAGTCGTGTTTGTCATGTTTTGATAAGTGATCTTTTCCCTTTATCTCGATATGTTTAGATAGTGTTTCGCGTGTTTTGTGCATTGATGAATTCAAGTGAACACCAATAAGCTTGGACTGCCCTTTTAGTTTGATCCACTGTCTAAGGGTCCTTAAACATGTGGACTATCTGCAGATTGGTCATGTATTTTATTACACATTGTGCGTGTCCGGTTTCGCGGCCGGAATCCCCGTATATGTGGGAATCGTGTTTCGATTATCGTGCTTATCGTGCTTGTTGTGCGTGCTTGCTCTTTTCATTTTATATGATAGAGAAAGGAAGAGCTATAAGTCCGGGATCCGAACCCTAGAGGGGGGGTGAATAGGGTGAACTTCAATTTAGTGACCAAATATGACCAATTTTAACTTCTTTAAATCAATTAGTCACTAGTGATGATTAACAAAATAAATACGGAAGCTAAAAGCAATCACCACAAAGTATGCACCATCACACAAGGATTTATAGTGGTTCGGCCTCAATGCCTACATCCACTACCGGCTTGTGATCCAACAACCCACCGGATTTCCACTATCTATGCTTTTCAATAGGCTAAGAAATAACCTTTACATTATGCTTTTCTAAGGCTAAGCAATAACCTATACACTATGCTTTTGTAAGGCTAAGCAATAACCTATACACTATGCTTTCCTAAGGCTTAGAAATAACCTTTACACTATGCTTTTCTAAGGCTTAGCAATAACTTTTACAAGTGAAGATTTCTCAAAGAAAGTGTCTTTACAAACACTCTAAGAGATACAGTTTAAGCTCAATTACAATGCCTCTTAAATAGGCGGATATGAAAGTGTAGAACAAACTCACACAACACTCTATGTAATGCAAAGATGAATGCACATGATGTATGTGTGTAAACTTCAATCAAAGTTGAAAGTAAGGCTCAAATGATATGTGCTTAACGCATTTCAAAGTTAAAGAATAGAAATGATTAGATTGAAGTTGTATTGTAAATCACATGTTCTTTTTCAAAAGACAACTTGTAAAGATTTCAATAGTCAAGAAATGCAAGTTGTAATAAAATCATAAGGAACATGTAATGAAGGAGCAAAGATGTTTTCACAACTTAAAGATTTCCTATAAGATCATAGAGTGAAAACAACTAGTTAAAGTCTCAACCAAGTAGAGTGATCATGCATCAAATGGAAACAAGAAAGTTGAAGTAAGCATGATTTATATAAGAAAGCAATGACTTGGTATGAGACTAATTGATGAATCCTATAAAGAATAAATCAAAGATAATATAGAGGATTCAACACATCAAAGTTAACATGCTACAAGAGATTTTCCAATAAGATATATTAGCATGTAACAAATGAGAAGAGCAAAGCTTACTAAGATGTTTAACTTATATAATCAAGCTTTGTCTCTTCAAGATGTTTCCCTTGCTCCTTTGCGTTAAACTTGATCTTGGGTTTGAAAAATGTTCAGAAGAAAAACTCCCAAGATTGGTCTCCAAATAGACTCTTAAAAAAAACTCTCTCACAAAACAAGGGGAGGTCTTCTTAAATAAGAAAAATAGAGTCCAACGGATCTCTTGTCGGTCGACCGACAAACAGGGTTTGGTCGACCGACCCCAACGGTCAAATTTACAACGGTCATAAATTTTTGAAACAATCCCATTGTCGGTTCACCGAGACTCATTCGGTCGACCGACATGGGACCGACACCTGACCGACAGAGAAAAAATGACTGAAAACATGCTCTCGGTCAGGTACTGAGACTACTTCGTTCGACCGACACTCAACCGACATCCTGACCGACATGAAAACTGCTTGCTGGAAATGGAATCGACAGAAGCTCGGTTGAGCTCAGTTCACTTGTCGGTTAGCCGACACCTGATCGACAGGCTGACCGCCAATGTATACAGTCAGAGGATCTGAAGGTTTTGACTAGAAAAACTTTGGAACAAGAATTAACACATAGAATAAAAAGATTTCTAAGTCAAATAAAATAACATTTTGACATAATGAAATCAACCAAAGGGATTTTAAATAAAACAAGATAGGGTTAATTTTCAAACATGATTTTCAATAAATTAAAATGCAATTTTGAGATAAGGTGATGTGATGAAAATGCATGCATATGTTAACCATCAAATTACAAACTGCATAGATCTAACAATCTCCCCCTTTGCAATTTGATGGCAAACATCAATGATCACACACACCAATCAATCTATCAAGACTAGATCTCCCCCTTTGTTGATCAACCACTTCAAACACATCTTTTGTCCTTTGCTCTTGCTCTTGCTCTTGCTCCCCCATTATCTTGGATCCCTCATAATTTGTGCTCCCCTTATTTCTTCTTTGCACATCTCCAGATTTGATTGTCTCCATAAGTTTCTGACATTGACATCTCCTTACTTTTCTCCCCCTTTGTCATCAAATTGCTGTCTCATCTAAAAAACAAGAATACTTGCAATCAAGATTCTTCAAATACATCGTTTCCAAGCAATATAAAAGAAGGAGAGACATACAACACACAACATAGATTTCATAAGATTGGAAATAAGAACCAAATAGATCTTTAAGTTTAAAGCAAGGTTAATATCCATACATAAATACGAAGTCAGAAAACACAACCATTACACCATATCCATTTCCAAAAAATAAGGACATCACCATTGAATATACCAATGAAAATAAAAAAAAAGATGAAGTCAAAAAGATGAAGTCAAAAAGATGTCCTCTATCAATCTGAATCTGGTGGAGGAGGAGACGGAGATGGAGGTGCAGCCACATCATCTCTTCTGCAACTCTTGGATATAACCGATAGGTACTTGAAGATCTTGTTTACCGTCTTCTTGATCTTCTTCTGTTCTCCCTTCATGTAGCCAATGTCTCTCTCTATGGCTACCAGACGATCATGAGTCGAGGTTGAGGACGCCGGATGAGGAGAGGCACTTTTCCTAGAGGATAAGTGTAAGACCCCGACTCGAGTGAACTCGATTAGTGCTAGTTAAGTTGTATTTTAGTTCTAAACGTGTTTAGTGATTTTGGCTAAGTTGGGTTTGGAATAGCTTTTGTTTTAGTTTTGGGCAATTTTGAGTGCTTTGATAACTAGTGGGGCCCTTTGGGGGTTCACCTTATGACTTTGCATTTACTTGCGGGATTTTCCGGAATCGTTTTGAATTGCGTTCTTATCCCGTTTCATTTATCTTATTGATCCCTACAACTTTCATATTGATCTCGTTTCCATTCGAGGCCCCGAAACCCGATTTACTAGCATTGAGGGGCAAAACAGTCTTTTTACACTAAACCTTTACCCAAAACTTGACATCCCCGAAACCCGCGAAACATATACTTTTTGGAAATTAGATATTCTGGCGATCATTTTTTCCTTCTTTGTCGAATTCATTCGAGATCCCGAAAGACATGATTTCAGTCAAGCAAGCTTCTTTAGTAGTGGGACCCAACCCCATTTGTTAACAAAGGGAAACCCACTCTCCATTTCATCTCATTCTTCATTTTCCAGCACAACACTTCATCCAAGGGTTCTTGCAACTTTCTCTTCTTCATCTTCTTGCTCTCTCCATCTCAATCTCCTACTAATCTTGCACCAACATCAAAATGGAGATCACCATTCTCTTCCTCATCTTGAAGGCTATCTTTTGATACCATTTGTGGAGAAACCTATCAACTTTGAGACTTCCTTTGAGCTAGCTTTTGCCATTTGATGGTCATCCAAGTAAGCAATCTTCTCCCTCTTCTAGATTTGTGTTCTTCTAGCCCTAGAGAAGCTCCATTTTCATTATTGAAAGTTCTATCCTATTCATTCTTTGTTTGACCCATTTTAGGGTTTGTTTTGGGGGTTTTTGCTTGTAGCTTGGAGTTGAGCTTAAGAGGTGATTAGAGGCTTGGTTTTGCTAGCTTGGACCAAAGGCAAGTGGATAAATAGGTGTTTTGAGTTTTAAATGATTTGGTGAAACATTAATGAATTTCTCATGCTTTTATTGATTTGCATTGTTGAAATAAATGCTTATAATGTATCTTGCTAGTTCATTTAATGTCATGGACATATGGGTTTATAGCTTTCTTATCTCTAGTCTTGTGGTGGTTGTATAAGTGTTGAAAGGAGGAAAAAAGAGAAGGACCTAGCCCACTGCAGAACAGAACCTGGGTTCTGTTCCGCAGTGTACGCCGTCGACCCCGCGGGGGCTCGGTCGACCGGCGACACAGGGTCAGTCTCCCTGGGAGCCTGACCAAAACACTGTGCACCCATTTCAGTTACAACTCCCGGTCGACCGGCCATGGGCTAGGTCGACCGGGCACACAGGGAACAGGTCGACCGGGACTGCTGTGTGCGGGGTCGACCGGGCCTTGACCAGGTCGACCGGGGCAACTGAGAAATCCTTATTGGAAGGGATTAACATCATGCTTAGGATTGACAGTTTATAGTTTTGATTTTTAACCGTACCATCTAGTACTATCTATAAGCTCATTTAAAGTTTTGAAAATCGTAAAGTGTATAAGGAGCCCGGAATGTCTTCAAACTCAAGGAGTACCAAGTCATTTTTATAATCGACGTACGGAACCCCTATTCACCATAAATAAATCTTGAAACCAATATTTTACCCGAAATTGTAATAGTTCATTGCATCCCCTCATTTCCGAGATTTACATTACACGACTTGTTTTCCTGAAAACATTGAAGTTACACTATAACAGTCACTTGTCCAGAAATGTATTGCACCACACGAAATGGAAATTATTCCTTGAATATCCTTGCCCCGCATGTTCATTTACTTGCACTTGATTTACTTGTTCATGGCTCAATTTGTTAATTGACCTATGAGTCGGCATCCCTAAGCTTGGATAACCTTGTCGGTTTGATCCACTGACTTGGAGATCCCCCTCCCGTCCAGCCAGCTGCAGTATGGACCCTGATGACCGGTTTATTACCGAGGTCCCGTCCCGATACCCGGTTCGCTACCGTGGTCCCGTCCCGTATATTTATATTGTATATATGTTTTTCGTTGAATCTCCTCACCTTGTGTGACTGAGACCAACGTCCCGTTACACTCTTGTCACTTTGGTGATAGAGGACTTAGCTTTGTGTGATTGTCATCTTGTTAGTTCCTGATTCCTTGGATACCTTACATGTTTTATCTTGTTTATTTGTTTTCTAGTAAATGATTTATCTCCTTTATGAAAGTTCTTGCTTAAACAGATTTCTATGCTTTCCAAGATATTTCTTTTATTATATGTTTTTGTAACTTTTCACTCTCTTGCCAGACCGTCGTGTCTGATCCGTTTTCTTTGGTACTCAGGTCCCGTTGCCAGTTACCATGAGGAGGAGCCGGAGGAGGCGGTAGGTGAACCGCAGCCCCTAGTTGAGTGGCATGCTGATGATGTCATTTAGATATTTGGTTGCTACGAGAGACGTAACATTTTGGGAAAACTATTTAACCATTCTTTTAGGTTATTGTTTTGTTTATATTGGCCTTTGTTGGCCTCTATTTTTGGGGAATGTAACTAAATGATCTTTGTTTAAACTTTAACTTACTTTTGGGAAACATGCTAATGATCATTGCTCATTCTGATACAGTATTTTATACTTGATGTTGTCTTCATGACTAGGGATAGTTTGACTATTTGATTTGCTACGTGCTTCCGCACTTAAAAGAAATATTCGTTTATGGTTGTGATATCCTCACTGCGGACACCTGTGGGAAATTAAATAAATGTATATTATTATTAAACTGATATGGTACATCATTAGATCCCGATCCCGGACTGGCTCGGTAGGGGCCCGGTCCGAGGTCACGACAGACTGGTATCAGAGTGAGAAGTGTTTCAAGCAATTAAAAGAAACTAGAAATCCTAAGGACTTGGCGAGGATCCGTTAGATCTTTCGTTAGCTAGTATCGTGTGAGCAATGTGTGACCCTTTATTTGATTATTATGTGCTAACAATTTGTTTTGCAGCATCATGCCACCTCGTAAGAGACCGGTAAATGGCAACCCTTATGCAAGCAATAGTAATCACAGAGAGCCACTTGAAGAGGATAGGGTTGATAACAACACGCCAAATCAATTTCAACAAATGATGCAGGCAATGCTTGACCAACAGCGTCGGGCTAATGAGAATCAGGGTAGACTGCAAGAGCATATGCTTAAGAGAGAGGAAGATCATGCAAGAGAATTGGCGGAGATGCAGAAACAATTGCTAGAAGTATTACAGAGAAGGCCCGAACCGGTTCAACACCAACCCGCCATTGTCATCAATCAGAGACAACATGACCCAAATGTATTATTTGAGCGGTTTCAGAAGACGGCTCCGAAAGAGTTTCTTGGAATAGAGGATCCAATAGGTGCAGATGATTGGCTAGAGCATACGGAGAACATATTTGAGATCTTCCAATGCACCAGAGGAGAAAGAGTAAAACTAGCATCATCTCTCTTCAGTGGTACAACGGACAGGTGGTGGAAAACAGTTAGGGAGGAATATAGGACTATGCCTGATGCAGAGATTTGGGTAAACTTCAAGAGGCAGTTCCATGATAAGTACGTACCCGCCCACATCAAGAGACAGAAGGCAATAGAATTTCAGCAGCTTATGCAAGGGAGTATGATAGTCCTAGAGTACCTCACCAAGTTCGAGAGATTATCTAGATATACCTCATAGTTAGTGGATACAGTTGAGAAGAAGATTACCAAGTTCTTTGAGGGACTTAACCCTTTCATTGAGAGGGATGCCACTGAAGTAGTGCCACCTGCAACTTTTGATGAAGCGGTCAAGAGGGCCTATAAGTTTGAGAACTTCCATAACAAGATCCTTAGAGTTCAAGGCAAGACTCCAGCTCATCAGCAGAACTACCAACCCCAGAGAAATCATCAGAACAAGAAGCAAAGGACAGGACCAAATGTTCAGAATCCAGTGGTTTGCATCCACTGTGGGAATAACCATGTGAGTGCTGAATGTCGTACCATTACAGGAGCATGCTTCAAGTGTGGTTCCATGAACCACCAAATGAGAGATTGTCCAAGACCGAATAGGCAGAATCAGCAGCAGCAAGGACCACAACGCCCAGCACCACCACAGAATGCAATGGTTGTCCAAAATCAGGCAAGGCCACTCCAGCAACAAGCACCACAACAGCAGCAGCATAGACCACAGCAGCAGCAACAACAGGCTCGTCAGTAGGGACAGAATCAAAATCAGCGTGCACCACAGCAGCATAGGAATGCACAACAAGGCATGCCACAACAAGCTCCAAATAGGCTACAACATCGAGGACAAATCTACGCAGTCAATAGAGCTGATGCAGAGGCAGCGGGAAATGTAGTGGAAGGTACACTTCTTGTTTGTGGGATAAAAGCTAGGATTTTATTTGACCCTGGCTCTACACATTCATTCTTATCCCATAAATTTTCTGAGTTGATTGATATGCATGCTAGAGAACTTGAGTTCATTTTGACTGTCGCAACCCCAGTAGGTAAACAAGTTATTTGTAGAACCTTTTATCCTAGTTGCACAATCCAGATAGGAGACGTGGTTTTAACCGCAGATCTCATTTCATTGGAGATGTATGATTATGATGTCATCCTAGGGATGGATTGCCTAGCAGGGTACCATGCCACGATCGGTTGTTTCCATAAGACCCTTACTTTCAAGTTAGTTGAGACACCAACAGGAGTGTTGTTTCAGGGAGAGAAGATGAATCCTTGTGCAGGGTTTGTTTCAACGTTGAAGGCTGACAGACTTTTGAGAAGTGGATGTGAAGCCTATTTAGCGTTTATCACGGAGGATAAACGGTCCCAAGGGGTGGAGGAGATCCCAATTGTTTGGGAATTCCCAGATGTTTTTCTGGAGGAGATTCCATGTTTACCACCCATCAGAGAGATCGATTTCACTATTGAGTTGTTACCAGGGACCGCTCCGATATCTATTGCACCATATAGAATGGCTCCAACAGAGTTGGGGGAATTGAAGACCCAGTTGCAAGAATTGTTGGACAAAGGTTTTGTGAGACCGAGTATTTCACCATGGGGAGCTCCAGTCTTGTTTGTCAAGAAGAAGGATGGTTCAATGAGAATGTGTATAGATTACAGAAGATTGAATCAAGTGACCATCAAGAACAAATACCCATTGCCAAGGATAGATGAATTGTTTGATCAATTGCAAGGTGCTTCATACTTTTCAAAGATTGACTTGAGATCCGGTTACCATCAGCTGAGAATCAGAGAATCAGATGTGTTGAAAATAGCTTTCCGGACAAGATATGGCCACTATGAGTTCCTAGTGATGCCATTTGGGTTGACTAATGCACCGGCAGTGTTCATGGTGTTGATGAATAAGATATTTGCAGAGTATCTAGATCAGTTTGTTGTAGTGTTCATAGATGACATTTTGGTGTACTCCAAGACCAGAGAAGAGCATGAAGAGCATTTGAGGATAGCACTGCAACTCTTAAGAGAGAATCAGCTGTATGCGAAGCTCAATAAGTGCGAATTTTGGCTAGACCAAGTAGCATTCTTGGGGCACATCATCTCCAAAGAAGGATTGTCAGTGGATCCGTCCAAGATTGAAGTAGTAGTGAATTGGGAAAGACCGAAGAATGTGACAGAAATTAGAAGTTTTCTGGGATTGGCAGGCTATTACCGGAGGTTTGTGCAAGGATTTTCGTCGATTGCGTCACCATTGACGAAGTTAACAAGGAAGAATGCACCCTATGTATGGACAGATCAGTGTGAAGAGAGTTTCCAAGAGCTAAAGAGGAGTTTGACTACAGCACCAGTCCTTACTTTGCCATCCGGAAGCGGTGGTTTCACCATTTTTACCGATGCTTCGAATGTGGGAAAAGTGATTGCTTTTGGATCTCGACAGTTGAAAGATCACGAGAAGAACTATGCCACCCATGATCTTGAGTTAGCAGCTGTCGCGACCCCGGAACGGATCCCGGGCCCACGACGTGCGTTGTGTACATCGGAGATTTGGAGATATACTTTCCCACAGGTTCCCGCGGTGAGGATTCCCAAAGACAGGCGGAATCTGACTCACACGATCAAGTATGCGGAAGCGTGTAGCAAAACACATCAAGATGAGCACCAATAAATTATTTAAGTGCCATGACAAAAAGTAACAAGACATAGTATCAAAGAAAGAAGTTAACATGGCATTCCCAACATAGTTCAAGTTATAAGACTAACACGAAAGTAAGTTAAGTTTTGTTACAACCCATAAGAGGCCAACAAAGGCCAATACACCTCTGCAAAATAATCAAAAGAAACCCCAAGACAAAAGATGACGAGACTCAAGAACCCGCCCGACGCCTAGATGACTTCGTCGGGCTGCCACTCTCTCATAGGGGTTGGCTCACAAGCCTCCTCCTGACGCTCCTCCTCCTCCTCCTCAAAGGCAACGTCTCCTGCACCTGGGCACCAACAAACAAGGGTCAAACACAACGGTTTGGCAGGTAATCAATTTAGGTGTAAGCATGAAACAATAAACGTTTTAGAAACATATAATAAATCCTTGATTTGAAATACTACAATGACTGAGATACACTTGCAGAAATATTTAACTGAGCTGAGATACTAAAACAAACTAGCATGAGTACATAATATATCATGAATAGTCATCATCCACAGAGAGCCAATCCTTTCTCTATCATTTATATAATGAAAAGAGCAAGCACGCACGACAAGCACGATATACATAATATAATCACGACACGATTTCCCACAAAGACGGGAATTTTCGGCCGCGGAACCGGACACGCACGATGTGTAATAAATACACGACCAGTCTGCAGATAGTCAACATGTTTAAGGACCCCCAGACAGTGGATCAAACTGAAAGGGCAGTCCAAGCTCAGTGGTGTTACTTAATTCATGAATGCACAAAACACGCGAAACACTATCAAAACATGTCGAGATAAAAAGGGGGAAATCACTTATCAAAACACGATGAACACGACAAGCAAGGGCATAATTAATATGCATAACACGCTTAGGAAGTGATCCCCTTTTTCTTGAAACACGTCTTCAAAACGAGCTTGTACTTAAACTTCAAAATGAGTACATGATGATATTCATTATATCAAAACCAAAGTACGAACACAAGGCCTATCAAGCACATGTAAAGACCCTTGATTGATCTTTGTGTATTCGAAGCCCAAACGTTGGAATTATAGATAGAAATGGTGCCTCGGAAGTTCAAATACATCTCGGGTTTCGAGTACACAATATCAGGCTAAAGGTCACTTAACATGTTCTAGTTTTCATTCTGGCAAAACTTCTTCAAAACTAGGAATTTAGTCAATTTCGGTCACCTCGCGGTCAGGTGTCGGCTAGCCGCTAGCTGACCGACAGGCTGACCGCTGGGATCCAGGTCCAACACAGCTCTCTGGAAAAGAAACCGAACTAACTGCGGTTAGCTTACGATTAGCCGAACTGAGACTTGGCGGTTAGCCATAAGCTGACCGCGGAAACCCAGTCTGAAATATAGCTCTCGGGAAAAGGAGCCGACAACGCGCGGTTGGCCGACATGGGGTATGGCGGCTAGCCGCTTGCTAACCGTCAAGCTGACCGAAACCCACTGTCGAAATGTCAGCTTCTGGAAAGGGAACCGCCGAGCTCGGTCAGCTCGCGGTTAACCGAAATGAGGATTTCGGCTAGCCGCCAGCCGACCGACGGCTGACCGAAACTGCACGGGAAATGCAATTCAGTTCAGATTTTCACATTTCCTTCTTCCCTTCTTCTTGTTTCTCATTCCACTTGCACTCCCTAGCCTACATGCTCTCGAAGGGACAAAACACACATTTTTCCCAATTTCAAACATTCAATCCAAGGAAAACATGATCATGAAGCTTATAAACAAATTTATATGCAAAATTTCTAAAACAACAATGAAGCTTAAAATACACATGCACAATGGTCCTATAGAGATTACTTGCCTTGCCCAATTGCTAAACACTCCTCTCCAAGCACTTCACTCAAGCCAATCCAAAGAACTACAAAAAAAACCCATGGAAACCACACAAAACTCACTCAATCTTGAAAACAAGAAACCCATTTTACCAAAAGGGTTTGTAACATGGAAAACAAGATCTTTAAGGAACTAAAAGACTTTATGAAAAGCATGGGTTGAAGCTCTTACCTAGAGAAGGTCAAACAAGAGAGGAGGAAGAAATGAAGAGCTTGTCCCACAAGAAACTCCAAGAAATTTGTACCAATAGAAAGCTTGCAAGGAGATGAAGAAGATGATGTCCTTAGAATTTTCTTTGGCGTCCTCTAGCTAGATCATGCAAGGTGAGGAAGATGGAAAGGAAAGAGGGATTTCAGCCCTAGGTCAAGAAATTGCAGAGATTTGGTAAAGTGAATGAAAAGAGAGGGAGATGGGGCTTAAGTGAATACCATGGGCCCCAATAAACATGAACCTTGAAGTGACCAAAACACGATCTTGTGGGCCTCAGATAATTTCGACGAAGAAGGATAAAACGATCCTCGAAATACCTAGTTTCCAAAAAGTATATTTTTGACATGGTTTTGGGATCTCAAAAATTGTATCCAGATTTGTGCATAAAAGACAATTTTACCCTCTTTGGGCCAAACCATGGGTTTTTGGGCTTCAAACATGAATGAGCTTAAGACGAAAGTTGTAACACATAGAAAAATCATTCAAATGAAATCAAGATCACAATCACACGAAAACCGATACGATATTCCCAAACTTACACGTGCACTCGGGCCTTTCCGAGTGTGTCTAACTAATACTAAACGTTCTCAAAATTCCCAAAGCTATGTCCAAGACTAAACTAATTACTTCTAACCCAACGACCACTAAACTCACTTAGGACTAAATACATACTAATCATACACTAATCGAATTGGTTTGGGTCGGGGTCTAACAGCAGCGGTTGTCTTCGCGTTGAAAATGTGGAGACATTACCTCTATGGAGAGCAGTTCGAAGTCCACTCCGACCACCGCAGCTTACAATACTTGTTTTCACAGAAAGAATTGAACATGAGGCAGAGAAGATGGATGGAATATATAAATGATTACGAATTTCCAATCAAGTATCACTCAGGGAAAGCTAATGTAGTTGCCGATGCCTTGAGCAGGAAATCAGTAGGCTTGGCAAACTAAGTGGCACTTGTATTTTCGAGCAATTTGAAGAGTTGAGTATAGACCTGCAGCCACTAAGGAAGGGTGTTTTGTTAGCTAACATGACAGTGTCAGAGCCTTCTTTCATTCAGAAGATTAAGGATAGTCAGTTGCAAGATTCAGAGTTGGCCAAGATTTCAGAGCATATCGCAGAACGTCCTGACTTTCGTATGGTTGATGGAGTTTTGTACTACCGTGACCGTCTGTGTGTGCCTAACGTCGAAGATTTGAGAAATGACATCATGACCGAGGCTCACAGTACGAAGTATTCAATGCATCCAGGCAGCACAAAGATGTATCAGAATTTGAAGGGCAGATTTTGGTGGAACAATATGAAGAGAGAGATTGCAGCGTTTGTCTCCCGTTGCATGACCTGTCGGTTGATTAAGGCAGAACATCAGAGGCCTCCAGGGCTGTTACAACCGTTAGAGATCCCGGAATGGAAGTGGGAGCACATTACCATGTACTTTATTTCGGGACTACCGAGGACTAGCAGAGGCAACGATGCGATATGGGTCATTGTGGACCGTCTGACCAAGTCAGCGCATTTCATTGCTATGAAGACAGGGAAGAAGATGCACATGCTACCTTTGGCAAAGTTGTCTGTCAACGAGATTGTCAGTCGTCATGGGCAGCCAGTTTCTATCACATTAGACAGAGACAGCAGATTCGTCTCGAGGTTCTGGAAGACGCTACATGAGTCTATGGGTACGAGATTACAGTTCAGCGAGTCTTATCACCCTCAGACAGATGGCTAATCAGAGAGAACGATTCAAACTCTTAAGGATATGCTCCGTGCTTGTGTGTTAGACTTCAAGACTCAATGGGATGAGACTCTACCGTTGTGTGAGTTTACTTACAACAACAGTTACCACTCGAGCATTGGGATGGCGCCTTTTGAGGCCTTGTATGGCAGAAGGTGTAAGACACCTGTATGTTGGGAAGAAGTTGGCATTCGCAGTTTCCATGGACCGACTATTGTGAGTGAGACCAGCGACAAAATCAAGTTGATTCAAGAACGTCTAAAAGTGTCCCGGAGTAGACAGAAGAGTTATGCAGACTCTCACTGCAGAGATTTACAGTTCAAAGAAGGAGACAAGGTCTTCTTGAAAGTGTCACCTACAAGGGGAACATTGAGATTTGGGTAGAAGGGCAAGCTATCACGGAGATACATTAGACCCTACGACATTGTGAGTAAGATCGGTGACGTGGCTTATATATTAGCCTTACCACCCGAGCTATCCGGCATACACAACGTCTTCCATGTGTCTATGTTGAAGAAGTATGTCCACGATCCGACCCATGTGCTCCGGCATGAGCCATTGGAGATTCGAGATGATGCTACCTATGTTGAGAAGCCCGTTCAGATCATTGATACGAAGGATCAAGAGTTGAGGACACGGACTATTCAGTGGGTAAAGGTCCTATGGGAGAATCATGGACCGGAAGAGGCAACGTGGGAATTACGAGATCAAGTGCAGAAGAAGTACCCACATCTTCTACCAGAGGTGAGTCTTATATTTCATTTGGAGGACCAAATGCCCTAAGGGGTGGAGGATGTAAGACCCCGACCCGAGTGAACCTGATTAGTTGTGTTTCAGTTCTAAACGTGTTTAGTGATTTTGGCTAAGTTGGGTTTGGAATAGCTTTTGTTTTAGTTTTGGGATTTTTTGAGTTCTTTGATAACTAGTGGGGCCCTTTGGGGGTTCCCCTTATGACTTTGCATTTACTTGGGGGATTTTCCAGAATCGTCTTGAATTGTGTTCTTATCCCGTTTCGTTCATCTTATTGATCCCTACAACTTTCATGTTGATCCCGTTTCCATTCAAGGCCCCGAAACTCGATTTACTAGCCTCGAGGGGCAAAACAGTCTTTTTACACTAAACCTGTACCCAAAACTTAACATCCCTGAAACCCGCGAAACATATACTTTTTGGAAACTAGATATTTCGGCGATCATTTCTTCCTTCTTCGTCGAATTCATCCGAGATATTGAAAGACATGATTTCAGTCAAACAAGCTTCTTTAGTAGTGGGACCCAACCCCATTTGTTAACAAAGGGAAACCCACTCTCCCTTTCATCTCATTCTTCATTTTCCAGCACAACACTTCAACCTAGGGTTCTTGCAACTTTTTCTTCTACTTCTTCTTGCTCTCTCCATCTCAATCTCCTACTAATCTTGCACCAACATCAAAATGGAGATCACCATTCTCTTCCTCATCTTGAAGGCTATCTTTTGATACCATTTGTGGAGAAACCTATCAACTTTGAGACTTCCTTTGAGCTAGCTTTTTCCATTTTTAGGTCATCCAAGTAAGCAATCTTCTCCCTCTTCTAGATTTGTGTTCTTCTAGCCCTAGAGAAGCTCCATTTTCATTATTGAAAGTTCTATCCTATTCATTCTTTGTTTGACCCATTTTAGGGTTTGTTTTGGGGGTTTTTGCTTGTAGCTTGGAGTTGAGCTTAAGAGGTGATTAGAGGCTTGGTTTTGCTAGCTTGGACCTAAGGCAAGTGGATGATTAGGTGTTTTGAGTTTTAAATGATTTGGTGAAACATTAATGAATTTCTCATGCTTTTATTGATTCGCATTGTTGAAATAAATGCTCGTAATGTATCTTGCTAGTTCATTTAATGTCTTGGAAACATGGGTTTATAGCTTTCTTATCTCTAGTCTTGTGGTGGTTGTATAAGTGTTGAAATGAGGGAAAAAGAGAAAGACCTAGCCCACTGTAGGACAGCACCTGGGTTCTGTTCTGCAGTGTACGCGGTCGACCCCGCGGGGGCTCTATCGACCGGCGACACAAGGTCAGGCTCCCTGGGAGCCTGACCAAAACACTGTGCACCCATTTTAGTTATAACTCCCGGTCGACCGGCCATGGGCTCGGTCGACCGGGCACACAGGGACCAGGTCGACCGGGGCTGCTGTGTACGGGGTCGACCGGGCCTTGACCAGGTCGACCGGAACAACTGAGGAATCCTTGCGGGAGGGATTTTTACCCTATTTTTGGTGGGCTTAGGTGGTACTTTGGCTACCCTTTTCGGACTCATTGGACTATATGTGAGGATGTCTTGAGCCGACATTCTTCACGGTTAGTTCGGTTGCATCGGAATCCAATCCAATCTTGAACGGTATGGGACAACGTGATATCCTCCTTATATCTATACGCGAAGTCTATTTCCTTGGGTATCGCGAATCCTATCCCTTTCGGTGACTGAGTAGGTTGTACGATGCTTCAGGATTAACATCATGCGTAGGATGGACTGTTTATAGTTTTGATTTTTAATCGTACCATCTAGTACTATCTATAAGCTCATTTAAAGTTTTGAAAATCGTAAAGTGTATAAGGAGCCCGGAATGTCTTCAAACTCAAGGAGTACCAAGTCATTATTATAATCGACATACGGGACCCCTATTCACCTTAAATAAATCTTGAAACCAATATTTTACCCGAAATTGTAATAATTCATTGTATCCCCACATTTCTCAGATTTACATTACACGACTTGTTTTCCCGAAAACATTCAAGTTACACTAGTAACAGTTACTAGTCCTGAAATGTATTGCACCACACGAAATGAAAATTATTCGTTGAACATCCTTGCCTGCATGTTCATTTACTTGCACTTGATTTACTTGTTCATGTCTCGATTTGTTAATTGACCTATGAGTCGGCATCACTAAGCTTGGATAACCTTGTCGGTTTGATCCACCGACTTGGAGATCCCCTTCCCGTCCCGCCAGCTGCAGTATGGATCCCGATGCCTGGTTTATTACCGAGGTCCGGTCCCGATACACGGTTCGCTACCGTGGTCCCGTCCCGTATATTTATATTGTATATATGTTTTTCATTGAATCTCCTCACCTTGTGTGACTGAGACCAACGTCCCGTTACACTCTTGTCACTTTGGTGATAGAGGACTTAGCTTTGTGTGATTGTCATCTTGTTAGTTCCCGATTCCTTGGATACCTTACATGTTTTATCTTGTTTATTTGTTTTCTAGTAAATGATTTATCTCCTTTATAAAAGTTCTTGCTTAAACATATTTCTATGCTTTCCAAGATATTTCTTTTATTATATGTTGTTGTAACTTTTCATTCTCTTGCCAGACCGTCGTGTCTGATCCATTTTCTTTGGCACTCAGGTCCCGTTGCCAGTTACCTTGAGGAGGACCCGGAGGAGGCGATAGGTGAACCGCAGCCCCTAGTTGAGTGGCATGCTGATGATGTCATTTAGATATCTGGTCGCTACGAGAGACGTAACATTTTGGGAAAACTATTTAACCATTCTTTTGGGTTATTGTTTTGTTTATATTGGCCTTTGTTGGCCTCTATTTTTGGGGAATGTAACTAAATGATCTTTGTTTAAACTTTAACTTACTTTTGGGAAACATGCTAATGATCATTGCTCATTCTGATACAGTATTTTATACTTGATGTTGTCTTCATGACTATGGATAGTTTGATTATTTGATTTGCTACATACTTCCGCACTTAAAAGAAATATTCATTTATGGTTGTGATATCCTCACCGCGGACACTTGTGGGAAATTAAATAAATGTATGGTATTATTAAATTGATGTGGTACATCATTAGATCCCGATCCCAGATTGGCTCGGTAGGGGCCTGGTCCGGGGTCGTGACAATGAGGCACGAGGAGGAGGAGGAGGACAACTAGGTGGTTGTTGAGCTAAGGGTGGGTCATCTGCAATTGGAACCTGATTGTTTGGAATCAGATTCATTTGGTTCAAATTTGCCAACGAGAAAGGAGTTTTGAATATTGGTTTCTCATTCAAGGGTTTGGGAGTTCCATAGGAGAGGGCTAATTGAGTCATGAAGAACCCAAAAGGAATAGCATTTTTCTATCCAGCAGTGTTGTGAAACTTTATGATCGAATGATAGATGATTGAAGGAATGCAAATGGGAACTCCAGTGATAACTTTTGACAAAATACTCACCATATAGGCTGTTAATTGAGTTCGATTTCCCATTCTCGGATAAACATTGTAAGTAAAGATGTTATGAATGATCCGATATATAGGAATAAGGGAGTTCAGAGTGAGATGATGTTTTTTAGAATCCCATTCAGAATAGAAACCACAAATGTTAGATATTGCTTTTCTCTTCTCTTCTTCAGAGAGAGTCAGAAATAAGAGTGATGCCATTTGAAGAAAAAGTGACACCAATAACGGATCCTATTTTTTCAGGTGTAATCACTTCATCTCTGTCAGTGAAGGAAATGGTGAAAGAGCAAGAATTATCTTCAATTTTGGTGCTAGAAATGGATGCAAACATGTTTTTGACAAGAGTGGGATATTCATTGGCCCCCCAAAATAAAATGCCTTCCCAACCCGCTCTCCCTACAGCCTCTCTAAGATCAAAGTTTTTGATTTGGTCCACCAAGACTATTCTCTCTACAATAATAGGTCTACCTTGTAGATTTTCAAGGATTTTCTTGTTTGGTTTTAAGACATTTGACTCAAGAGAAGAAGATGAGGATGGAGAATCATGTGGACTACTTACAAGAGGTCTACTAGAGGATGCAAAAGAAGGTCTTCCTCTCTTGTCTGGACGAGGAATAACTTTCTTCATCCTTGGAGGCATTTTCTCAAACACGAGGTGGGCACAAACAGATTTAAGAAGGAATGGAGAGAATAGCAATGTAAAACTTGTGCAACATACAAGAAAGAGGTTAAGCAAGAAGAAACGAAACTAAACAAGACAAAGAAAAGAGAGGATGGAAAGATTAGAGAGAGGATGGAGATTATGAAAAAAATCCTACAACACAACAAGCACCATTCAACACAAGAAACACAAAGAGAAAAGAAATTAATGAAAAAGAAATGGAGAAAGGAGAGAAATTACCTTCAAGAAAGGGTAAAAAAGGAATGAGGAAGAAGGAGTTGGAAGATGCCCTAGAAGTGGAGAAGGAGAAGCTGACCAAGAGAGTAGACCAAAATGAACAGTTTTGCGTGCAGGGTTTTAAAAGCCACTGTGCACTGTCGGTTGACCGACAACTAAGAGTTCGGTCGAACGAACTTAGCAAATTTTTTTTTTTAAATAAACAAAAAGAACTTTATGGATACTTTAAGAATTTAACTTTTAGGAATCCACCTAAAGTCTTGAGAGGACTTCTCTTGAAGATTATGTTTGGAAAAACCACCAACACTTAAGGATTTAACTTGGTAAAAAGACTTCTCATTATAATTCATATTATCTTGAGAAAAATGATTTCTCTTTTGATGTTGATGAGTTTCTTTTACAATTTCATTCTCCTTTTGCTTTTTGATCTATAAACTTAGATTCTCAACTTTCTTCAAAAGATCTTTCATATGGGGTGTTAGAGGAGGTAAATTTTGAAGTTCCTCTTTTATTGGTTCCTTTAATTTTGGTTTAAATTGATTGAAGCTTTCAGAACCAAGTTGAACCGATTTCATTTGAATAGACTCATGATTCCTTCGAGTTGTACATTCGAATCTTAGGTGCCCATCATTTCCACAATAATTGCATTTTATCTTGGGCAAGGAAACATGATTTCTTGGAAGAGAGGTTTCACTTTTAACAAAGGTATTAATAAATCCAGGTTCAAGAGGGGTTTTCCAATTAAAACCAAGGCCAATCATATCTTTATGAAATTTAACCATTTTAAATAATTGTTCAAATTTAACTTCTCCATGGGTAAACCTATTCTCATACTTTTGTTTGTAATCACTAAGAATAGTGATTTGGTCCTTAAGGTTCGAGTTATCCTCTTTAACTTCCTTCAACTTGTTTAGCTCTTTGTAGGCGAGTTTTAATTTAATTTTGAGTTCATCAACCAAATTGGATCCAAGTTCTACATCTTTTAATTTGATTTGAGTTTCAGAAAGTTTAGCTTCATAATTTGTTAACTTGGATTCTAAATTGTTAATGATTATGTTTTGCCTCAAAATTTGATCTCTTAATTTAGCATTTTCATTAAAAAGTCCATCATATCCTGTGAGATCCCGACCCCTAATCTCTTGGTTTAGTGTTGTTTTATTTGTGGATTAGTTTCTTTTAGTGGGATTAGTATTTGTTGGGTTGAGTTTGTGAGCTAGAATGGTTTTTCTTCTAGTTTTGGGCTTTTGAGTGCTTTGGTAGCTTGTGGGGCCCTTTGGGGGTTCCCTTTTCGGCTTTGCATTTACTTGTGAGATTTTTCCGATTTGTTTCGTATTGTGTTTTTGGCCCGTTGCATTCATCTTGAGGAATCCTACAACTTTCATGTTGATCCCGTATCCATTTGAGAACCCGAAACCCGATTTCTTGGCCTTGAGGGCAAAACAGTCATTGCGCACCAAATTTGTACCCAAAACTTGATATATCCGAAACCCACGAAACATATACTTTTTGAAAACTAGATATTTCGACGATCATTTCTTCCTTCTTCGTCGAATCCATCCGAGGTCCCGAATTAGATGATTTCAGCCAAACTAGTCCCTTAAGTTGTGGGACCCAACCTCCTTTGTTAACATAAGAGAACCCACCCCCTTCATTGTTCATTTCACCCTCCATTGCTCCAGCACAAACCAGCTGAACCTAGGGTTCCTTGTGCTTCTCTTCTTCTTCTTGCTTTTTCATCTCCAAGCCACACCAATAATTCATCAATCAAGAAATGGGGACCATCTTCTTCTTCCTCTTCACCATGGCTCCCTATTGATACCATTTTTGGAGAAATCTCCCAACCTAGAGACCTCCCTTGAGCTAGCTCTCTTCATTTGAAGGTCATCCAAGTAAGCGTTCTTCTTCATCTTCTAGATTTGTGTTCCTATAGCCTTAGAGAAGCTCCACCTTTATTATTGAAAGGTTTCCTTGTCATTTCATTGTTTAACCCATTTTAGGGTTTGTTTTGGGGGTTTTTGTAGAGATTGTGGATCTTGAGCTTGAGAGGTGATGAGGAGCTTGATTTGCTTGATTAGAGTCAAAGGCAAGTGGATGATTGGATTGTCTTGATTATTAACATGTTTTGTGAGAAAAATCTTGTTTCATTAAGGGTTTTGGTGATTTTAGTAGTTGTCTTTACTATGATTAATATTGATTTCGAAATGTGCTTATTGATGAGTTTATTTCCCTCTTGTTCATGCTTAGAAAATGTATGCATCATATTGTCAAGGTTTCAAATGGTTTCACATGAATGAGTTTTCTCCACCTTGAGATTTGTTGTGAATGGAAAGAATGGAAAGGGAGAAACTTGAAATGAGGAGCTCTTTAGCTCATATTATTGTATTGGAAACATGTATTTGAGTCTCCTTGATTATAGTTCTATGTGATTGTTTAAGTGTTGGAAAGGAAAGGAAAAAGGAAGGAAAAATCAAGTGTTTCCCGGACCTGCACGCCCAGGTCCGATCGATCGGATTGTCTTTAACTGGGAGGCTTTTCAGGAAATTTGATATTTGATATTGTTTTTTTTTTTTGGAAACCTTTGGGCTTTCTATGAGTCCTAGGGGTATATACCTTAGTGTTAAGACCAATTATACCCTAATCTAAGGTCTCTAAGACTAGGGAACTAAAAGAAAAGAATGGTGTTGATTTAGACACTAATTCTTGGTTCTAGGTGGGACCCTGGCTACCCTTTTTGGACTGTTTGGACCATGTGTGAGAATGTCTTGAGCCGACACGCCTCACGGTTGGTTCGGTGGCATCGAAGTTCAATCCATTTCAATCTTGAACGGGATGGAGCGACGCGATATCTTCTTTATATCTAAACACAAGTCTTTGCCTTGGTTATCGCGAATTCTATTCCTTTCGGTGACTGAATAGGTTGCTCGATGTTTCCGGATTAATGTCATGCCTAGGATGGACCGTTTGTAATCTTGATTCTTTTCTATTGTAACATCTAGTACTACCCATAAGCTCATTTTAAGTTTTGAAAATCGAAAAGTGCATAAGGAGCCCGGAATGTCTTTAAACTCAAGGAGTACCAAGTAATTATTATAATCGACATACGGGACCCCTATTCACTTAAATAAATCTTGAAACCGATATTTTTACCCGAAATTGTTATAGTTCATTGTTTCACCTCATTTTCCGAGACTTGCATCACATGACTTGTTTTCCCGAAAGCATTGAAGTTACACTAGTAACAGTTATTTGTCCCGAGATGTATTGCCCGATATGAAGTGACAGTGTGCCCTTGAGCACCCCCGTTTTACCCGTTTGTTTATTGTACTTGATTTACTTGCATATGTCTCGATTTGTTATTTGACCTATGAGTCGGCATCACTAAGCTTGGATACCTTGTCGGTTTGATCCACCGACTTGGAAATCCCTCTCCCGTCCCGCCAGCTGCAGTTTGGATCCCGATACCCGGTTATTGCCGTGGTCCCGTCCCGATACCCGGTTCGCTACCGTGGTCCCGTTCCCGTATATTTATATTGTATATATGATTTGCGTTGAGTCTCCTCACCTTGTGTGACTGAGACCAACGTCCCGTTATACTCTTGTCACTTCGGTGATAGAGGACTTAGCTTCTTGTGATTGCCATCTTGCCAGTTCCCGATTCCTTGGATACTCGACATGTTTTATATTGCTTACTTGCTTTCCGATAAATGATTCGTTTCCTTTATGAAAGTTGTTATTTAAACAAGTGCTAATATTCTCCAATGTAAATTCAGTTATTATTATATGGTCTTCTGTTCTTTGTACCCGCACATGTTTTAAATGATTACCCGATTCGTTAAATACCCATGCTTTTACATATGTTTCAAACGATCAATGATTTTGCTCGATTTATATGATTACACATGTTTTAAAGGAATACCCGAATTGTTAAATATCCGAGCTTGCTTTAAAGGACATTTGGTTTGTCAGATATCTATGTTTATACCTGTTTTTAAATGATACCCGATTTGTTAAGTATCCATGCTTTGAAATATGTTTTAAACGACATGCGTTTTGCCAGATTCCTATGTTTATACCTGTTTTAAATGATTACCCGATTCGTTAAATATCCCTGCTTTGAAATATGTTTCAAATGACACTTGTTTGCCAGATTCCTATGTTTATACCTGTTTTAAATGATTACCCGATTCGTTAAATGTCCATGCTTTGAAATATGTTTCTGTGAGAACCCGACCCCTAATCTCTTGGATTAGTGTTGTTTTATTTGTGGATTAGTTCTTTTAGTGGGATTAGTAGTTGTTGGGTTGAGTTTGTGAGCTAGAATGAGTTTTCTTCTAGTTTTGGGCTTTTTAGTGCTTTGGTAGCTTGTGGGGCCCTTTGGGGGTTCCCTTTTCGGCTTTGCATTTTCTTGTGAGATTTTCCCGATTGGTTTCGTATCGTGTTTTTGGCCCATTGCATTCATCTTGAGGAATCCTACAACTTTCATGTTGATCCCATATCCATTTGAGAACCCGAAAACCGATTTCTTGACCTTGAGGGCAAAACAGTCTTTTCACACCAAATCTGTACCCAAAACTCGATATTCTCGAAATCCGTGAAACATACACTTTTTGGAAACTAGATATTTCGACGATCATTTCTTCCTTCTTCGTCGAATCCATTCGAGGCCCACAAAGAGATGTTTTACCCTTGGCAAGTGTTAAGTGAAGTAGGACCCACACCCACCCATGTTATAAGAGGTCTCTCCACTCCCTTTCTCCCTCATTTTCCACTCCCCACCGGCTGCAACTCCCAGCTACAGTGCCAGCAGCCCCTCTTCCTCATTTCTTCCATTTCTTCTTGCTTTCTCCTCTCATTCTTGGAAGAAACTCTTGCCATTTGGAAACCTAACTATACCATCTTCTTCCCCATCTCTTTAGCTTCCCATGGATGTGATTCTTGTGCAAACCAAGGTGGGCAGCCCCTATTGCAAGCTCCTTCTTGTTCATTCATGGCCTTAGAGGTAAAGACTCCTTCCCATTTTCCTTGTATGTGCTATGGCTCTCCCTTAGGTGCTATTTTCTAGTTGGGTTTGAGCCCATTCATTGTCTTTCTTTGTTTAACCCATTTTAGGGTTTGTTTTAGGGGTTTTTGTAGAGATTGTGATCTTGAGCTTGAGAGGTGATTAGAGGCTTGATTTGCTAGCTTGGAACCCAAGGCAAGTGGATGAATGGATGGTTTTAATGTTATCAAAGTTTTATGAGAAAACCCTAAGTTTTATTACTTGTTCTTGATCATTGAATACATGTTTGCACATATGCTTCTTGCCATATATATATTGATTTCGAAATTTGCACATCAATGGTTGTTTCTCTCTTGTTAATTTCTTGGAAAGGTATGCTTTCATTTTGTCAAAGTTGCTCATATGGTCTTGAAAAGAATGGGGTTGGTTTCTCCACCCATGTTTATGTTTACTAGCTTGTATGGATTGAAATAGAAGTTCATTTAAAGAGTTTGGCCAACTAATCTATTGTCTTGGAAATGGGATTAATGGTTTTTAATTACCCCTTGATTTTGGCAAATGGACCCTTGTATACAATGGGGATTCTCCCCTTTGGTTTGGTTTTAAGTGAGAAGAAAGGAGATGTTTAGTTTTACATTCTCATTGGAGTTTTCATGAGGAATGTGATTGGCTAAGTCATTTAATGTTTTGTAAACATGTTGGCTTAGCATGCATTGTCCTCTGGTTATATCCTAAATGAATGTTGTGAAATGGTTTCCTTCTTCCCTTGTATTGGAATTGATGTTGATGGAAGAGGTGAGGAGATGAACCCATATTGGAGTTGTGGAGAAGTGTAAATAGTTGCATTGGAGGAGCTTTTAGCTCAGTTATGTGGCAAGGATTAAGTGGAAGTGAGGAGGATGATTTTGAGGAGGAAAATGACTCAAATCTGAACACAGTGGGTGATTCCAGCACTGGCGGTCAGCCTGCGGTCACCCGGCGGCTAGCCGCCTGGTGACTGGCGGCTAACCGCCAGGTAGCCGAAATGTCACGGTTCCTTTTCCAGAGAGCATCATTCTCCACCTCAAAACTCAGTCAGCTCCACGGTTGGCCAGCGGCTAACCGCCGAACACATCGGCGGCTAACCGCCAGCTAACCGCATTTGACGGTCAGCTTTCCAGTAAGCTGCATTCTGCAGCCCAGCCGCGGTCAGCTGTGCGGTCAGCCAGCGGCTAGCCGCCTGTCCCAGCGGCGGCTAACCGCCGGCTAACCGTCAGGTGACCGAAATTCCCCAGATTTCGAAAAGCTCCCCGCTCGAACGAACTCTCCGGTTCGTTCGAGCGTTGAGCTTTGTCGATCAAAGGAGATTCACTAAGCATCGTATGAGGCCATTCGAGAAAGGAACCATATCACAAGGATGTCATTCGAAGTTTTGAAAAGTGTAAAAGTGCATAAGGAGCCCGGAATGTCTTCAAACTCAAGGAGTACCAAGTAATTGTTATAATCGACATACGGGACCCCTATTCACTTAAATAGATCTTGAAATTAATACTTTTCCCGAAATTGTCATAGTTCATTGTTTCACCTCTTGTCCCGAGATTTGCATTACATGACTTGTTTTCCCGAAAGCATTGAAGTTACATTAGTAACAGTTACTTGTCCCGAGATGTATTGCCCGATATGATATGACAGTGTGCCCTTGAGCACCCCCGTTTACCCGTTTATTTACGTGCCCTTGAGCACCCCCGTTTACCCGTTTATTTACTGTACTTGATTACTTGCATATGTCTCGATTGGTTTTAACCTATGAGTCGGCACCACTAAGCTTGGATAACCCTGTTGGTCTGATCAACCGACTTGGAGATCCCCCTCCCGTCCCGCCAGCTGCAGCTTGGATCCCGATACCCGGTTACTACCGTGGTCCCGTCCCGATACCCGGTTATTACCGTGGCCTTGTCCCGATACCGCAGATTGCTACTGTGGTCCCCGATGCCCGGCTCGCTACCGTGGTCCCGTATAGTATATGTATATGCATTCATGAGATCCCCTGTTTCTCCTCACCTCGAGTGACTGAGACCAGGGCCTAGTATATGTATATGTATTGATATGAGATCCCCTGCTTCTCCTCACCTCGAGTGACTGAGATCAGGGCCTAGTTATTGCTCTATCGCTTTAGTGATAGAGGACTTAGCTTCGTGTGGTTGCCATCTTGCCAGTTCCCGATTTCCTTGGACACCCGACATGTTTTATATTGTTTATTTGCTTTCCGATAAATGATTCGTTTCCTTTATGAAAGTTGTTATTTAAACAAGTGCTAATATTCCCCAATGTAAATTTAGTCATTATTATATTATTCTCTGTTCTTTGTACCCGCACATGTTTTAAATGAATGCCCGATCTGTTGAAGAACCATGCTTTTACATATATTCCATACGATCAATGATTTTGCTAGATTTATATGATTACACGTGTTTTAAAGGAATACCCGAATTGTTAAATACCCGTGCCTGGTTTTAAAGGACATTTGGTTTGTCAGATATCTATATTTATACCTGTTTTCAAATGAATATCCGATTTATTAAATATCCCTGCTTTGAGATATGTTTTAAATGAACATTAGTCTTGTCAGATTTCCTTGGTTACACCTGTTTTAAACGAACAACCGATTTGTTAAATATCCGTATTTTTCACATATGTTTCAAATGGACAGTAGTTTTGCCAGACTGTTATGGATACCCGATTTGTTGTATACTTGTGTTTTACTTAAGTTTCAAATGAACGTTTGTTTTGTCAAACCACTATATTTATACATGTTTTAGACGAATACCCGATTGTCAAATATCTATGATTATAGATGATGTAAATGAATACATGTTTTATTAGATGTTCATGTTTTACCCGTGCTTGAAATGAATACAAGTTTTCCCCGAGATTCCCGACCTTGCACCCATTTAATTATATGCAGTACTTGATCGACTAGCATGAATTATCATTTGTATTATTATTCGCTATATTGTGTTCTTTTCATCCACCTGCCAGACCGTCGTGTCTGACCCACTACTTTTGGTACTCAGGTTCAGATTTATTCGCCCCGAGTTGAGTGTTTTGTTGGCTTTGGAGCCATGCCTTGCAGGTTGTTTTGTCGGCTATGTCATGTAGACATTGAGTCTGACATCGGAGCTACGTCACACCTGGGTAGTAGTTGATAGCTTATTGTTGTATGGCTTTTGTTAGCCCTTTTCCTTGGGATTCTTAATTAATGTACATTGATAATTGTAACTTGAATATATTTGGGAATGTAATATCCTGTTACTGTCAGCTCTGTAATTTATTGTGATGGTTACTCCAGTCTGATATGATTCTTGATATAATAGCTATGGGCTAAAGGTTGAGTGCGACACGGAATCCGATGGCCACGGACTTCGGGTCGCAACGCCACAAATGCTTCCGCAAAATATTCAGAATGTGTTGTCTTCACACACGCGGATCTTGGGAGAAGTAAAATACATTTATTCTTAATCCCATTTCGCGCCCCCGATGTTCTTGTTTTGGGGGCGTGACAGTTTCAAATGACACTTGTTTGCCAGATCCCTACGTTTATACATGTTTTAAACGATATCCGGTTTGTTAAATATCCGCATTTCTACATAGGTTTCAAATGGACATTGGTTTTGCTAGACTGCTATGAATACCTGGTTTGTTGTATACTTGTGTTTTTACCTAAGTCTCAAATGAACGTTTCTTTTGCCTGGCCACTATATTTATAAATGTTTTAGACGAACACCCGATTGATAAATATCTATGCTTTTTACGGATGATGTAAATGAATATATGTTTTATTAGATATTCATGTTTTACCCATGCTTGAAATGAATACAGGTCTTCCCCGAGATTCCCGACTTTGCACCCGTTTAATTATATGCAGCATTTGATCGAATAGCATGATTTATCTTATGTTTTATTCTCCAGTATATTATTATCTTTTCATCCACCTGCCAGACCGTCGTGTCTGACCCACTACTTTTGGTACTCATGTTCAGATTTCTTCGCCCCGAGTTGAGTGTTTTGTTGGCTGTGGAGCCATGTTTTGCAGGTTGTTCTGTCGGCTATGTCATGTAGACATTGAGCTTGACATTGGAGGTACGTCATATTTGGGGTAGTGGTTATAGCTTATTGTTGTATGGCTTTTATTAGCCTTTTCTTGGGATTCTTAATTAATGTACATTGATAATTGTAACTTGAACATATATGGGAATGTAATATCCTGTTACTGTCAGCTCTGTAATTTATTGTGATGGTTTACTCCAGTCTGATATGATTCTTAATATAATAGCTTTATGCTAGAGGTTGAGTGCGACACGGAATCCGATGGCCACGGACTCTGGGTTGCAACGCCACGAAAGCTTCCGCAAAATATTCAGAATGTGTTGGAATGTGTTGTCTTCACACACGCGGATCTTGGGAGAAAAATACATTTATGCTTTAAAATCCCATTCCCGCCCCCGAGGTTCTGGTTCGGGGGCGTGACATATCCTATCTTCAATTCATCTGAATTAATTTGAGCATTAGATAGGTTATGTAAGGAGATCAACAACTTAGAATCTAAACAACTTATAGTTTCATTCTTTTCTCTACTATCATTATGAGAAGTGTTTAAAGCTTGTGATAGCTTTCCAGATTCATCTTTCAATTTTTTGTTTTCCTTAACAAGTTCTATGGAGAAGGTGTAGAGATCATTATAAGCTTGTTGGATATCATCTTCATTTTCAACAAATTCTTCTTCTATACATTGACTAGCATCTGTTTCAGTCAAGAAATCTTCATCTATCAAACAAGGGATTTTGATTTTAAGAGAAGAATCTACGCAATCTATCATAGTGGAATCCATAATAAAAGATTTTCAAGAATGCACAGCATTAGGCTTTTGACTCAAGGTTTTTACACCTAATCAAGATTTTCCAAGACACTTGATCCTAATATAGAGCACTTGGCTTTGATACCAATTGTAAGTCTAGGATCCAAACCCTCGAGGTGGGGCCGGGGGGGGGGGGGGGGGTGAATAAGGTGAACTTCAATTTAGTGACCAAATATGACCAATTTTAACTTCTTTAAATCAATTAGTCACTAGTGATAATTAACAAAATAAATGTGGAAGCTAAAAGCAATCACCACAAAGTATGCACCATCACACAAGGATTTATAGTGGTTCAACCTCAATGCCTACATCCACTACCGGCTTGTGATCCAACACCCCACCGGATTTCCACTATCTATGCTTTTCAATAGGCTAAGCAATAACCTTTACATTATGCTTTTCTAAGGCTAAGCAATAACCTATACACTATGCTTTTCTAAGGCTTAGCAATAACCTTTACACTATGCTTTTCTAAGGCTTAGCAATAACCGTTACAAGTGAAAATTTCTCAAAGAAAGTGTCTTTACAAACACTCTAAGAGATATAGTTTAAGCTCAATTACAATGCCTCTTAAATAGGCGGATATGAAAGTGTAGAACAAACTCACACAACACTCTATGTAATGCAAAGATGAATGCACATGATGTATGTGTGCAAACTTCAATCAAAGTTGAAAGTAAGGCTCAAATGATATGTGCTCAAAGCATTTCCAAGTTAAAGAACAAAAATGATTAGATTGAAGTTGTATTGCAAATCACATGTGTTAGGAATTTTCTAGATTGCAATTTGATGGATGCATTTTCATTCTAGCATCATTTGATTCACACACATATGCATTGTTTTAGATAAACTTGAAATCTTGTTTTATTCATGCATTGCTTTTAAGATTTGTAAAAGTATTGATTTATGCATGTTTTGGTTTTTATCTTGGATGCATTTGTTTTAAGAAAGAGTTTTCAAGAAATCAAGCAAGCCTTTGTTTTAAAAGTCTTTGAATCCTTTTAGGCTTTTTGTTTCATGTTTTTATACATCTTAGAATGATTTAAAACATGTGAAAATGCTTGATTTTAATGGCCCAAAAGATCCCCAAAGAAAATCTTCAAGAAACCCAAAAAATGGGAAATTCTGGGCAGGCCCGGTCAACCGGCCATGTGTGGCCGGTCAACCGGCCAAGAGGCCCGGTTAACCGGCCACACAGGGCAGGTCAACCGGGCTGGCACAACGGCTCTTTTTATGACCGTTGTGCTTGGCCGGTCAACCAGCTAAACTAGCCGTTGGGGCTGTTTTGGCTATAAAAAGGAGTTCTTTCCCTTTCCAAATGTTGGGAATTTTTAACCCCTCCTTGAGAGGATTTGAGGCATATCAAAAGGGAAAAGAACCAAGGGATGAAGGGGAAGATTAGGAAAGCTAAAGCTTGGATTAATGAAGTTAAACCACCAAGTAGGCTCTTCCTTTCTTAATCATATGTTTTCATGCTTTTGTTTTATTTTTGGTAAATCATTTCTAGCATGTTAAACTATGTTTGTGTTGTATCCTTAACATATTTTATGTTTTGAGTTGATTTATTGTTTTGGATACAACACCATATGATTCAATCCAAGTAGTACTTAACTTTGGTAAATCTAAGTAGATCATGTTAATGAAAGAACCTTTGAAATCATATGTAACATGATCCATATACTTGGTTGAATCTTTGGTTGTTGTTTTCCATCATAAGAACATCTCTCTCAAAACTAACTTATGTTTTGGATTCAACTTCTTTACAAATCATATGTTTTCATGTTTTGTTTTATCATTGGTAAATCTTTGTAACATGTTAATCTATGATTTGTTGTATCCTTAGCATGTGTTATATTTTGAATAGATCTATTGTTTTGGATACATCACCATTGATTCATCAAAGTAGTACTTTATCTTTGGTAAATCTAAGTAGATCATGTTAATAAAATATGTAACATGATTCATATACTTTGTTGAATCATTGGTTGTTGTTTTTCCATCATAAGAAAATCTCTCTCAAATGTATCTTATGTTTTGGATTCAACATCACTACAAATCATATGTGTATTATTGTTTTAAAGTTTCACAACTTGCATTACTTTGATTGGTAAATCTTTTTCAAGTTGTCCTTATAATTACATATGATTTGTCCCCTCATTTCAATCAAATCTATTTTTATGTTTTGATCTTCATTGATGATTTGATTGACATCCCTATGCATCACATGTTTAGAGCTAATCCATTTCATACAACTTGTGTAACTTTGATATCATTAACAAGTTGTTACTTTTAACATGTGATTGCATTACTTCCTCAATCATAAATTTTTTATAAGCTAAAACTTTCAAAAGCCTTAGGCTTACATTTATGAGCTTTCTTTTTCAAAATGATTGAGGACCACACACACACACTTCATATGTTTTCATCTTTGCATTCATAGTGTGAGTGTGTATTAGAATTACACTTCCATATCCGCCTAATTAAGAGGCAATGTAATGAGCTAAATAGAATCTCCATCAAGTGTATGATAGACACTAAATTAGAGAGATAACCAACCTTGAGGTTGAAGAGGTTATTGCTTAGCCTATAAAAGCATAATGGATAGGTTGATGTTAAGCCTTGAAAAACATCAATGTAAAGGTTATTGCTTAGCCTTGGAAAGCATATTGTAAAGGTTATTGCTTAGCCTATTGAAAAGCATAAATAGTGGAAATCCGGTGGGGTGTTGGATCACAAGCCGGTAGTGGATGTAGGCATTGAGGCCGAACCACTATAAATACTTGTGTAATGGTGATTGCTTTGTGGTGATTCTTTTGTTAGCTTCCGCATCTTGTATGTTTAATCATCACATGTGACTAGTTTGTTTTAAAGAAGTTAAAATTGTTAAAATTGGTCATAAAAGGAGCTCACCCTATTCACCCCCCTCTAGGGTTCGGATCCCCATGGAATTACAAGTGGTATCAGAGCGGGTTACTCCATTTTAGGGCTTAACAACCCGGAGTTGATCCTTGCTAGATTTGAACCCTAGTGTTGTCATTTATTGCATATCTTTTTAAAGATTTCCACTATGTTTGAAAATGTTTTTCCCTAGCCTCATTGCACCACTCTAAGACTTTTCTAAGTTATATCTTCTAGAGTTGGTGAGTCCTCAAAGTGATCTCTCAAGGACACATTTTCAAGACCTTAGGTGTATTTTCAAAGGTAGACTATTTGAGTAACCTTAAGGCCTTGATACCCCTAGACCAACCTATGCCTTTTAGTTATATCTTTTTGTTGGTCATGTTACATTTGCATTTTGTTTCTTTAAAGTCACATCTTTTAAAATGCAATGTTTCTTTGTGATCATTTGATTTTGTCTTCATGATCTTTTAAGTTATATCTCATGGTTTTCAAAATCCTTTGATTGCAACCTTTTCATGATGGATTTGCATTTTGATCATATAGTTATATTTCTTGTAGTGCATATCTATTCATGATCAATTGATTGTGATTACAAATGCTTTCATAGCTAGTTTTTCATGATCAATTGATGTTGGAAAATCATTTGATGTTTGTCATAGTTAGATCCTTTTTGGAAATCAAATGATTTGAAGCAACTTTAGTTTTCCATTGATTTACAAGTTATATCTTTTGATATGGAAAATTTGTAAGTGTCTATTGTTTTTACAAATTGAAAACTTTACAATAGTACACTTCTTGTTTTTCAAAATCACTTGCTCTTAATTCTATAAATGATCCTTTGTTGGAATTTCATACATTGAAGTGATTTGAGAAACTTTGGAAAATGTTCTAAGCTTTATTAGTTATATTTATAGAAGCATTTTCCTTGAATTTATTTCCTTGTGCCTAATTATGATCGTATCATTTGAAAGGAAATAATTTTTACAAACAATTTGCATCTTTGCTCATTAAGTTACATTCTTTATGCAAATTGATTTTGTTGTCTTACATTGCATGGTTGGATATGATTTCATTGATTTGCATGTTTGTGCCTATTTTGGTATATAGTTTCATTAATGCAAATTAATGAGTGTTTATGTGCTTTATAGTAAAATCTTGTTTTTGAGCTTTTTAAGTACATATGTGATTTTATGTGCTAAGTTCATTTGGTATAAACCTCATATCTTTTTCCATTGCATTGTAAGCATTAGTACATTTGCTAAGAGTGGAGATGTTACATGATAGATTGATTCCTTTAACTTCTTACCTTCTTGTGCTTAAATAGTTATATTCCTTTTTGGATGATTGGTAAGAGTTAGATCTTGAATGTTGATTAATCCTCTCTATGTAAATGGCAAATTGTTCTATGTATGGTTGTGGTATTTATTATATTTGTTGAAACCATACAAGAACTCAAATCCATCCTCTATGCCATTCTAGTCATTTCTATTTGGATGGTTATGATGTTGATTCATGTGTATTTTCTAAGTGTTTTCATTCTTATACATGTTTCAACTTCATAGTAGTGTTATTGATCATATGAAACTCTTTGAAATCTATTCATCATATTTCTATATGTTTGATGGATATCTTAGATGTTGAATTCATATGATTTTGACACTTTGGAAATTGCATGCATTACCAAGTAATATTCTTTGCATTGCAATTTACCTTGTTCATCACTATGCTCAATAGTTAAATCTTTAAAAGTGATGAATATGCATTTATGATGCTTGATGGAATTTTTGTCACATTCTTGCTCTTTATCATGTTATCAAATTCAATTGGTTTCAATTGGTATAATGTTTGATTGATTTGATTTCTTGTGAATGTGATAAATCTTGTGTGCATTGGACTGAACTTGATAAGTAATATGATTGTTCCATGTCACACACCATTAGCATCATAATGTTCATGTTGCCACCTCTCTTGCTCATATAGGAATATCTCATGACCACCATGTGTATGTGTTCATAATATTGGTTGGTTATTAGTTGAGGTTGGTTTCATGTTTGATTTTCATTTCACTCAATTTGCTCTTTAATAGTCATATTTATTGATTGAATGAAATGAGTTCAAAATTTTCATAGCATATGCTTTCCATAGTTAAATTGTTTGATGCTATGATTAATAAACCCCACATCATGGATAGCTCTAATTTGGATTCTTCCTAATAGGTATATTCTTACATCCATTTTAGAGTGATTGATTTAATAGTCATATCCTAAATCTCAATTGGTATTCTTTGTTTGTCCAATTGATATCCATGATTGCTTTTCTCTTTAGACCTAGCTCTCTTTTGGCAATTTGATCATATTGAGCTTAATAGTTAAATGAATCTAATCCTTTCCTTGAAGTTGACCCTCAATTGGTTAAACCATCTTCTTCTTGCACCTAATAGTTAAATCTTTGTCAAAAGTTTGACAAAAGGAGAGAATGGATTGAGGGGGAGTGTAAACCTTCATAGGAAGTATTAGTTTTGATCAAATTGACCCTTGGATAGCCTTTGAGCCCTTAGAGATAACTTCCATACATGATAGCCTGTTATGCATTTCATTTTCGATTTCATTTGTTAACAGGTGCTTCTAAAGGTATTTTCCTTGTTTCATGTGTGTAGGTACCTTTGCAATTTAATGGCAAAGGGGGAGAAATTATGCAAGTTCTCAAAAGGGTAAAGAGAATGTCCAAGCTTCCTAAGGGGAGAGTTGTGTATGATCCTCTACAAGGGGAGAGAATACATACCTTGCCAAAGGGAGAAAGAGGCATGGTCAAAGGGGGAGAGAAAATAGAAGAAAGAAAGCTTGGAGCTAAAGAAGATGCTTGGCCATAAAGAAAGAAAGATTGAAGAATATTTAAGCACCAAGCATCATGAAGAATGAAGATTGAAGCCCAAGAGCCCAAGCTAAGAGAAGGAGCATCCAAGAAGATTTCAAGCCTTGTCCAGCTGAGGGGGAGCTGAAGACTAAGTGTGTAATTTCAGTGGTGAGTGTGTTTGCCATCAAATTGCAAAGGGGGAGATTGTTAGGAATTTTCTAGATTGCAATTTGATGGATGCATTTTCATTTTAGCATCATTTGATTCACACACATATGCATTGTTTTAGATAAACTTGAAATCTTGTTTTATTCATGCATTGCTTTTAAGATTTGTAAAAGTATTGATTTATGCATGTTTTGGTTTTTATCTTGGATGCATTTGTTTTAAGAAAGAGTTTTCAAGAAATCAAGCAAGCCTTTGTTTTAAAAGTCTTTGAATCCTTTTAGGCTTTTTGTTTCATGTTTTTATACATCTTAGAATGATTTAAAACATGTGAAAATGCTTGATTTTAATGGCCCAAAAGATCCCCAAAGAAAATCTTCAAGAAACCCAAAAAATGGGAAATTCTGGGCAGGCCCGGTCAACCGGCCATGTGTGGCCGGTCAACCGGCCAAGAGGCCCGGTTAACCGGCCACACAGGGCAGGTCAACCGGGCTGGCACAACGGCTCTTTTTATGACCGTTGTGCTTGGCCGGTCAACCGGCCTGTCATGGCCGGTCAACCGGCTAAACTAGCCGTTGGGGCTGTTTTGGCTATAAAAAGGAGTTCTTTCCCTTTCCAAATGTTGGGAATTTTTAACCCCTCCTTGAGAGGATTTGAGGCATATCAAAAGGGAAAAGAACCAAGGGATGAAGGGGAAGATTAGGAAAGCTAAAGCTTGGATTAATGAAGTTAAACCACCAAGTAGGCTCTTCCTTTCTTAATCATATGTTTTCATGCTTTTGTTTTATTTTTGGTAAATCATTTCTAGCATGTTAAACTATGTTTGTGTTGTGTCCTTAACATATTTTATGTTTTGAGTTGATTTATTGTTTTGGATACAACACCATATGATTCAATCCAAGTAGTACTTAACTTTGGTAAATCTAAGTAGATCATGTTAATGAAAGAACCTTTGAAATCATATGTAACATGATCCATATACTTGGTTGAATCTTTGGTTGTTGTTTTCCATCATAAGAACATCTCTCTCAAAACTAACTTATGTTTTGGATTCAACTTCTTTACAAATCATATGTTTTCATGTTTTGTTTTATCATTGGTAAATCTTTGTAACATGTTAATCTATGATTTGTTGTATCCTTAGCATGTGTTATATTTTGAATAGATCTATTGTTTTGGATACATCACCATTGATTCATCAAAGTAGTACTTTATCTTTGGTAAATCTAAGTAGATCATGTTAATAAAATATGTAACATGATTCATATACTTTGTTGAATCATTGGTTGTTGTTTTTCCATCATAAGAAAATCTCTCTCAAATGTATCTTATGTTTTGGATTCAACATCACTACAAATCATATGTGTATTATTGTTTTAAAGTTTCACAACTTGCATTACTTTGATTGGTAAATCTTTTTCAAGTTGTCCTTATAATTACATATGATTTGTCCCCTCATTTCAATCAAATCTATTTTTATGTTTTGATCTTCATTGATGATTTGATTGACATCCCTATGCATCACATGTTTAGAGCTAATCCATTTCATACAACTTGTGTAACTTTGATATCATTAACAAGTTGTTACTTTTAACATGTGATTGCATTACTTCCTCAATCATAAATTTTTTATAAGCTAAAACTTTCAAAAGCCTTAGGCTTACATTTATGAGCTTTCTTTTTCAAAATGATTGAGGACCACACACACACACTTCATATGTTTTCATCTTTGCATTCATAGTGTGAGTGTGTATTAGAATTACACTTCCATATCCGCCTAATTAAGAGGCAATGTAATGAGCTAAATAGAATCTCCATCAAGTGTATGATAGACACTAAATTAGAGAGATAACCAACCTTGAGGTTGAAGAGGTTATTGCTTAGCCTATAAAAGCATAATGGATAGGTTGATGTTAAGCCTTGAAAAACATCAATGTAAAGGTTATTGCTTAGCCTATTGAAAAGCATAAATAGTGGAAATCCGGTGGGGTGTTGGATCACAAGCCGGTAGTGGATGTAGGCATTGAGGCCGAACCACTATAAATACTTGTGTAATGGTGATTGCTTTGTGGTGATTCTTTTGTTAGCTTCCGCATCTTGTATGTTTAATCATCACATGTGACTAGTTTGTTTTAAAGAAGTTAAAATTGTTAAAATTGGTCATAAAAGGAGCTCACCCTATTCACCCCCCCTCTAGGGTTCGGATCCCCATGGAATTACAACATGTTCTTTTTCAAAAGACAACTTGAAAAGATTTCAATAGTCAAGAAATACAAGTTGTAAGAAAATCATAAGGAACATGTAATGAAGGAGCAAAGATGTTTTCACAACTTAAAGATTTCCTATAAGATCATAGAGTGAAAACAACTAGTTAAAGTCTCAACCAAGTAGAGTGATCATGCATCAAATGGAAACAAGAAAATTGAAGTAAGCATGCTTTATATAAGAAAGCAATGACTTGGTATGAGACTAAGTGATGAATCCTATAAAGAATAAATCAAAGATAATATAGAGGATTCAACACATCAAAGTTAACATGCTACAAGAGATTCTCCAATAAGATATATTAGCATGTAACAAATGAGAAGAGCAAAGCTTACTAAGATGTTTAACTTATGTAATCAAGCTTTGTCTCTTAAAGATGTTTCCCTTGCTCCTTTGCGTTAAACTTGATCTTGGGTTTGAAAAATGTTCAGAAGAAAAACTCCGAAGATTGGTCTCCAAATAGACTCTAAAAAAAAACTCTCACAAAACAAGGAGAGGTCTTCTTAAATAAGAAAAACAGAGTCCAACGGATCTCTCATCGGTCGATCGACAAACAGGGTTCGGTCGACCGACCCTAACAGTCAAATTTACAACAGTCATAAATTTTTGAAACAATCCCATTGTCGGTTCACCGAGACTCATTCGGTCGACCGACATGGGACCGACACCTGACCGACAGAGAAAAAAGGACTGAAAACACGCTCTCTGGAAATGGAACCGACACGAAGTTCGGTCAAGTACTGAGACTACTTTGGTCGACCGATACTCGATCGATAGCCTGACCGACAGGAAAACTGCTTACTGGAAATGGAACCGACAGAAGCTCGATTGAGCTCGGTTCACTTGTCGGTTAGCGGACACCTAACCGACAGGCTGACTGCCAATGTATACAGTCAGAGGATCTAAAAGTTTTGACTAGAAAAACTTTGGAACAAGAATTAACACATAGAATAAAAAGATTTCTAAGTAAAATAAAATAACATTTTGACACAAAATGAAATCAACCAAAGGGATTTTGAATAAAACAAGATGGGGTTAATTTTCAAACATAATTTTCAATAAATCAAAATGCAATTTTGAGATAAGGTGATGTGATGAAAATGCATGCATATGTTAACCATCAAATTGCGAACTACATAGATCTAATGTGAGCTCCTTGTGGATTTACAATTCATGATATATTATAAGTACTCATGTTAGTTTGTTTTGCATATTCCTGAAAAAAGTGTTTCAGTCGTGAAATCACATCAAGTTCAGTGAATTGTTTTTGTGTATTCTCTTTAACACAATTTTGCACTATACTCATGCCTAAATTGATTACCTGCCAAACCGTCGTGTTTGAAGCTTGTTATTTTGGTGCCCAAGTGCAGGCGACGTTGCCTTTGAGAAGGAGCGTCCGGAGGAGGCTATTGAGCCACCCCCAGTCCGAGAGTGGCATCCCGACGATGTCAATTAGACGTCGGGTGGGGTCTTGAGTTGCGCTTCGTTTTATTATGGGTTGTTTTTTAGAATTGTATTGGCCTTTGTTGGCCTCTTATTTTGGGATGTAACAAACTTATTACTTTTGCTTAATTTTCAGAACTTGAATTATGATGGGAATGTTATGTTATAATTCCTTTTCTGATATCTTGGTCGTGATGCTATTTAATGTTGCACTTGAAAATTTTATTCGTACTTATTATGATGTGATTTGCTACACGCTTCCGCATACTTGAACGTGTGAGCTAGATTCCGCGTGTCTCAGGAATCCTCACCGCAGGAACCTGTGGGAAAACACGTCACGGGCCCGGGATCCGTTCCGAGGTCGTGACAAGAATTATGAGAGCAGACCTTAAAGTGAAGACATTTCACAATAAATTCATGCATAAATAAATAAATACACCAAAATTCATTAGATAGAAATTTCCCTCCATTTAATGAGAGGTTTTACATTCAATTTCGTGGGTACATCATACTCCCGATCGTGAGAACCCATCGATCGTTAATTACATCCTCAATAGAAAACCTCTGATTATCAAGACATTGACTCAATAAAATTTACAAAGAAAATACAGGAATAAAATAAATAAATAAATAAAAATTGACAAGTTCCTGCTCTTTGTCTTTGCTATCAAAAGTACTTTTTTTGGTTCACCTGGATCTTCGTAATTAATTTTCAATTGGGTTCATGAATTGATGAATTTGATGGTGATTTTGATTTGTTTTTAGTGAACCATTCTTTATATTCTGCCGACCCATTAGAATCATGTCCATAATGGATTTGAGATGATCAGGTCTCATTGTAAAATAGGTTGAATTGGGTAGGATGACGGTTGACCCACACCTTATGGTTAGATGGGTGAGCTTTAACATTTTCTCCTAGAGAGATTTTAAATTTGAAAAGGGTAGTTTGAGCTCTCTTGTATCAAGGAGCAATTCTCAACCTTTTCCCTCTTATCCCTTTTAACTTCTTATTCCCATTCCATATTACGTATGAGTTAATGAGTTCAGAAGATTTGAATTTGCTGAGACATTGAAGAGGTTGGAACTGGTAACACCACCACTCAATTAGAGATCAAATAGCAAATAATGTATGTATGACCTCTTTTGGATAATCTATCATTTTTTTTTGCATTGCTTTTTTTAGTATAAAATATCCATAGTTCGAAAGTATATTCTGTTTGTTTCTATATGCCAAATACTGTTCATAAACATAGCATTCAATTTTGTAGCAAATTCATTTTTTTATGGACATGTAATGATTTATTCCAATCAGTTTTCTTTTTGTAGACAGTATTGCAACTGTCGCGACCCCGGACCGGGCCCGCGGGCCTAACCTGGGATCGGGACTAATTGAGATGATGAGATAAGATGATAGAATGATGATGACATAAACATACAATGCGTACACGGGTCGATAAAGGATAGATACTACCAGTGCACGGGATTTCCCACAGGTGTCCGTGGTAAGGAGGCCAGGTTATATTATGTATATCGTGCTTGTCGTGCGTGCTTGCTCTTTTCATTATATAAATGATAGAGAAAGGATGGGCTCTTTGTGGATGATGACTATTCATGATATATTATGTACTCATGCTAGTTTATTTTAGTATCTCAGCTTCGTATGTATTCTCAAAAATGTATCTCAGTCATTGTGGTATTTTAAATCAGGGATTTGCTTATTCTAAAACGTTTATTATTTCATGCTTGCTCCTAAATTGATTACCTGCCAAACCATTGTGTTTGACCCTTGTTTGTTAGTGCCCAGGTGCAGGAGACGTTGCCTTTGAGGAGGAGCATCAGGAGGAGGCTTGTGAGCCAACCCCTGTGAGAGAGTGGCAGCCCGACTATGTCATCTAGACGTCGGGCGAGTTCTTGAGTCTCGTCATCATTTTGTTTTGGGGTTTCCTTTGATTATTTTGGAGAAGTGTATTGGCCTCTGTTGGCCTCTTTTGGGTTGTAACAAAAACTTAACTTACTTTCGTGTTAGTCCTATAACCTGAACTATGTTGGGAATGCCATGTTAGCTTCTTTCTTCGATACTATGTCTTGTTATTAATTGTTATAGCACTTAAAGATTTTATTGGTGCTCATCCTGATGTGTTTTGCTACACGCTTCCGCATACTTGATCGTGTGAGTCAGATTCCGCGTGTCTTTGGGAATCCTCACCGCGGGAACCTGTGGGAAAGTATATCTCCAATGTACACACCAACACTAACGCATCGCGGGCCCGGGGCTCTGTTCCGGGGTTGCGACAATGTGGATCTAAGATTGGATGGGACAGATTTATTCCAATTGATCCATGGATAATGATAGAGGGGCCTACTTGTGGTAATTGGGAAGTTTAAGGTCTTCATTGTAATATATTCCCAAGACTGGAGTGCAATTGCATTTATATAGTGGAGTTATTTGCAATTAACTGTGGGCCCGGATTGCACATAAGATGTGGGGTCGCGTGTCCCAGTTGGAGCCAGCTTTCTAAGGAATCCCTAGTGGTCCCCACGCTAGCTCAAGATATTAGAAAGATACTAATTATAGTAGGACTCTAAAAGGAAATAGAAAGTTACTATTTCTATTTGAAGTGAGACTTCTAATAGGGGTAATAGTAAGTTACTAATTATTAATGGAAGTGAGACTTCTATTTTAATTAGAAAAGAGGAAGTTACTAATCATATTTGAAGTAAGACTTCTAATTGTGATTTGGTAAGCAACTAATTGTTTTGGAAGTGCGACTTCTATTTCAATTAGTAAGAGGATGTTACTTAAGTGTTATAAAAAGGAGAAAGAGGAGGCTTGGACGTCCCTAATGCTAGTCCATCTAGGGATTCACGCCCAGCCCATTCAATTGTGCAAGAGTTGCACTCCTCTCTTCCTCTCCTTCTTCTAGTTCTCTTCTAGTTTCTTTTAGGGTTTTTCTCTTGGAGATTCCACCATCTTCTTGAGAAAAGAGAATCTGATACGGGTCATAGCGTGGAAGATCAAAGGGTATTGGAGATTCTGATTTGATTAGTGAAGATGTTCATCATCAAATGAAAGAACTCAAATTCTCCATTAGAGCACAACAAAGCTCCAAAGGTATATCTACATCCTTGTATACTATAGATTTCGTGGTTGCATGTTTATGTGCTATTTTCTATCTTCTAGATAGGTTATGTTGTTGTACATGGTTTATGAGATTGAGGGATTGCATCCTGGATTGGGTTTATTGCCTCTAGATGATTGATCCCTGCATTAAGTGGGTCAAAAGTTTTTGAAACCTATCTGAAAGGCCCACCTATTTTCCAACAGCATGATCTTCTCCACCTCCTCATCTTTAGGCCTAGATTATCCGAATGCGAGTTTATAGAGATGTCAGTTTCTCATGACGCCAAGCTTTATGATCAACCTCCTTTTTTAATGGTGTTGGAAGTAGGTGGGCCTCGTGGATAGGTTTTCAAAACTTTTTGACCCATGTGACTCAGGGATCAACTATCCAAAAGGCTATAATCCAATCCAGGATGCAATCCTTCCTTTTCATCAATCACGTACAGCAATATGACCTATCTAGAAGATAGCAATCAACAACTACTTGCAACAAAATAATCTACCACAAAAGGAGAAACAGATTATACCTTTGGAGCCCGGTAGTGCTCTAACCGAGGAGAAGACAATAAACTAGAACAAGAACTCTTCTTGAAGCAATTAGAGATCTCCAAGACCTTGTTGTCTTCCGCACTATAACACTCTATCAGATCTCTTTTCTCAAGAAGATGGGTGGGATCTCCAAGAGAAAACCCTACTAGAAACTCTAAGGAAACTAGAAGAGAACTAGAAGAGAGAGAGAAAGATGAGAGATGTGCAACTCTTGCACAAGAGATGTTTTGGGCGTGAATACCAAGGATGGACGTCCAAAGGGGATTCTTCTGGTCCCCTTTATATATCCTCAAAACTCCTATTAAGACTCTCTTACTAATTGCATTAGAAGTCACACTTCCACACAAATTAGTAGCTTACTATTACTACTATTAGAAGTCTCACTTCAAATAGAAATAGTAACTTTCTACTTCCTTCCTTTTAGAGTTCAAGTAAGGTTAGTAACTTTCTAATATCTTGGGCTAGCGTGGGGACCACTAGGGATTCCTTAGAAAGCTGGCTTCAATTGGGACACGCGACCCCACATCTCATGTGCAATCCGGGCCCACGGTTAATTGCAAATAACACCACTATATAAATGCAATTGCACTCGTCTTAAGAATAAATTACAATGAAGACCCTAAACTTACATCTCATTATTTTAGTTAAGTGTAACCCACCAACTAGCATTACATGACAACCGTTGCGGACAGCTCCTCCTTGGGGAGTGGACCCCCACCCCGTCTCACCAACAATATCCATAGGAGATCCATATCTAGTAACCAGACAAGTAAAAGCCCTTCGTGGGGAACGGCCATTCTCAAGATGACACGAGGCTAATGCTTTCCTTACAATGGACCTATGGTGGAAAACCATGGGGATTTCTTAATATAAGTGCCCCGCTCCCACTTAATATTTTAGAATTGAGGATTTCCTTTTAGGTATTTGGGCCCACAAATATAGATATAAAATCATCTCATGATATGACCAATAATTGGTTCCAAGTCAAGTTATTTTATGGAAAGTCTAGTTTCTTAAATTAGTGTTACCAATGGATCCATCTCATGGGCCCGTCAATTCTAATTAGAACACTTTCCAAAAATTAATTTGATTTGACCAATTTTGGTAATTGCTATGTTCAGATCAGATTTGGAAACTTTCTAAATTAAGCATTCATCCATAAATAGAAAAAGTTAAAATTAGAAACTAGCCCTCTCCTCCACATGGCCCATGCGGAATAGACTTCTTGGACTTCTAGACTTTCCAAAACTTTGAGAATCCTCAAACTCTTTGGGCATCTCCAAGATCCTTTTGGTAGTCTTCAAACTCTTTGATTAGGAGTCCATCTTCACTTTCCTTCTTCAAGAATTGATTGAAGCATTTCTTGTGATGGACTAGGAACATATCTGATGATCCTTTCCAGAGCATTTACAGTCTTCTCACTCGGCGTAACTCGTATTGTAAACAATTCATGTTTTTTGGGAGATCTGCACTAGCTTGGTATCATCTGGATAGTGCTGCGTTTAGGCCCTTAATATTTCACTACATGACTCAACGAAATCTGACTCATGAGCCAAAGACTGCCCAAATGCCCAACTGAATGGTCCAACCCGGCCCAATATATATCTAGCAGCATTGTGCTCGATCAATTACAGAATGCTGGATATGGGCCTCTTACTTAAATGGGATGGAATTGGACAACCCTTTGGGCTGGCCGAATTTCTAAAACCTAATCTAGTACACGAATTCTTGAACAATCAATTGGAGTTATAGATCAATTTTTCCCTCCATCCAAGAGCATTAAACTAAGGTTTTAATGGGATTCTTAATTTCCTTTTTCTGTTGCCTTGAAGAATGTTTAGTTTAATTAAATGGCATGCTCCACTTGTTTGGGGCACATTGATGTTTGTAACTTAATAATGTTTCTAATTTTTCTTTTTCTTATTTGATTTGTTGACATTCAGATGAACTTCGTGGGGTTCTATGACTGCTGGAATAGTAAGTATCAATTTCTAGATTGTTTTGTATGTGCAATGTTGATGGTCATGAATAGATTAGAAAAGCTATAAATAATTTCTATATCTAACATTGTAAATGGCCATTTGCTGAAATTCTTTTGCTGGGAAAAATCTGATCATATTATTGATATGGGTGATGGATCCGCTCTCGCTTCTTCAATAATTTACTAAAATCCGATCCATAATTCTCTTTGTCCATTATTGTTAAACAAATCAATCCACATGGATCCCCTTGGATGTAGCTCAGTAAGTTAGAGAAATGGTCGTGCGTGAGAGCATGTGTGTTAATCCTTCTAGCATTATGAAAATAATAATAATAATAATAATAATAATAATAATAATAATAATAATAACAATGATGATGATGATGATGAAAATTCAATCTGCATCAACCATGAAGAACCTTCAATTAAAATATCAAAGATGTATTACTTTATTTGTAATCTTTTTTATTAAAATCTGCTTGGGCATGGTCATTTTGAGTTTCCCTTACCCAGCGAGGTCAAGTTGACTCAGTAAGTCTATGAGTCAGGTGAGTCAAATGAGTCACCCAAAGTACTAGGGCAGACGAACAATATTTTATTATATTGGGTCTGGGTCAGGTAGACCCTGACTCATTTACTTGACTTGCCAAATATTTCAAACCAAGTACTGCCCATTAATAAATTGTTGGGTTCAGGTTGGGTATAAACAACTCAGGCCATCCTTTTAGAGAAGGAAGAAGTGTCGGCACCACAACATAAACAATATATAAAACTCCTTGGACAGGACTACGGTGGAAAATGGGTGGTGTTCAGAGGGAGATTGTGAATTGAGATCTAATCCATATCTGACCAATTAATTAAATGGGTCAAACCCAACCCACTCCCTTACTTTACGTGAGAATGTTTTTGGCCTAATATGACGAATTGAGCGAACTATATTGGGCCCGGAGGTAGGGATATATATGGCCGAACAATTTACTTAACATGCCACCTCTTTGAAAAATTGACCCGACTAAAAAACAGGTTTAGGTAATCTAGCAAATCTAAATCCTTAGCCATCGTAATAAGGTTATCTTTGCTCAGCACTGCCGATTTTAGCTCGATCAGTCATGGAAGATTTGGCCACCCTACGAACAACTAAACCAACCATGTGCCTACAGAGTTCACAAAGACGTATGGGACCCAAGCCTACATCTTCACTGATACCGCAAAGGATGCCAGCATGATTGTGGTGTCCTTCCGAGGAACAACATTTTGGACTGCCAAGGATTACGTCACAGACGTCGATTTCTCATTTCTATCCATGGGTAAAATGGGAAACGTACATATAGGGTTACTCAAAGCTTTGGGTCTCCAGGACGAGAAGGATTATGTCAAGGGTTGGCCCAAGGATTACACAAGATACGCAGACAAGATCCCTCTCTATTACGTGGTTAGAAAGCAACTCAGGACCTGATACAAACACACCCTAATGCTAAGATAATCTTCACAGGACATAGTATGGGCGCGGCTCTTTCATCCATCTACCCTGCTTTACTTTCCTTGCATGAGGAAACATACATCTTGGATAAAACAGTTGGTATCCTGAACAATGGAAGGTTAAGGCCTGGAGATGAGACTTTTGGCAATTACATGGTCGACCTGCTCAAAGGCAATTGTCTGAGGGTCACTTACAGGTACGATATTGTTGTGAGAGTCCCCTTTGATAATCCCTTCTTCGAATTCAAGCACTTTGGGAAATGCATCTACTACAGAAGCTGGTACCATGGAGAGGTAAGCACTTTTAGTTCCTCTAGTATTCCTCTTATGTTTATTTATCTTTCGGTCGAAAGATATTTGTGTCTTTTCGTTTCCTTTTATGTTTATTTATCCAATTTTTTTAGGTATATTCTCTCTTTTTTTTTTAATCCTTATTTGCATGTGTGCAACAAACAGGTGGTAATGCAGGAGCCCAACAGGAACTACTTCGATTTAAGATACTTTCCGAATATGTACTATACCCAATTCAAAGACTTCTTCACATCCCTGCTCATCTTGCCCATTAAAGAAGGAAAAGAATATCGGGAGACTGTACCTTCCCATATTTATAGGGCAATTGGATTCGCCATCCCAGGTGTACCCTGCCACTGTTGGATTATAGGTGGGTCTTCCAGACAGGTTTCAAAAACTTTTGACCCACTTAATGCAGGGATCAATAATCTAGAAAGCATTAAACTCAATCCATGATGCAATTCCTCAAACTCATAGCCATGTACAGCAACATATACTATCTAGAAGATAGAAAATAGCACATAAACAAGCAACCACGAAATCCACAACATACAAGGATGTAGATATACCTTTGGAGCTTTGTTGTGCTCTAATGGAGGTTTTGAGTTCTTTACTTTGATGATGAACACCTTCACTGTCTAATTCAGAATCTCCAACTCCTTTTGATCTTCCACGCTATGACCCGTATTAAATCTCTTTTCTCAAGAAGATGGTGGAATCTTCAAGAGAAAACCCAACTAGTAACTCTAAGGAACTAAAGGTGAAAGAGAGGGGAACTTAAAGAAGAAGATGACTTGTGCAACTCTTGCACAAAGGGGCTGAAAGTGCTCTATATGTTATGCATGACCATGAGGGGATGAATCCTCTATTTATAGCCCTCCATAACTCCTCTTTTCCTATTTGAAATAGAAGTTTAAGTCCCATTACAAAATAGTAAACTTCTCTCATGCTAGTTGCCATAGAAGTCTCACTTCTACAACAATTAGTAGCTTTCTCCTTTCTAATTAAAATAGAAGTCCTACTTCCATTAAAAATTAGTAGCTTACCATTACCACTATTAGAAGTCTCACTTCAAATAGAAATAGTAATCTTTCTTTTAGAGTTCAAGTAGAATTAGTATCTTTCTAATAATTTGGGCTAGCGTGGGGACCACTAGGGATTCCTTAGAAAGCTGGCTCCAACTGGGACACGCGACCCCACATCTCATGTGCAATCCGGGCCCACAGTTAATTGCAAATAACTCCACTATATAAATGTAATTGCACTCCAGTCTTAGGAATAAATTACAATGAAGACCCTAAACTTCCACATTACCACAAGTAGGCCCTTCCATCTATATCCATGGATCAAATGGACCTGTCCACCAAATTAGATCCATATCTTATTATCCTTGAGCTCCAATTAATTATAATGACCATTTGGTACAGATCCAATTAACTCTTAATCGGAATGGGTGCGCACTTACCAATGATAAATCCATTAATTGGCACAAGGGGATAATGAAGATAGATTCCATCTTGATCATTGCATGGTCCCATAGTCCTATTACCACGTACCCAACACACCGAGGTGTTGACCTACAGCTGGCCTCACTCATTGGTGACTCAAAGTAAATGAATAGACAGAAACTTGAGTTCATCAATGTCTCAGGATTGAGAGCCTATTGCTAGGGAATTATGAGAGCAGTCCTCAAATCGAGACAACATTTTATAAGGTGCTTCTCATGGTCCTTCAATACATCCAATGTACCGTTACTATGATCCAGAATCTTACATTCTGATGATTGAGACAAATCACACTATCTCATAGTGATCAAAGTGCTGCAACCTTATCAGATGAGATGCCCAATCTCATCACTGATTGTGAAGATATTTTAAGTATAAGATTTGTAACACATATCTCCCATATGTGGATCTCATCCATATACATATATCACATCTAATATACTAATGGGACCCGGTTCATCTCATGAACCATTATGTCATATATATTGGTCATGTGCATTAAGTAATAAATCATCATTCATCTCATGGAAGGAAAGCATGATTATATTGATAAATAAAGAAATTAATCGATCTATTCATCATATACTGGTATTGAGACCATACTATCTAACAATCTCCCACTTGGGCTCAATGCCAGTCAGGGTTGCATCTCATGTCCATCCCATCTACATGTTGCTCAAAGACTTTGGTAGTCAAAGGCTTAGTAAAGGGATCTCCCAGATTGTTTTCAGAGTCTATTTAGGTGATAGCAGTATCACCTCTCTGCACAATCTCTCCGACCTTATGTAACTACCTCTGTACATGTTTTTTGCTCCTGGGTTCCTTGGACTTATCGACTGCCCTGCTGTTATCACAGTAAACTGTAAGCGGCTGTCTTGCCAAAAATACCACTCCAAGTTCCTTAAGGAATCTTTTGAGCCAATTTGCTTCATTAGTTGCTTCTCAAGCAGCTATAGCATAAACACATACCCAAAAGTTGATATCTTGGAATCCTTATCTGACATGAAGTCAGAATATGTGTAACCGACTGGAATCAACTCATTATTGCCATAAAACAACATGTGATCTCTAGTCCTTCTCAAGGATTTGAGAACACATCTTACAACAGTCCAATGGTTAGGACCTGGGTTAGACTGATATCTGCTGACTAAGCCCAATGCATGACAGATATCCGGTATAGTATATAACATAGAATACATGAGGCTACCAACACCCGAAGCATATGGTATCGACCTCATCTGCTCCTTTTCCTCAGGTGTCTTGGGACACTGATTCTTGGAAAGATGCACTCCATGCCTGAAAGGTGTAATACCCTTCTTGGAGTCTTGCATAGCAAATCGTACGAGTACCTTATCTATGTATGCATATTGGGATAAGCCTATCATCCTATTTATCCGGTCTCAATGGAGTTTGATCCCTAGGATGCGACTGGCTTCTCCCATGTCCTTCATATCAAAAGTCTTAGCCAACTAAACATTTTTCTGTTGACAACATCCATATACCACTCTCTAGGAGAAGGATGTCGTCGACTAGAAAAATTACCCTGCCTCCTTTACTTTTCATGTACACCCATGACTTTTCCGGATTTTGACAAAAATCAACTGACTTGATTACTTAGTCAAAACGAATGTTCTAGGTTCGGGATACCTGCTTCAGTCCATAAATGGACTTCTGCACTTGCAAACTCTTTGCTTTTGGTTGTTTAGCTATAAAACCGTCTGGCTGCATCATATAGATGTCTTCCTCAAGATGGCTGTTCAGAAACGCCGTCTTGACATCCATTTGCTAAATCTCGTAATCGAGATGAGCTGTTATGGATAAGAGTATCCAGATGGACTTGAGCATGACTACTGGCGAGAAGGTTTCCTCATAATCGATATCGTCTTTCTGAGTATATCCTTTCGCAACAAGCCTGACCTTTAAAGGTCTCAACTCTTCCATTTGATCCTCTTTTTCTTTTGTAGACCCACTTGCACCCAATAGGTTTGATATTGGCAGGCAAGTCCACAAGTGTCCAGACCTGATTAGAGTACATGGACTCCATCTCAGCTTTCATAGCATCCTGCCAATGTCCCGAATCTATGTCATTAATTGCTTCATCATAGTTACAGGGATCCTGTTCTAGTTCTTCAGGGATTGCCTCGTAAGACTCTCCCAAGAACGAGAACCTATCAGGGGGCCTGATTATTCTCCCACTACGACGAGGCACTGGTGTAACTATTGGGTTTGGTAAGAGCGGTTCTCCCTCAAGTTCGGTCATACTTGGATTTGGAATTGATTGTTCTTGAATATCTTCCAAGATCACCTTTTCTAAAGATTTCCGGTCCATCATATAATCTTCCTCCAGAAAAACCGCAGTGGTGCTTACTAGCACTTTCTGCTCTCTAGGATTAGAGAATAACCAACCTTTGGTTCCTTTAGGATATCCTACAAAAGTGCATACTTCCGACTTCGTTTCCAACTTATTCGTCTTTACCTTTAGCACGTATGTCGGACAACCCCAAATGTGTAAATGTTGTAGACTAGGCTTTCGCCCAGACCATAACTCCCGGGGAGTCTTAGGTACAGACTTAGATGGTACAAGGTTTAGTATGTACATCGCAGTATCCAAGGCATATCCCCAAAAGGATATAGGTAATCCTGAGAAACTCAACATAGACCTGATCATATCTAAAAGAGTCCGGTTCCTTCTTTCCGCTACTCCATTCTGTTGAGGCATACCAGGAGCAGACAACTGGGATAGAATCCCATTTTCTGATAAGTGTGCCATAAAGTCACCAGAGAGATATTCCCCTCCTTGATCTAATCGAAGAGTCTTGATACTTTTACCTAATTGTTTTTCCGCTTCCGCTCGAAACTCTTTGAACTTTTCAAAAGCCTCGGACTTGCGGTGCATAAGGTATATATATCCATATCTTGAATAATCATCTGTGAAAGTGATGAAGCATTCATATCATTCTCTGGCCCTAACATTAATGGGCCCACACACATCAGTATGTACTAATTCCATTAAATCTTTGGCCCTATTGCCCTTGGATGAAAATGATCTTTTGGTCATTTTTCCTTCCAGACAGGACTCACAGACAGGCATTGGTTCTACCACCAATGAAGGCAAGATATCATCTTTCACTAGCCTGTCAATCCTATTTAGGTTTGTATGACCTAGCCTCAAGTGCCAAAGTTTTGTTGGACTAGATGAAGGTGACCTTCTCTTTAATGATGGCCTATTAATTGTTTTAGTATCATGTATCTCATATATTGTGGGGTTAACAAATGAATTCCATTGATTACCTTGTCAAAATACATAAAAACACCGTATCTCTTTATGACAATTTCAGTACCAAGAGTAATAGAATAGCTCTTATTCACCAAACTAGAAACTGAAAATTGAATTCTGCCGTAAAGACGGTGCATATAACGTGTCTGACAAAACCAATTTATCATTTGTAAAACATAATGTAATAACTCCCACTGAAACAGCCTCTGCCTTAGCATCAGATCCTAGGTTGTCAATGATTTATCCGTCACTGAACCTCCTGGTTTCCCTGAACCCCTGCAACGAATTACATATGTGATAAGTTGCCCTGGAGTCCATACACCAAGATTCTGAAGTACCAGTTGCAAAACTAACTTCAGAAACAAGTAACTCAATCATACCTGAGGTCTTCTTCTTAGACATATATTCTGGACAATTCCTTTTCCAATGTCCTGTCTTACCACAATGGAAACACTTTCCTTTTACTCCCGTACCCTTAGCCTTGGCCATACTACAAGTAGAACCATTCTCCACCTTAGGACCCTTGATGACTGATTTCTTCTTGCTATCTCGGTCTTTGCCTTTCGGCTTGGTCCTAGCAAATGACTTTTCTGTCATGAGGGAATTTTGTTTTTTCTTCATGATTTCCTCTGTCACTACCAGCTGGCGAGACAGCTCAGCTATGGTCATTTCCAATTTATTATAATTGATCTCGAAATGATTGAAAGAATCCGGTAGTGACTGAAGGATCATGTCGATCTGTGATTCTTTATTAATCGTAACACCCAGTACATCTAACTCATTTAGTACGAGACTCATTTTCAACAAATGTTTTTGTACTGGGGTTCCCTCAGCCATATTAGTGTTTATCAGCACCTTCACAGCAGCTTGCCTAGCAGGTCTAACCTGGTCCGCAAACATCTCCTTCAAGTTCGATATAATATCGTATGCTGACTTATAGGATTGATGTTGGTGTTGTAAAACACTAGACATGGATGCCTATATAAAACATCTGGCTACCTCATTGTCTTTTGTCCATTCGGTGTAAAGGTCCTTTTCATACTGAGGTGCATGAAGCTCAGGCTCAGGAAGGGAGGGTATGGTAAGGACATATCTGCATCCTGAAGCTGTCAGGATAATATCCAGGTTCCGTTTCCAGTCTACATAGTTGGATCCCACTAATTTATTCTGGTTGAGGATGATCGCAAGTTGATTGAAAGTATTTGAATTCATGCTGGAAATACTGTAGCACATAACCATACATTCAATTAATGAATTTAAATGACATTAGGGTTTAGTAATCTACCAAATTTATATGGAATCCTCTTAACCATTAAATTCAGAATACATCGGAATCCCAATCCCCGGGATATGCCTCCTTGGGGAGTGCGAATACCACCTAGATTGGTGCGGATCAAAGTTGGTCAAAATTGGAATTAAGACTAACTTTCCATGATCCCCTTCATTCATTATTATCTAGGTATCTCATACCAAATAATGAATGACTCCCGATTAGCTTCGGTTTCTAAAATACATGAGGCAAATCCTTGGGGACACTACATTATTTTAGTTAAGTGTGACCCACCAACTAGCATTGCATGACAACCGTTGCGAGCAGCTCCTCCTTGGGGAGTGGGTCCCCGCCCCATCTCACCAACACTATCCATAGGAGATCCATATCTAGTAACCAGACAAGTAAAAGCCCTCCGTGGGGAACGGCCATTCTCAAGATGGTGCGAGGCTAATACTTTCCTTACAATGGACCTATGGTGGAAAACCATGGGGATTTCTAAATATAAATGCCCCGCTCCCACTTAATATTTTAGAATTGAGGATTTCCTTGTAAGGTATTAGGGCCCACATGTATACATATGAATATCAAATCATTTCATGATATGATCTAAGATTGGTTCTAAGTCAAGTTATTTTAAGGAAAGTCCAGTTTCTAAATTAGTGTTACCAATGTGTCCATCTCATGGGTCATCAACACTAATTAGAACTCTTTCCAAAAATTAATTTGATTTGACCAATTTTAGTAACTTGCTGTGTTTGGATCAGATCTGGAAATATTCTTAAATTAAGCATGCATCCATAAATAGAAATTTCAAAAAATAGAAACTAGTCCTCTCCTCCACATGGCCCAAGCGGAATAGACTTTTTGGACTTCTAGACTTTCCAAAACTTCTGGAGTTCATCAAACTCTTTGGGCAACTCCAAAACTCTTTTGGTAATCTTCAAACTCTTTGATTAGGAGTCCAACATCGCTTTCCTTCTTTGTCTCGGACATCGCCAGAATTTACAAATTTAGAAAAATTACATAAATTCCTATGCCTCAATTATGAGACTTACATGGTAATCTAAACATGGAAATAAAAGGGCTATAGGGAAATTCATCATGCCTTGCCCTTTCACGGGAAACCAAGGAAGCCATGATGCCTTTTACATTTAGCCTTAAATAAACCAATCACCATAAATAGAAAGCAAAAGACTTGTGGGCCATATGGAGGGGACATTATCATCTGCAAGTTAGTATCTCATACAACCATACAAATCACAGAAATAGGCTACCAAATAATGCTGGAAAAATAGGAAGTAAAAGAAGACCCGAAACTGGAAATTAAAACCAGTTTCCGCAGCATTCTGTGCAGTTGGCCCGGTCGACCGGACTGACGAATTTCTACAACTTGGGTTTTCTGTTTCGTGTCCATTCTTCCCCAAATCACTTCCAAAGTGTCCCAATGGCTTCCTATGATCCTTCCATCATTATTAAACCCTTTTGTGACTATCCAAACATGAATCTACTATCAAACCAAGTAAATTCATCAAAACTGATCCTTACATAGCCCTTGCTTCATCTTCTTCACATCTCATGCAAAGATCAGAGCAAGCTTGATGTTTTAACATGATTAGAGATGAGGTATGACTCTGATACCAATTGTTGGAATATAGGTGGGCCTTCCAGACAGGTTTAAAGTTTTTTTGACCCACTTAATGCAGGGATCAATAATCTAAAAAGCATTAAACCCGATCCAGGATGCAATTCCTCAAACTCATAGCCATGTACAACAACATATACTATCTAGAAGATATAAAATAGCACATAAACAAGCAACCACGAAATCCACAACATACAAGGATGTAGATATACCTTTGGAGCTTTGTTGTGCTCTAATGGAGGTTTTGAGTTCTTTACTTTGATGATGAACACCTTCACTATCTAATTCGGAATCTCCAACTCCTTTTGATCTTCCACGCTATGACCCGTATTAAATCTCTTTTTTCAAGAAGATGGTGGAATCTTCAAGAGAAAACCCAACTAGTAACTCTAAGGAACTAAAGGTGAAAGAGAGGGGAACTTAAAGAAGAAGAGGACTTGTGCAACTCTTGCACAAAGGGGCTGAAAGTGCTCTATATGTTATGCATGACCATGAGGGGATGAATCCTATATTTATAGCCCTCCATAACTCCTCTTTTCCTATTTGAAATAGAAGTTTAACTCCCATTACAAAATAGTAAACTTCTCCCTTGCTAGTTGCCATAGAAGTCTCACTTCTACAACAATTAGTAGCTTTCTCCTTTCTAATTAAAATAGAAATCCTACTTCCATTAAAAATTAGTAGCTTACCATTACCACTAGTAGAAGTCTCACTTCAAATAGAAATAGTAACCTTTCTTTTAGAGTTCAAGTAGAATTAGTATCTTTCTAATAATTTGGGCTAGCGTGGGGACCACTAGGGATTCCTTAGAAAGCTGGCTCCAACTGGGACACGCGACCCCACATCTCATGAGCAATCCGGGCCCACAGTTAATTGCAAATAACTCCACTATATAAATGTAATTGCACTCCAGTCTTAGGAATAAATTACAATGAAGACCCTAAACTTCCACATTACCACAAGTAGGCCCTTCCATCTATATCCATGGATCAAATGGACCTGTCCACCAAATTAGATCCATATCTTATTATCCTTGAGCTCCAATTAATTATAATGACCATTTGGTACCGATCCAATTAACTCTTAATCGGAATGGGTGCGCACTTACCAATGATAAATCCATTAATTGGCACAAGGGGATAATGAAGATAGATTCCATCTTGATCATTGCATGGTCCCATAGTCCTATTACCACGTACCCAACACACCGAGGTGTTGACCTACAGCTGGCCTCACTCATTGGTGACTCAAAGTAAATGAATAGACAGAAACTTGAGTTCATCAATGTCTCAGGATTGAGAGCCTATTGCTAGGGAATTATGAGAGCAGTCCTCAAATCGAGACAACATTTTATAAGGTGCTTCTCATGGTCTTTCAATACATCCAATGTACCGTTACTATGATCCAGAATCTTACATTCTGATGATTGAGACAAATCACACTATCTCATAGTGATCAAAGTGCTGCAACCTTATCAGATGAGATGCCCAATCTCATCACTGATTGTGAAGATATTTTAAGTATAAGATTTGTAACACATATCTCCCATATGTGGATCTCATCCATATACATATATCACATCTAATATACTAATGGGACCCGGTTCATCTCATGAACCATTATGTCATATATATTGGTCATGTGCATTAAGTAATAAATCATCATTCATCTCATGGAAGGAAAGCATGATTATATTGATAAATAAAGAAATTAATCGATCTATTCATCATATACTGGTATTGAGACCATACTATCTAACAGCCACAGCCCAAGGGACTATTTGAACGCCATAAAGCTTGGAAAGGTGACCGTATCTGACGAGGAAATAGTCTAAATCCTCCATTGCACCCTTGTCATCTTGGTTGAAGCCTTCTCTCAGTTTCCCCCTTGTCTTATGGGCTTGTTTCCTGAATCTTAATTGGTCTTGGGAAATATTGCCTAGTGATGGACCCGATTTTTTTCTTTCCTCTTGTAACATCCCGTCCCGTAATCTTCTATTGTTTATAATTAATTGTGTGATTAGTTAGTAAGTGCGTTTAGAGTCTAAGCAGTCGAGTTTAACGTCGAATCTTGTGTGCGAAGTCTCGCACGATTCGGAGTGCGTTTGAGTAGAATAGAGGGTTGTTTTGCTAATTGGGTAAGTTTTCAGGGGATTTATGAGATTATGAGTTTTGTGAGTTTGGGTGCATCGGGTAGGTCTCAGTATTTCATGAACTTTAGTCTTCTGTCGCATTTCAATTTGACGCGTCGAAGAGGCCCGAAAATCATCAGTTGTACACATAGACTGACCCGGAACTTCACCCAAGCCCAACCCAAACACCAAGGCCCATTTCCAAAGCCCAATTCCTTATATTAGGTCAAACCCATCTCTTTCTTCCTCTCATTCATTTCATTTCAACAACAGCAACAACCACACCCCTTCTCTCTTTCTCTCATCCTCCTCACTGTCGTCGGTCACCGGAACTCCGGCGTTGATATCCAATCCGTTCATCTTCTTCCTCAAGCTTCAAAGACCCCAAATATATCCTTTTCTAAGCTTTTCAACCTCAACCCATTCAAAGGTAAGCTCCTAAAGCTTGTAAACCATCTCAACATCTTCCTTATTGGTTAGAAATGAATTAGGGAGACTCACCTCAACCCTTGGCATGCATTTGTAGGAGTGATTTGGGTTTGGAGAGTTGTCTCTTTCCTTTGGAGCTTCTAAGAGTTGTTCTTCTCCAAGTTCTTCTTGATTTTAGTCTAGCACATCACCTAAGGCAAGTAAATAGCTATATTAATGCTTGATATGTTTGTCTTCCTTGATTTGTATGAGAAAATCATGTTTTAGATGTTCTTTGTCAATTGATACCTTAGAAGTTTGAAAACATGATAATTTGGTTTATTAGTTTAATGGAATGGATTTAGAGGTTAATGACCTAATTAGTTAGTTTTGTATATTGTTTTTAGGTTGTTTCTATCACTGCATGAACTGTCTATTAGGTTCAAGAAGAAAGGAAATGGAATGGACTCATTTCAGTGCAGAAAAAGAACCCATGCTTTGTTTTCGTAGTTCACGTGGTCGACCGGCGACACAGGATCAGGTTCCCTGGAGCCTGATCAAAACACTGTTCCCCATTTCTGCTTACATTTGCGGGTCGACCGACCAAGGGGGCTGTCGACCGGGCAAACATGAAGGGGGTCGACCTGGCCTTCTCAGGTCGACCGGACCCCTGCGTACACGGTCGACCGGCCAAGGGCGGGGTCGACCGGTCCTACTTTGAATTCCTTCTGGGAAGGGATTTTTACCCTATTTTGGATGGACTTTGGTGGAACATGGTCACCCCTTTCGTGGACTCATTTGACTTATAGTAACGATGTTTGAGCAGACATCCTTTACGGTTGATCCGGTTGTATCAGGATCCAACCTAGTTCAATCTTGAATGGTACAGGACAACGGGATACTCTTCATTAAATTTATGCACGAAGATTGTTCATCCGAGTATCGTGAACCCTAACCCCTTCGTTGACTGAATATATTGTATGGTGCTTCAGGATTGACATTGTACTTAGGATTGGATTATTTATCGTCTTCGATTATGAATTCTACCGTTTGGTACTATCTACATGTGATGAGCATGTTCTTTAGTTCTGTTTGCTTTTCTTTATTAGAGGATCACTTTGAGAATTTAGATGATGGACTTAGGATCCCTTTTGTTGTTTCGTTGCTTTGATGTTCGTTTGAAGTGTTGAGGCTAGGGAGCTTTGATTGTAAAGCTTGAAGAGAACTACTATTGATGTTTGTTTGAGGTTTGGTTTGATTTGGAATAAAGTAGTTCTCTAACGTTATTGAATCTTGTTCACGCAAGAAAGCCTGGCCCTTCACCGATGTCTTTAGGATACTTTGCGTCAGGCACCACTCAGCTGTTAACGTTCAACACAGTTGGGGCACCATCTGTGAGAGGATTGATACTTATCCTCGAGTTGTTTGTTCCTCGAAGCAAGATAGAGCCAGAACTCAAGGAGCTCGAGCTACTTGAGCTAAGGGTTGTTTGTTCCTCGAAGCAAGACAGAGCCAGAGCTCACGGAGCCTGAGCTACTTGAGCTACGGGTTGTTTGGTATTGGATACTGGGTTTTTATCCCAATTGATGATATATTAGCATATATGGACCGCCTACTTTGATAGTTTGTTTATAATTCGAATGCAATACATCTCTTACGATCAGAGTGCTATGCATCTCTTATAATCATGTATATTGTTTACTCTCTTTAGTACTCCATATCTATGGTGGTTTATATATCTATCGTCTTGCCATCCGTTGTGTTGATTGTCGCGACCCCGGACAGGGCCCAAAGAACTAATCCGGGATCGGGACTAATGATGATCCACATTAATATAATGCCATACATTTGTTTAATTTCCCACAGGTGTCCGCGGTGAGGATATCACAACCATAAATGAATATTTCTTTTAAGTGTGGAAGCATGTAGCAAAAAAAATAGTCAGACTATCCCTAGTCATGAAGACAATATCATAAGTATGAAATACTTATCAAAATGAGTAATGATCATTAGCATGTTTCCCAAAAGTAAGTTAAAGTTTAAACAAAAGATCATTTAGTTACATTCCCCAAGATAGAGGCCAACAAAGGCCAATGTAAACAAAACAATAACCCAAAACAATGGTTAAATAGTTTTCCCAAAATGTCACGTCTCTCGTAGCAACCCGATATCTACATGAAATCGTTAGCACGCCACTCAACTAGGGGCTGCGGTACACCTACCGCCTCCTCCGGCAACTCATCAAGGTAACCGGCAACGGGACCTGAGTACCAAAGAAAATGGATCATGCACGACGGTCTGGCAAGAGAGTGAAAAGGTACAACAACATATAATAAAAGAAATATCTTGGAAAGCATAGAAATCTGTTTAAGCAAGAACTCTCATAAAGGAGATAAATCATTTGCTAGAAAATAAATAAACAAGATAAAACATATAAGGTATCCAAGGAATCGGGAACTAACAAAATGACAATCACATAAAGCTAAGTCCTCAATCATCAAAGTGACAAAAGTATAACGGGAGGTTGGTCTCAGTCACACAAGGTGAGGAGATTCAACGAAAACCATATATACAATATAAATATACGGGACGGACCACGGTAGCGAACCGGGTATCGGGACGGGACCACGGTAATAAACCGGACATCTGGATCCAAACTGCAGCTGGCGGGACGGGAGGGAGATTCCCAAGTCGTTGGATCAAACCGACAAGGTTATCCAAGATTAGTGATGCCGACTCATAGGTCAATTAACAAATCGAGACATGAACAAGTAAATCAATGCAAGTAAATGAACATGCGGGGCAAGGATGTTCAAGGAATAATTTCCATTTCATGTAGTGCAATACATTTCAGGACAAGTAACTGTTACTGTGTAACTTCAATCCTTTCAGGAAAACAAGTCGTGTAACGTAAATCTCGGAAATGAGGAAATACAATGAACTATTACAATTTCGGTAAAATATTGGTTTCAAGATTTATTTAAGGTGAATAGGGGTCCCGTATGTCGATTATAATAATGACTTGGTATTCCTTGAGTTTGAAGACATTCCGGGCTCCTTATACACTTTACGATTTTTAAAACTTAAATGAGCTTATAGATAGTACGAGATGGTACGAATTAAAAATCAAAACTATAAACGGTCCATCCTAAGTATGATGTTAATCCTAAAGCATCGTACAACCTACTCAGTTACCGAAAGGAATAGGATTCGCGATACCTAAGGAAATAGACTTAGCGTGTAGATATAAGGAGGATATCGCACTGTCCCATACCGTTCAAGATTGAAATGGATTGGATTCCGATGCAACCGAACCAACCGTGAAGAATGTCGGCTCAAGACATCCTCACATATAGTCCAATGAGTCCAAAAAGGGTAGCCAAAGTCCCACTTAAGCACATCCAACAACAGGGTAAAAATCCCTTCCAGCAAGGATTTCTCAGTTGGCTCGGTCGACCTGGTCCCTGTGTGCCCGGTCGACCAAGCCCATGGCCGGTCGACCGGGAGTTGTAACTGAAATGAGTCCACAGTGTTTTGGAGCCTGACCCTGTGTCATCGGTTGACTGAGCCACCGTGGGGTCGGCCGGGTACACTGCGGAACAAAACCCAAGTTCTGTTCTGCAGTGGGCTGGGTCCTTCTCTTTTTCCCTCCTTTCAACACTTATACAACCATTACAAGACTAGAGATAAGAGAGCTATAAACTCATGTTTCCAAGACATTAAATGAAGCTAGCAAGATGCATTATGAGCATTTATTTCAACAATGCAAATCAATAAAAGCATGAGAAATTCATAAATGTTTCACCAAATCATTTAAAACTCAAAACACCTAATCATCCACTTGCCTTAGGTCCAAGCTAGCAAAACCAAGCCTCTAATCACCTCTTAAGTCTCAATTCCAAGCTACAAGAAAAAACCCTCAAAACAAACCCTAAAATGGGTCAAACATATAATGAAATAAAACTTTCAATAATGAAATTGAAGCTTCCCTATGGCTAGAAGAATACAAATTTAGAAGATGGAGAAGATTGCTTACTTGGATGACCTTCAAATGGAAAGGGTTAGCTCAAAGAAGATCTTGAAATGAGAGGTTTCCTTCACAAATGGTATCAATATATAGCCTTCAAGATGAGGAAGAGAATGGTGAGCTCCATTTCTTGATTGATGCAAGTTTAGTAGGAGATTGAGATGGAGAGAGCAAGAAGAAGAAGAGAAACCCTAGGTTGCTGGTTTGTGCTGGGAAAATGAAGAATGAAATGAAAGGGAGAGTGGGTTTCCCTTTGTTAACAAATGGGGTTGGGTCCCATTACTAAAGAAGCTTGTTTGACTGAAATCATGTCTTTCGGGATCTCGGATGAATTCGACGAAGAAGGAAGAAATGATCGCCGAAATATCTAGTTTCCAAAAAATATATGTTTCGCGGGTTTCGGGGATATCAAGTTTTGAGTACATGTTTAGTGTAAAAGGACTGTTTTGCCCCTCGAGGTTAGTAAATCGGGTTTCGAGGCCTCGAATGGACACGGGATCAACGATAAAGTTGTAGGGATCACTAAGATAAATGAAACGGGATAAGAATGCAATTCAAAATGATTCTGAAAAATCCCCTAAGTAAAAGCAAAGTCATAGGGGGAACCCCCAAAGGCCCCCACTAGTTATCAAAGCACTCAAAGTTGCTCAAAACTAAAAGAAAAGCTATTCCAAACCCAACTTAGCCAAAATCACTAATCAAGCTTAGCATTAACACACGACTTAATTAGCACTAATCAGGTTCACTAGGGTAGGGGTCTTACATCCTCCACCCCTTAGGGCATTTGGTCCTCCAAATGAAGTATAAGACTCACCTCTGGTAGAAGATGTGGGTACTTCTTTTGCACTTGATCTCGTAATTCCCACGTTGCCTCTTCCGGTCCATGATTCTCCCATAGTACCTTTACCCACTGAATAGACCATGTCCTTAACTCTTGTTCCTTTGTATCGATGATCTGAACGGGCTTCTCAACGTAGGTAGCATCCTCTCGAATCTCCAATGGCTCATGCCGGAGCACATGGGATGGATCGTGGACATACTTCTTCAAAATAGACACATGGAAGACGTTGTGTACGCCGGATAGCTCGGGTGGTAAGGCTAATCTATAAGCCACGTCACCGATCTTACTCACAATGTCATAGGGTCCAATGTATCTCCATGATAGCTTGCCCTTCTGCCCAAATCTCAATGTTCCCCTTGTAGGTGACACTTTCAAGAAGTCCTTGTCTCCTTCTTTGACCTGTAAATCTCTGCGGTGGGAGTCTGCATAGCTCTTCTGTCTACTCCGGGACACTTTTAGACGTTCTTGAATCAACTTGGTTTTTGTCGTTGGTATCACTTACAATAGTTGGTCCATGGAAACTGCGAATGCCGACTTCTTCCCAACATACAGGTGTCCTACACCTTCTGCCATACAAAGCCTCAAAAGGCGCCATCCCAATGCTCGAATGGTAGCTGTTGTTGTAAGTGAACTCACACAATGGTAGAGTCTCATCCCATTGAGTCTTGAAGTCTAACACGCAAGCACAGAGCATATCCTCAAGAGTTTGAATCGTTCTCTTTGACTGACCATCTGTCTGAGGGTGATAAGTCGTGTTGAACTGTAATCTCGTACCCATAGACCCATGTAGTGTCTTCCAGAACCTCGAGACGAATCTGCTGTCTCTGTCGGATGTGATAGAAACTGGCTGCCCATGACGACTGACAATCTCGTTGACAAACAACTCTGCCAAAGGTAGCATGTGCATCTTCTTCCCTGTCTTCATAGCAATAAAATGCGCTGACTTGGTGAGACGGTCCACAATGACCCATATCGCATCGTTGCCTCTGCTAGTCCTCGGTAGTCCCGAAATAAAGTCCATGGTAATGTGCTCCCACTTCCATTCCGGGATCTCTAACGGTTGTTGTCACGACCCCGGACCAGGAAGCCGGGATCGGGACATTAATCGATGGTGATGGTGTGTGGTGAATGAAAGATTAATATGTAGAGTATGCCAACAAGGTGCACACACTTATTTAATTTCCCACAGGTGTCCGCGGTGAGGATTATCACAACCATATCTGAACATTTCTACTAAGTGCGGAAGCGTGTAGCAAATCAAATATCCAATCCATCTCAAATCATAAAGATAATAACATAAATATGGTACCGTATCAGAATGAGCAATGATCATAAGCATGTTACCCAAAAGTAAGTTAAAGTTTATACAAATATCATTTAATTATATTTCCCCAAAAATAGAGGCCAACAAAGGCCAATATAGACAAAATGCCAATCCAGAGAATGGTTAAACAATTTCCCAAAATGTTAAGTCTCTCATAGCAACCAAACGTCTAAATGACGTCATCAGCATGCCACTCGTGTTCCTCCTCGGGATAACCGACAACGGGACCTGAGTACCAAAGCGTAGGTCAAACACGACGGTTTGGCAAATGGTAAAGTGCAATGACAATATAATAATAATTGAATTTACCTTCAAAAGCGTTTAAACCTGTTTAAATAACAATTTCTATGAAAAGATAAAACATTTATCCAAATACAAGTATGCAATGTAAAACATGTAAGGTGACCAAGGAAACGGGAAACAAACAAGATGGTAACCACACGAAGCTAAGTCCTCTATAACTAAAGCGATAGAGCAATAACTAGGCACTGATCTCAGTCACTCGAGGTGAGGAGAAACAATGGATCTTATAAATACAAATACATATACATTTACATATACTATACATGACCACGGTAGTGAGCTGGGCATCGGGAACCACAATAGCAATCTGCGGCATCGGGACAAGACCATGGTAATAACCGGGCAGTGGGATCCAAATTGCAGCTGGCGGGACAAGAGGGGGATCTCCAAGTCGGTGGATCAGACCAACAGGGTTATCCAAGCTTAGTGGTGCCGACTAATAGGTCAAATCACAAATCGAGACATATGCAACTAAATCAAGTACAATAACAAACGGGCAGGACGGGGGTGCTCAAGGGCACACTGTCGTTTCATGTGGTGCAATGCACTTCAAGACAAGTAACTATTTCAAGTGTATTTCAATGCTTTCAGGAAAACAAGGCGTGTAGTATAAATCTCGGGATCGATAAAGTACAATAAGCAATTGGAGTTACGGGTAAAGTATTGGGTTCAAAATTTATTTGAAGTGAATAGGGACCCCGTATGTCCATCTAATAACAATTTGGTACTCTTTGAGTTTGGGGACATTCCGGGCTCCTTATACACTTTGAATCTATAAAAACTTCGAATGACATCTTCGTGATATGGTTTCTTTCTCAAATGGCCTCATACAATGCTTAATAAATCCTCTCAACATAGAGGGGTTCTCAATGGATAGTCCCAAAACATTTAAACAACTCTTCTTCATCCCAAACATAGCCTATGACAGACAAACCTCATCGCTCGAGCGAACTGGAGAGTTCGCTCGAGCGAGGAGCTCTCTGGAATGGGTGTATGGGTGGGTTCGCTCGAGCGAAGTTGAGGTAGCTCGAGCGAACTCATTGGCTCGAGCAAATTATTAAGTGTGCTCGAACTAACGACTCTCTGGAACAAGTTTTGGGATGTCCGCTCGAGCGACCAAGCTACTGGAATGCTCCGAACCTTTTTCTGGACAGGTCGCTCGAGCGAAGTGTCATGTTCGCTCGAGCGAACTGTCCAGAAACTAAATTCGGGCAGTTCAGCTCCTCTCTAACTCTTCCTTCTACAACCCCTTTCTAGCCACTTTTATACATCAAATGAGGAGTCTAAAACTTCATTTAAACAACATCAAATCTCTCACAACATCCATCCCATTCTCCTCCATCATCATCACATTCAATACAAGGAAAGAAAAAAGGAAACCATTTCACATAAGAGTGCATTTGTGACAAAACAAGAGGAAATTAAATGCTATGAACCAACACTTCTTTATGACCATAATTGCACCATTAATACTCCATCATGAACATTTATTTCAAAGCAAAACAATAAATAGGCATAAGTGGGAAAATAACAAAACCATTGAAAACTTATAAAATCCAAATCATCCACTTGCCTTAGGTCTCTACTCAAGAAAATCAAGCTCTAACAAGTCTTCCAAGTCAATGGTCCAAGCTACAAGGAAAAACCCCAAAATAAAACCCTAGAAGAGTCAAAACATAGCATGGGAAGAAAAAAGCTTCAATAACAAGGATGGAGATTCCCTTAGACTAGGAGAACACAAATCTAGAAGAAAGGAAGGATTACTTACATGAGGGTTCTTCAAAAGGAAAAGTGAGCTCAAAGAAAGTCTTGGAATGGAGGGTTTTCTCTAGCAATGGTATCAATAGAGAGCTATAGTGATGAGAAAGAAGATGATGATCTCCACCTCTCAATTTGTGCAAGGTTGGTGGTGGATTTGGTGATGGAAGGCAAGAGAAAGAAGGAAGGCAATGGAAACCCTAGGTTCTCTCTCTTGTGCTGAAAAAAGGGAAATGAAAGGGGAAGGGCTTCCTTATAAACAAGTGGGGAGTGGGCTCCACCACTAGCAACCTAATTGGGCTGACATCCTGGCTTTCGGAGCTTCTAATGAATTCGACGAAGAAGAGAAAAGTGATCGTCGAAATATCTAGTTTCCAAAAAGTATTTGTTTCGCGGGTTTCGGGAATATCAAGTTTTGGGTACAGATTTAGTGCACAATGACTGTTTTGCCCTCAAGGCTATGAAATCGGGTTTCGGGATCTTGAACGGGGACGGGATCAACATGAAAGTTGTAGGGGTTAACAATACAAATAAAATGGGATTAAAACAATGAATGCAAAAACCTACGATAAATCATCAAGCACATGCAAGATCATAAAGAGGGAACCCCCAAAGGGCCCCACTGACACAAACAATCAAAATTCCCCAAAACTATATCAAAAGCTATTCCAAACCCAACTTAGCCCAAAATAACTAATCAAGCTTAGAACTAACACACGACTTAATTAGTACTAATCGAGTTCACTCGGGTCGGGGTCTTACAGTTGTAACAACCCTGGAGGCCTCTGATGTTCTGCCTTAATCAACTGACAGGTTCATGCAATGGGAGACAAACGCTGCAATCTCTCTCTTCATATTGTTCCACCAAAATCTGCCCTTCAAATTCTGATACATCTTCGTGTTGCCTGGATGTATTGAATACTTCGTGCTGTGAGCCTCGGTCATGATGTCATTTCTCAAATCTTCGATGTTTGGCACACACAGACGGTCACGGTAGTACAAAACTCCATCAACAATACGGAAGTCAGGACGTTCTGTGATATGCTCTGAAATCTTGGCCAACTCTGAATCTTGCAACTGACTATCCTTGATCTTCTGAATGAAAGAAGGCTCTGACACTGACATGTTAGCTAACAAAACACCCTTAACTAGTGGCTGCAGGTCTATACTCAACTCTTCAAATTGCTCAAAAATACAAGTCACTTAGATTTGCCAAGCCTACTGATTTTCTGCTTAAGGCATCGGTAACTACATTAGGTTTCCCCGGGTGATACTTGATTGGAAAATCGTAATCCTTTATATATTCCATCCATCTTCTCTGCCTCATGTTCAATTCTTTTTGTGAAAACAGGTACTGTAAGCTGCGGTGGTCGGAGTGGACTTCGAACTGCTCTCCATAGAGGTAATGTCTCCACATTTTCAACGCGAACACAACCGCTGCTAACTCAAGATCATGGATGGCATAGTTCTTCTCGTGATCTTTCAACTGTCGAGATCCATAAGCAATCACTTTTCCTTCTTGCATCAATACACAACCAAGTCCAACATTCGAAGCATCGGTAAAAATGGTAAAACCACCGCTCGCGGATGGTAAAGTAAGGACTGGTGCTGTAGTCAATCTCTTCTTTAGCTCTTGGAAACTCTCTTCACACTGATATGTCCATACATATGGTGCATTCTTCCTTGTCAACTTCATCAATGGTGACGCAATCGACGAAAATCCTTGCACAAACCTCCGATAATAGCTTGCCAATCCCAGAAAACTTCTAATTTCTGTCACATTCTTCGGCCTTTCCCAATTCACTACTGCTTCAATCTTGGACGGATCCACTGACAATCCTTCTTTGGAGATAATGTTGTTAGGTTCTTGTTTGTTGCAATTTTGATAGATGCGCATTCACTATCAAATGATCACACACATGAGCTCTTAGTTTTTTGTAAGACCCCGACCCGAGTGAACCCGATTAGTGCTAATTAAGTTGCGTGTTAGTGCTAAGCTTGATTAGTGTTTTTGGCTAAGTTGGGTTTGAAATAGTTTTTGATATAGTTTTGGGGATTTTGATTTGCTTTGTGTTAGTAGGGCCCTTTGGGGGTTCCTTTACATGACATTGCATATGTTTGAGGATTTATCGGAGGTTTTTACATTCATGATTTTAATCCCATTTTACTCGTTTTGATGATCCCTACAACTTTCATGTTGATCCCATCCCCGTTTGAGATCCCGAAACCCGATTTCATAGCCTTGAGGGTAAAACAGTCATTTCACACCAAATCTGTACCCAAAACTTGATATTCCCGAAACCCGCGAAACAAATACTTTTTGGAAACTAGATATTTCGACGATCATTTCTTCCTTCTTCGTCGACTTCGTCCGAGGTACCGAAATAGATGATTTCAGCCAAACTAGTTTTTTTAAGTTGTGGGACCCAACCTCTCATTGTTAACAAAGGAGACCCTTCCCCTTCTTTTTCCATTTTCATTTTCCAGCACAAGAGAGAGACCTAGGGTTTTCTAGCAACTTTCCCTTCTTCTTCTTGCTTCTCCTTCTCCAATCCTCACCAATCTTGCACCAAACTCGAAATGGAGATCACCAACCTCTTCCTCATCTAGCAAGCTTCACTTTGATACCTTTTGTAGAAGAATCCATCAACTTTGAGACTCCTTTTGAGGTAGCTCTCTTCATTTGAAGGTCATCCAAGTAAGTAATCCTCTTCATCTTCTAGATTTGTGTTCCTATAGCCTTAGAGAAGCTCCACCTTTATTATTGAAAGGTTTCCTTGTCATTTCATTGTTTGACCCATTTTAGGGTTTGTTTTGGGGGTTTTTGATTGTAGCTTGGAAGTGAGCTTAAGAAGTGAGTAGAGGCTTGATTTTGGCTAGCTTGGACTTGAGGCAAGTGAATGATGACGTGTTTTTAAGTTCAAATGGTTTGGTGAAGCATTTATGGATTTTCATGCTTTCATTGATTTCCTTTTTATGGTTGAAATAAATGATCTTTATGCATCTTGATAGCCTCATTTAATGTCTTGGAAACATGTGTTTAAGTCATCTTGTTTATAGCTCTATGTGGTTGTTGATGTGTTGGAAGGAAAGGAAACAAAAAGGAAAAAAATCAAGTTCCCGGACCTGCTACACGCCCAGGTCCGATCGATCGGACGTGCAGGCCGATCGATCGGACTGTCTTTAACTGTAAGGCTTTTTGAGCCGATCGATCGGACTGTAAGGCCGATCGATCGGACCCCGTCCGTAACTGGGACAGAAATTTCGTGGGTTTTGATATTATAATTTTTTTTTGAGTCCAGTGGGTTTTGATATTATTATTATTTCGTGCCTGACCTTGTGTCGCCGGTCGACCGAGCCACCGTGGGGTCGACCGGGTACACTGCGGAACATAACCCAAGTTCTGTTCTGCAGTGGGCTGGGTCCTTCTCTTTTTCCCTCCTTTCAACACTTATACAACCATTACAAGAGTAGAGATGAGAGAGCTATAGACTCATGTTTCCAAGACATTAAATGAAGGTAGCAAGATGCATTATGAGCATTTATTTCAACAATGCAAATCAATAAAAGCATGAGAAATTCATAAATGTTTCACCAAATCATTTAAAACTCAAAACACCTAATCATCCACTTGCCTTAGGTCCAAGCTAGCAAAACCAAGCCTCTATTCACCTCTTAAGTCTCAATTCCAAGCTACAAGAAAAAACCCTCAAAACAAACCCTAAAATGGGTCAAACATAGAATGAAAAGGATAAAACTTTCAATAATGAAAATGAAGCTTCCCTATGGCTAGAAGAATACAAATCTAGAAGATAGAGAAGATTGCTTACTTGGATGACCTCCAAATGGAAAGGGTTAGCCCAAAGAAGATCTTGAAATGAGTGGTTTCCTTCACAAATGGTATCAATATATAGCCTTCAAGATGAGGAAGAGAATGGTGAGCTCCATTTCTTGATTGATGCAAGTTTAGTACGAGATTGAGATGGAGAGAGCAAGAAGAAGAAGAGAAAAGTAAGAGAAACTCTAGGTTGCCGGTTTGTGCTGGGAAAATGAAGAATGAAATGAAAGGGAGAGTGGGTTTCCCTTTGTTAACAAATGGGGTTGGGTCCCACTACTAAAGAAGCTTGTTTGACTGAAATCATGTTTTTCGGGATCTCGGATGATTTTGACGAAGAAGGAAGAAATGATCGCCGAAATATCTAGTTTCGAAAAAGTTTATGTTTCGCTGGTTTCGGGGATATCAAGTTTTGTGTACAGGTATAGTGTAAAAGGACTGTTTTGCCCCTCGAGGCTAGTAAATCGGGTTTCGGGGCCTCGAATGGACACAAGATCAACATGAAAGTTGTAGGGATCACTAAGATAAATGAAACGGGATAAGAATGCAATTCAAAACGATTCCAGAAAATCCCCTAAGTAAAAGTAAAGTCATAAGGGGAACCCCCAAAGGGCCCCACTAGTTATCAAAGCACTCAAAGTTGCCCAAAACTAAAACAAAAGCTATTCCAAACCCAACTTAGCCAAAATCACTAATCAAGATTAGCACTAACACACGACTTAATTAGTACTAATCCGGTTCACTCAGGTCGAGTTGTTTGTTCCTCGAAGCAAGACAGAGCCAGAGCTCACGGAGCCTGAGCTACTTGAGCTACGGGTTGTTTGGTATTGGATACTGAGTTTTTATCCCAATTGAAGATATATTAGCATATGTGGACTGCCTACTTTGATAGTTTGTTTATAATTAGAATGCAATACATCTCTTACGATCAGAGTGCTATGCATCTTTTATAATCATGTATATTGTTTACTCTCTTTAGTACTCCATATCTATGGTGATTTATATATCTATCGTCTTGCCATCCGTTGTGTTGATGATGCTACTCTTGGTGCATAGGTACCAAGCCTTTTTACCTCGAGGAGGAGGAGGCGACGGAAGAAGTTCAGGCAGATCAGCTTGATGACTTCCTAGAGTATAGTATGGACGACATTGTATAGCCGTGACGACCCCATACATGAGACCTTCACGATTCCTTTACTATCTTCATCTTTTGGTTCTTTATACTTTGCTTAGGCCTAGTTTTAGTGTGGCCTTCTTCCTTGTAATTAATATTTTGTTAACAGTCTCAACTTTAACCCTAAATATGTTATTCAGTATTTTGCTCTTAACTATACATCTTTAAGATACCATTTGCATTTATGAAGCTTCCGCTAATTGTTTATATCTAATTGAGGAAATGTTTATACCTCACAGCGGTCTTCGATCCAGATGGGACATGATTAGGGTAAGTTGTATGTGATTAATGTTGGAAAAAGTTTTAATTGACCCTAATCTCACGCATAACCCTGGTTTCACTTTTGGGGGCGTGACAAGTTTGTATCAGAGCATTCCAAGTTTCTAGATTAAAAACAAGTAGAAACTTAAGACGTGTGAGGATCGGTTTTCTTTGGGTATCTTAGTTAGTGTAGATTGTATAGTTCGTATGTTAGATTAAGTCCCATAGGACTAACATTTCTTATCTTAGAGTATGGCTGGGAGACACACTCGCTCCACCCAAAACAACGACCATGCTGGTTCTAGTGCCAATGATCAGCGGAGACTAGATTCAATCAGTTGATGCAAGCCTTTGTGGATTCTCAAACGGCGCAGGCTCAGAATCAGACACAGCAAAGGGAAGATTAACACAAGCAGAGGGAAGATCAGGCAACTTTCCAAACTCAGATACTGCAGTTTTTACAAAGGCCAGCCCCGGTACCTCAAGTCATCATGCCTCCTAGGGTGACAGACTTGAATGACGTATATGATAAATTCAAGAAGAGGAACCCGCCAGCGTACTTTGGGAATGAGGACCCCTCGATGCTGATGAGTGGGTAGTACAGATGAATAAGATCTTCAAGGTCTTCCAGTGTTCAGGGAGGGAGTGTGTTCAGTTAGCAACTTACATGTTCTGAGGAGTAGCAGAGTTGTGGTCGAAATCGGTCATGACACCTTATGACACGATAGAGGATAACGAAGCTTGGACGTCATTTCAGATACTTTTTCGAGCTAAGTATATCCGACCCCACATCCAAGCCTAGAAGCTTATAGAGTTTGAATCCTTGGTTCAAGGAGAGGATCCAGTCCAGATCTACGAGCAGAAATTCACCAACCTCTCTAGATTTGCACAGACCTTGGTTCATCTTGAGGCTGACAAGGTTATGAGGTTCATTCGGGGATTGAGACCCGATATTCAGTTGGAGGTGACATCCGTTACTCTTATCACATATGAGGAGAACCTCAAGCGTGCGTACTGGGCCGAAGAGTCCATTTCAAAAGAAGACCCTCTATGCACAGCAGTTTCAGCTCGTACCAGTCCCAGCTAAGAACCCAGGTTCGGGACAATTTCAGCAGCGTCCACAGCACCCATATCAGTACCAGCAGCAGTACCAGCAACAACAAGGTAAGAGGCCTAGATTTGTTCAGATACGTAGAGTTTACTGCGAGCGTTGTGGCAAGAACTCACATACTACTGCGAACTGCATATGGAAGACAGGAGCATGTTTTGAGTGTGGTTCGATGGACCACCAGAGACGAGATTACCCTCAGGCACAAGAGCAGGGTGTGAGGAACACAGCGCCTCGACCACCATTGGTAGCACAGCCTTTCAGGCAGGCACTTCAGCAGCAACCTCGGGTGTTAGGGGATTTGTATTTGCAATTTGATGGATGCATTAACATTCAAGCATCATTTGATTTACACACTTATGCATTGATTTATAAAAACTTGAAATCTTGATTTATTCATGCATTGCTTTTAAGATTTGTAAAAGTATCGATTTATGCATGATTTGTTTTTTAAACTTGGATGCATTTGTTTTAGAAAAGAGTTTTATCAAATCAAGCAAGCCATTGGATTTAAAGTTTCGAATCATTTTAGGCTTTTTGTGTTTCATGTTTTTAAACCACTTAGTGTGATTTAAAACATGTATTCAAGCTTGATTTATTGGCCCAAAAAGTTCCCTCAAGAAAAACTTTGAAATATGAAAATTTTGGGAATTTTGGTCCCAGGCCTGACCCGCAGAAGGCCAGGTCAACCGGGCCTGCAGTGTGCCAGGTCGACCGAGCACACTGGAGGCTAGGTCGACCGGGGTAAAGAGCTGTTAGGCTATTTTTTCAAACGGTCATTTTTATGACCATTGAAGGCCAGGTCGACCGGGCCCTGTTTCCAGGTCGACCGGGGACTAGTCGTTGGGCATTTTTTTGCTATAAAATGAAGTTCACCTTTGTCAAAGTTGGAGATTTTTAAGCCTTCTTAGAGGTGTTTGGAGACAAGACAAAGGGGATGAACTAAGAGAGACAAAAGAGTCATTTGGAGAGCTAAAGCTTGGATTAATGAAGTTAAATCTCTAAGTAAGCTCTACCTCTCTTAATCATATGTTATATGCTTTGTTTAAATTATTGGTAAATGATTTCTAGCATGATAACTATGATGTGTTGAATCCATTCTTCTCTTAATCTTTGATCTAATTAAGATTGGATTCTTCACATTGTTTTCAAACCAAGTTTTGTTTTAAAGTCTACCTTAATCAGGCTTAGCCTAAATCTTTGATTTCTTTTAGCATGATTCATTTTCTTGGTTGAAAACTCTATTTGTTGTTTTCATTCATTTGAACTTTAGTTCAATTAATTTGGTTTTGAAAACAACATTGCACATGCATCACATGTTCTAAGTTAGTCATTTTCATACAACTTGTGTGTCTTTGATTTTCATGTCATTAACAAGTTGTTTCTCATACATGTGATTTGCATTAAACTTCAATCAAAACTTTTATGTGCCTTAAACTTTGAAATGCTTTAAGCATATATTTATTGAGCTTTGTTTTTCACTTGATTGAAGTTATCACACACACACGTCATGAGCATACATCTTTGCATTCATATAGTGTTTGTGTGAGTTGATTTACACTTTCATATTAGCCTATTTAAGAGGCAATTTCAATGAGCTTAAATTGTATCTCTTAGAGTGATCTTTTGTGAAGACACCTTCTTAGAGAAATCTTTCTTTTGTAAAGGTTATTGGTTAGCCTAAGAAAAGCATTGTGTAAAGGTTATTGCTTAGCCTTAAAAAGCATCTTGTAAAGGTTGTTGTTGAGCCTATAAAAAAAACATTGTAAAGGTTATTGCTTAGCCTAGTAAAAAGCATATTTAGTGGAAATCCGGTGGGGTGATTGGATCACAAGCCGGTAGTGGACGTAGGCATTGAGGCCGAACCACTATAAACCTTTGTGTTGTGGTGCTTGCTTTTGCGGTGATTGTTTATATTAGCTTCCGCATTTAGATTGTTTATCATCACTTGTGACTAGTTTTTGTTAAAGATTTAAAATTGGTCTAAATTGGTCATATTTGTAGCACACCCTATTCACCCCCCCCCCCTCTAGGGTTAGGATCCCAAGACTTTCATCGGGCACCTCAACAGCCACAGCAGCTTAGACTTCCAGCACCACCCCAGCTAGAGGACAGTATAGACCCCAGGGGCAACAGAGGCCACAAGGCCAGCAGTATGCACATCATAGACCTCAGGGACAACAGTGGCAGCAACAGAAGCCTCAGATGCATGGGAAGCTTTTCGCCTTAGATCAGCAGGAAGGCGAGGAAACAGGAGGAGTGGTGGAAGGTACACTCTCTATTTCAGACGTACCTGCTAGAGTCCTATTTGATTATGGTTCCACGCATTCTTTCGTGTCACCTGTTTTTGCTGCATGCTTGGTGGGAGATATACCTCCATTACATTGTGTTTCGCTTGTTAGCACTCCCTTAGGGAAGTCTGTACAGTGTGAATCCTATTACCCAGCGTGCAAAGTGCATATAGGGAGTTTTCTCTTATTTGCAAATTTGATAATCCTCGGGATGAAGGACTTTGATGTGATACTAGGTATGGATTGGTTATCCAGCTACAGAGCCGTCATGGATTGCTTCAACAAGACAGTTAGATTGCAAGTTTTGGCAGACAGTGTTGAGATTGTTGGGGAGAGGAAACACATGTCCACTGGAGTCATTTCTGCATTAAGAGCAGATAAATTGATTAAGAGTGGAAGTGAGGGCTATGTAGCATTTATCACGGAGGATACAGTGTCCAAAGCAGTGGGGGATAGTCCAGTTGTGTGTGAATTCCCAGATGTGTATTCGGAGGAGATACCTGGATTACCACCAGTCCGAGAAATTGATTTCATGATTGAGCTTGTGCCAGGGACGGCACCGATATCGAAAGCACCGATATTGGTAAATGAGTTTTAGCATGATAACTATGATGTGTTGAATCCATTCTTCTCTTAATCTTTGTTCTAATTAAGATTGGATTCTTCACTTTGTTTTCAAACCGAGTTTTGTTTTAAAGTCTTCATTAATCAGGCTTAGCCTAAATCTTTGATTTCTTTTAGCATGATTCATTTTCTTGGTTGAAAACTCTATTTGTTGTTTTCATTCATTTGAACTTTAGTTCAATTAATTTTGTTTTGAAAACAACTTTGCACATGCATCACATGTTCTAAGTTAGTCATTTTCATACAACTTGTGTGTCTTTGATTTTGATGTCATTAACAAGTTGTTTCTCATACATGTGATTTGCATTAAACTTCAATCAAAACTTTTATGTGCCTTAAACTTTGAAATGCTTTAAGCATATATTTATTGAGCTTTGTTTTTCACTTGATTGAAGTTATCACACACACACATCATGAGCATACATCTTTGCATTCATATAGTGTTTGTGTGAGTTGATTTACACTTTCATATTAGCCTATTTAAGAGCCAATTCAATGAGCTTAAATTGTATCTCTTAGAGTGATCTTTTGTGAAGACACCTTCTTAGAGAAATCTTTCTTTTGTAAAGGTTATTGCTTAGCCTAAGAAAAGCATTGTGTAAAGGTTATTGCTTAGCCTTAAAAAGCATCTTGTAAAGGTTGTTGTTGAGCCTATAAAAACAACATTGTAAAGGTTATTGCTTAGCCTAGTAAAAAGCATACTTAGTGGAAATCCGGTGGGGTGATTGGATCACAAGCCGGTAGTGGACGTAGGCATTGAGGCCGAACCACTTTAAACCATTGTATTGTGGTGCTTGCTTTTGCGGTGATTGGTTATATTAGCTTCCGCATTTAGATTGTTTATCATCACTTGTGACTAGTTTTTGTTAAAGATTTAAAATTGGTCTAAATTTGTCATATTTGTAGCACACCCTATTCACCCCCACCCCCTCTAGGGTTAGGATCCCAAGACTTTCATCGGGCACCTCAACAGCCTCAGCAGCTTAGACTTCCAGCACCACCCCAGCTAGAGGACAGTATAGACCCCAGGGGCGGCAGAGGCCACAAGGCCAGCAGTATGCACATCATAGACCTCAGGGACAACAATGGCAGCAACAGAAGCCTCAGATGCATGGGAAGCTTTTCGCCTTAGATCAGCAGGAAGGCGAGGAAACAGGAGGAGTGGTGGAAGGTACAATCTCTATTTCAGACGTACCTGCTAGAGTCCTATTTGATTATGGTTCCACGCATTCTTTCGTGTCACCTGTTTTTGCTGCATGCTTGGTGGGAGATATACCTCCATTACATTGTATTTTGCTTGTTAGCACTCCCTTAGGGAAGACTGTACAGTGTGAATCCTATTACCCAGCGTGCAAAGTGCATATAGAGAGTTTTCTCTTTTCTGCAAATTTGATCATCCTCGGGATGAAGGACTTTGATGTGATACTAGGTATGGATTGGTTATCCACCTACAGAGCCGTCATGGATTGCTTCAACAAGACAGTTAGATTGCATGTTTTGGCAGACAGTGTTGAGATTGTTGGGGAGAGAAAACACATGTCCACTGGAGTCATTTCTGCATTAAGAGCAGATAAATTGATTAAGAGTGGAAGTGGGGGCTATGTAGCATTTATCACGGAGGATACAGTGTCCAAAGGAGTGGGGGATAGTCCAGTTGTGTGTGAATTCCCAGATGTCTTTTCGGAGGAGATACCTGGATTACCACCAGTCCGAGAAATTGATTTCAAGATTGAGCTTGTGCCAGGGACGACACCGATATCGAAAGCACCGATATTGGTAAATGATTTTTAGCATGATAACTATGATGTGTTGAATGCATTCTTCTCTTAATCTTTGTTCTAATTAAGATTGGATTCTTCACTTTGTTTTCAAACCAAGTTTTGTTTTAAAGTCTTCATTAATCAGGCTTAGCCTAAATCTTTGATTTCTTTTAGCATGATTCATTTTCTTGGTTGAAAACTCTATTTGTTGTTTTCATTCATTTAAACTTTAGTTAAATTAATTTGGTTTTGAAAACAACATTGCACATGCATCACATGTTCTAAGTTAGTCATTTTCATACAACTTGTGTGTCTTTGATTTTCATGTCATTAACAAGTTGTTTCTCATACATGTGATTTGCATTAAACTTCAATCAAAACTTTTATGTGCCTTAAACTTTGAAATGCTTTAAGCATATATTTATTGAGCTTTGTTTTTCACTTGATTGAAGTTATGACACACACACATCATGAGCATACATCTTTGCATTCATATAGTGTTTGTGTGAGTTGATTTACACTTTCATATTAGCCTATTTAAGAGGCAATTTCAATGAGCTTAAATTGTATCTCTTAGAGTGATCTTTTGTGAAAACACCTTCTTAGAGAAATCTTTCTTTTGTAAAGGGTATTGCTCAGCCTAAGAAAAGCATTGTGTAAAGGTTATTGCTTAGCCTTAAAAAGCATCTTGTAAAGGTTGTTGTTGAGCCTATAAAAAAAACATTGTAAAGGTTATTGCTTAGCCTAGTAAAAAGCATACTTAGTGGAAATCCGGTGGGGTGATTGGATCACAAGCCGGTAGTGGACGTAGGCATTGAGGCCGAACCACTATAAACCTTTGTGTTGTGGTGCTTGCTTTTGCGGTGATTGTTTATATTAGCTTCCGCATTTAGATTGTTTATCATCACTTGTGACTAGTTTTTGTTAAAGATTTAAAATTGGTCTAAATTGGTCATATTTGTAGCACACCCTATTCACCCCCCCTCTAGGGTTAGGATCCCAAGTCTTTCATCGGGCACCTCAACAGTCACAGCAGCTTAGACTTCCAGCACCACCCCAGCTAGAGGACAGTATAGACAACAGGGGCAGCAGAGGCCACAAGGCCAGCAGTATGCACATCATAGACCTCAGGGACAACAGTGGCAGCAACAGAAGCCTCAGATGCATGGGAAGCTTTTCGCCTTAGATCAGCAGGAAGGCGAGGAAACAGGAGGAGTGGTGGAAGGTACACTCTCTATTTCAGACGTACCTGCTAGAGTCCTATTTGATTATGGTTCCACGCATTCTTTCGTGTCACCTATTTTTGCTGCATGCTTGGTGGGAGATATAGCTCCATTACATTGTATTTTGCTTGTTAGCACTCCCTTAGGGAAGACTGTACAGTGTGAATCCTATTACCCAGCGTGCAAAGTGCATATAGGGAGTTTTCTCTTAACTGCAAATTTGATCATCCTCGGGATGAAGGACTTTGATGTGATACTAGGTATGGATTGGTTATCCACCTACAGAGCCGTCATGGATTGCTTCAACAAGACAGTTAGATTGCAAATTTTGGCAGACAGTGTTGAGATTGTTGGGGAGATAAAACACATGTCCACTGGACTCATTTCTGCATTAAGAGCAGATAAATTGATTAAGAGTGGAAGTGAGGGCTATGTAGCATTTATCACGGAGGATACAGTGTCCAAAGCAGTGGGGGATAGTCCAGTTGTGTGTGAATTCCCAGATGTCTTTTCGGAGGAGATACCTGGATTACCACCAGTCCGAGAAATTGATTTCATGATTGAGCTTGTGCCAGGGACGGCACCGATATTGGTAAATGATTTTTAACATGATAACTATGATGTGTTGAATCCATTCTTCTCTTAATCTTTGTTCTAATTAAGATTGGATTCTTCACTTTGTTTTCAAACCAAGTTTTGTTTTAAAGTCTTCATTAATCAGGCTTAGCCTAAATCTTTGATTTCTTTTAGCATGATTCATTTTCTTGGTTGAAAACTCTATTTGTTGTTTTCATTCATTTAAACTTTAGTTAAATTAATTTGGTTTTGAAAACAACATTGCACATGCATCACATGTTCTAAGTTAGTCATTTTCATACAACTTGTGTGTCTTTGATTTTCATGTCATTAACAAGTTGTTTCTCATACATGTGATTTGCATTAAACTTCAATCAAAACTTTTATGTGCCTTAAACTTTGAAATGCTTTAAGCATATATTTATTGAGCTTTGTTTTTCACTTGATTGAAGTTATGACACACACACGTCATGAGCATACATCTTTGCATTCATATAGTGTTTGTGTGAGTTGATTTACACTTTCATATTAGCCTATTTAAGAGGCAATTTCAATGAGCTTAAATTGTATCTCTTAGAGTGATCTTTTGTGAAGACACCTTCTTAGAGAAATCTTTCTTTTGTAAAGGTTATTGCTTAGCCTAAGAAAAGCATTGTGTAAAGGTTATTGCTTAGCCTTAAAAAGCATCTTGTAAAGGTTGTTGTTGAGCCTATAAAACAACATTGTAAAGGTTATTGCTTAGCCTAGTAAAAAGCATACTTAGTGGAAATCCGGTGGGGTGATTGGATCACAAGCCGGTAGTGGACGTAGGCATTAAGGCCGAACCACTATAAACCTTTGTGTTGTGGTGCTTGCTTTTGCGGTGATTGTTTATATTAGCTTCCGCATTTAGATTGTTTATCATCACTTGTGACTAGTTTTTGTTAAAGATTTAAAATTGGTCTAAATTGGTCATATTTGTAGCACACCCTATTCACCCCCACCCCCTCTAGGGTTAGGATCCCAAGACTTTCATCGGGCACCTCAACAGCCACAGCAGCTTAGACTTCCAGCACCATCCCAGCTAGAGGACAGTATAGACCCCAGGGGCGGCAGAGGCCACAAGGACAGCAGTATGCACATCATAGACCTCAGGGACAACAGTGGCAGCAGCAGAAGCCTCAGATGCATGGGAAGCTTTTCGCCTTAGATCAGCAGGAAGGCGAGGAAACAGGAGGAGTGGTGGAAGGTACACTCTCTATTTCAGACATACCTGCTAGAGTCCTATTTGATTATGGTTCCACGCAATCTTTCGTGTCACCTGTTTTTGCTGCATGCTTGGTGGGAGATATAGCTCCATTACATTGTATTTTGCTTGTTAGCACTCCCTTAGGGAAGACTGTACAGTGTGAATCCTATTACCCAGCGTGCAAAGTGCATATAGGGAGTTTTCTCTTATCTGCAAATTTGATCATCCTCGGGATGAAGGACTTTGATGTGATACTAGGTATGGATTGGTTATCCACCTACAGAGCCGTCATGGATTGCTTCAACAAGACAGTTAGATTGCAAGTTTTGGCAGACAGTGTTGAGATTGTTGGGGAGATAAAACACATGTCCACTGGACTCATTTCTGCATTAAGAGCAGATAAATTGATTAAGAGTGGAAGTGAGGGCTATGTAGCATTTATCACGGAGGATACAGTGTCCAAAGCAGTGGGGGATAGTCCAGTTGTGTGTGAATTCCCAGATGTCTTTTCGGAGGAGATACCTGGATTACCACCAGTCCGAGAAATTGATTTCATGATTGAGCTTGTGCCAGGGACGGCACCGATATTGGTAAATGATTTTTAGCATGATAACTATGATGTGTTGAATCCATTCTTCTCTTAATCTTTGTTCTAATTAAGATTGGATTCTTCACTTTGTTTTCAAACCAAGTTTTGTTTTAAAGTCTTCATTAATCAGGCTTAGCCTAAATCTTTGATTTCTTTTAGCATGATTCATTTTCTTGGTTGAAAACTCTATTTGTTGTTTTCATTCATTTAAACTTTAGTTAAATTAATTTGGTTTTGAAAACAACATTGCACATGCATCACATGTTCTAAGTTAGTCATTTTCATACAACTTGTGTGTCTTTGATTTTCATGTCATTAACAAGTTGTTTCTCATACATGTGATTTGCATTAAACTTCAATCAAAACTTTTATGTGCCTTAAACTTTGAAATGCTTTAAGCATATATTTATTGGGCTTTGTTTTTCACTTGATTGAAGTTATGACACACACACATCATGAGCATACATCTTTGCATTCATATAGTGTTTGTGTGAGTTGATTTACACTTTCATATTAGCCTATTTAAGAGGCAATTTCAATGAGCTTAAATTGTATCTCTTAGAGTGATCTTTTGTGAAAACACCTTCTTAGAGAAATCTTTCTTTTGTAAAGGGTATTGCTCAGCCTAAGAAAAGCATTGTGTAAAGGTTATTGCTTAGCCTTAAAAAGCATCTTGTAAAGGTTGTTGTTGAGCCTATAAAAAAAACATTGTAAAGGTTATTGCTTAGCCTAGTAAAAAGCATACTTAGTGGAAATCCGGTGGGGTGATTGGATCACAAGCCGGTAGTGGACGTAGGCATTGAGGCCGAACCACTATAAACCTTTGTGTTGTGGTGCTTGCTTTTGCGGTGATTGTTTATATTAGCTTCCGCATTTAGATTGTTTATCATCACTTGTGACTAGTTTTTGTTAAAGATTTAAAATTGGTCTAAATTGGTCATATTTGTAGCACACCCTATTCACCCCCCCTCTAGGGTTAGGATCCCAAGTCTTTCATCGGGCACCTCAACAGTCACAGCAGCTTAGACTTCCAGCACCACCCCAGCTAGAGGACAGTATAGACAACAGGGGCAGCAGAGGCCACAAGGCCAGCAGTATGCACATCATAGACCTCAGGGACAACAGTGGCAGCAACAGAAGCCTCAGATGCATGGGAAGCTTTTCGCCTTAGATCAGCAGGAAGGCGAGGAAACAGGAGGAGTGGTGGAAGGTACACTCTCTATTTCAGACGTACCTGCTAGAGTCCTATTTGATTATGGTTCCACGCATTCTTTCGTGTCACCTATTTTTGCTGCATGCTTGGTGGGAGATATAGCTCCATTACATTGTATTTTGCTTGTTAGCACTCCCTTAGGGAAGACTGTACAGTGTGAATCCTATTACCCAGCGTGCAAAGTGCATATAGGGAGTTTTCTCTTAACTGCAAATTTGATCATCCTCGGGATGAAGGACTTTGATGTGATACTAGGTATGGATTGGTTATCCACCTACAGAGCCGTCATGGATTGCTTCAACAAGACAGTTAGATTGCAAATTTTGGCAGACAGTGTTGAGATTGTTGGGGAGATAAAACACATGTCCACTGGACTCATTTCTGCATTAAGAGCAGATAAATTGATTAAGAGTGGAAGTGAGGGCTATGTAGCATTTATCACGGAGGATACAGTGTCCAAAGCAGTGGGGGATAGTCCAGTTGTGTGTGAATTCCCAGATGTCTTTTCGGAGGAGATACCTGGATTACCACCAGTCCGAGAAATTGATTTCATGATTGAGCTTGTGCCAGGGACGGCACCGATATTGGTAAATGATTTTTAACATGATAACTATGATGTGTTGAATCCATTCTTCTCTTAATCTTTGTTCTAATTAAGATTGGATTCTTCACTTTGTTTTCAAACCAAGTTTTGTTTTAAAGTCTTCATTAATCAGGCTTAGCCTAAATCTTTGATTTCTTTTAGCATGATTCATTTTCTTGGTTGAAAACTCTATTTGTTGTTTTCATTCATTTAAACTTTAGTTAAATTAATTTGGTTTTGAAAACAACATTGCACATGCATCACATGTTCTAAGTTAGTCATTTTCATACAACTTGTGTGTCTTTGATTTTCATGTCATTAACAAGTTGTTTCTCATACATGTGATTTGCATTAAACTTCAATCAAAACTTTTATGTGCCTTAAACTTTGAAATGCTTTAAGCATATATTTATTGAGCTTTGTTTTTCACTTGATTGAAGTTATGACACACACACGTCATGAGCATACATCTTTGCATTCATATAGTGTTTGTGTGAGTTGATTTACACTTTCATATTAGCCTATTTAAGAGGCAATTTCAATGAGCTTAAATTGTATCTCTTAGAGTGATCTTTTGTGAAGACACCTTCTTAGAGAAATCTTTCTTTTGTAAAGGTTATTGCTTAGCCTAAGAAAAGCATTGTGTAAAGGTTATTGCTTAGCCTTAAAAAGCATCTTGTAAAGGTTGTTGTTGAGCCTATAAAACAACATTGTAAAGGTTATTGCTTAGCCTAGTAAAAAGCATACTTAGTGGAAATCCGGTGGGGTGATTGGATCACAAGCCGGTAGTGGACGTAGGCATTAAGGCCGAACCACTATAAACCTTTGTGTTGTGGTGCTTGCTTTTGCGGTGATTGTTTATATTAGCTTCCGCATTTAGATTGTTTATCATCACTTGTGACTAGTTTTTGTTAAAGATTTAAAATTGGTCTAAATTGGTCATATTTGTAGCACACCCTATTCACCCCCACCCCCTCTAGGGTTAGGATCCCAAGACTTTCATCGGGCACCTCAACAGCCACAGCAGCTTAGACTTCCAGCACCATCCCAGCTAGAGGACAGTATAGACCCCAGGGGCGGCAGAGGCCACAAGGACAGCAGTATGCACATCATAGACCTCAGGGACAACAGTGGCAGCAGCAGAAGCCTCAGATGCATGGGAAGCTTTTCGCCTTAGATCAGCAGGAAGGCGAGGAAACAGGAGGAGTGGTGGAAGGTACACTCTCTATTTCAGACATACCTGCTAGAGTCCTATTTGATTATGGTTCCACGCAATCTTTCGTGTCACCTGTTTTTGCTGCATGCTTGGTGGGAGATATAGCTCCATTACATTGTATTTTGCTTGTTAGCACTCCCTTAGGGAAGACTGTACAGTGTGAATCCTATTACCCAGCGTGCAAAGTGCATATAGGGAGTTTTCTCTTATCTGCAAATTTGATCATCCTCGGGATGAAGGACTTTGATGTGATACTAGGTATGGATTGGTTATCCACCTACAGAGCCGTCATGGATTGCTTCAACAAGACAGTTAGATTGCAAGTTTTGGCAGACAGTGTTGAGATTGTTGGGGAGATAAAACACATGTCCACTGGACTCATTTCTGCATTAAGAGCAGATAAATTGATTAAGAGTGGAAGTGAGGGCTATGTAGCATTTATCACGGAGGATACAGTGTCCAAAGCAGTGGGGGATAGTCCAGTTGTGTGTGAATTCCCAGATGTCTTTTCGGAGGAGATACCTGGATTACCACCAGTCCGAGAAATTGATTTCATGATTGAGCTTGTGCCAGGGACGGCACCGATATTGGTAAATGATTTTTAGCATGATAACTATGATGTGTTGAATCCATTCTTCTCTTAATCTTTGTTCTAATTAAGATTGGATTCTTCACTTTGTTTTCAAACCAAGTTTTGTTTTAAAGTCTTCATTAATCAGGCTTAGCCTAAATCTTTGATTTCTTTTAGCATGATTCATTTTCTTGGTTGAAAACTCTATTTGTTGTTTTCATTCATTTAAACTTTAGTTAAATTAATTTGGTTTTGAAAACAACATTGCACATGCATCACATGTTCTAAGTTAGTCATTTTCATACAACTTGTGTGTCTTTGATTTTCATGTCATTAACAAGTTGTTTCTCATACATGTGATTTGCATTAAACTTCAATCAAAACTTTTATGTGCCTTAAACTTTGAAATGCTTTAAGCATATATTTATTGGGCTTTGTTTTTCACTTGATTGAAGTTATGACACACACACATCATGAGCATACATCTTTGCATTCATATAGTGTTTGTGTGAGTTGATTTACACTTTCATATTAGCCTATTTAAGAGGCAATTTCAATGAGCTTAAATTGTATCTCTTAGAGTGATCTTTTGTGAAGACACCTTCTTAGAGAAATCTTTCTTTTGTAAAGGGTATTGCTCAGCCTAAGAAAAGCATTGTGTAAAGGTTATTGCTTAGCCTTAAAAAGCATCTTGTAAAGGTTGTTGTTGAGCCTATAAAAACAACATTGTAAAGGTTATTGCTTAGCCTAGTAAAAAGCATACTTAGTGGAAATCCGGTGGGGTGATTGGATCACAAGCTGGTAGTGGACGTAGGCATTGAGGCCGAACCACTATAAACCTTTGTGTTGCGGTGCTTGCTTTTGCAGTGATTGTTTATATTAGCTTCCGCGTTTAGATTGTTTATCATCACTTGTGACTAGTTTTTGTTAAAGATTTAAAATTGGTCTAAATTGGTCATATTTGTAGCACATCCTATTCACCCCCCCCCCCCTCTAGGGTTAGGATCCCAAGACTTTCATCGGGCACCTCAACAGCCACAGCAGCTTAGACTTCCAGCACCACCCCAGCTAGAGGACAGTATAGACACCAGGGGCAGCAGAGGCCACAAGGCCAGCAGTATGCACATCATAGACCTCAGGGACAACAGTGGCAGCAACAGAAGCCTCAGATGCATGGGAAGCTTTTCGCCTTAGATCAGCAGGAAGGTGAGGAAACAGGAGGAGTGGTGGAAGGTACACTCTCTATTTCAGACGTACCTGCTAGAGTCCTATTTGATTATGGTTCCACGCATTCTTTCGTGTCACCTATTTTTGCTGCATGCTTGGTGGGAGATATAGCTCCATTACATTGTATTTTGCTTGTTAGCACTCCCTTAGGGAAGACTGTACAGTGTGAATCCTATTACCTAGCGTGCAAAGTGCATATAGGGAGTTTTCTCTTATCTGCAAATTTGATCATCCTCGGGATGAAGGACTTTGATGTGATACTAGGTATGGATTGGTTATCCACCTACAGAGCCGTCATGGATTGCTTCAACAAGACAGTTAGATTGCAAGTTTTGGCAGACAGTGTTGAGATTGTTGGGGAGAGAAAACACATGTCCACTGGAGTCATTTCTGCATTAAGAGCAGATAAATTGATTAAGAGTGGAAGTGAGGGCTATGTAGCATTTTTCACGGAGGATACAGTGTCCAAAGCAGTGGGGGATAGTCCAGTTGTGTGTGAATTCCCAAATGTCTTTTCGGAGGAGATACCTGGATTACCACCAGTCCGAGAAATTGATTTCATGATTGAGCTTGTGCCAGGGACGGCACCGATATTGGTAAATGATTTTTAGCATGATAACTATGATGTGTTGAATCCATTCTTCTCTTAATCTTTGTTCTAATTAAGATTGGATTCTTCACTTTGTTTTCAAACCAAGTTTTGTTTTAAAGTCTTCATTAATCAGGCTTAGCCTAAATCTTTGATTTCTTTTAGCATGATTCATTTTCTTGGTTGAAAACTCTATTTGTTGTTTTCATTCATTTAAACTTTAGTTAAATTAATTTGGTTTTGAAAACAACATTGCACATGCATCACATGTTCTAAGTATGTCATTTTCATACAACTTGTGTGTCTTTGATTTTCATGTCATTAACAAGTTGTTTCTCATACATGTGATTTGCATTAAACTTCAATCAAAACTTTTATGTGCCTTAAACTTTGAAATGCTTTAAGCATATATTTATTGGGCTTTGTTTTTCACTTGATTGAAGTTATCACACACACACATCATGAGCATACATCTTTGCATTCATATAGTGTTTGTGTGAGTTTATTTACACTTTCTTATTAGCCTATTTAAGAGGCAATTTCAATGAGCTTAAATTGTATCTCTTAGAGTGATCTTTTGTGAAGACACCTTCTTAGAGAAATCCTTCTTTTGTAAAGGTTATTGCTTAGCCTAAGAAAAGCATTGTGTAAAGGTTATTGCTTAGCCTTAAAAAGCATCTTGTAAAGGTTGTTGTTGAGCCTATAAAAACAACATTGTAAAGGTTATTGCTTAGCCTAGTAAAAAGCATACTTAGTGGAAATCCGGTGGGGTGATTGGATCACAAGCCGGTAGTGGACGTAGGCATTGAGGCCGAACCACTATAAACCTTTCATGAAAGGAAAGCATGATTGTATTGATAAATAAAGAAATTAATCAATTTATTACATCATATACCTTTGGTATTGAGACCATAAAACTAACAAGTATCGTGAACCCTAACCCCTTCGTTGACTGAATAGGCTGTACGGTGCTTCAGGATTGACATTGTACTTAGGATTGGATTGTTTATCGTCTTCGATTCTGAATTGTACTGTTTGGTACTATCTACATGTGACAAGCATGTTCTTTAGTTTTGTTTGCTTTACTTTATTAGAGGATCACTTTGAGAATTTAGATGATGGACTTAGGATCCCTTTTGTTGTTTCGTTGCTTTGATGTTCGTTTGAAGTGTTGAGACTAGGGAGCTTTGATTGTAAAGCTTGAAGAGAACTACTAATGATGTTTGTTTGAGGTTTGATTTGATTTGGAATAAAGTAGTTCTCTAACGTTATTGAATCTTGTTCGCGCAAGAAAGCCTGGCCCTTCACCGATGTCTTTAGGATTCTTAGCGTCAGGCACCACTCAGCTGTTAACGTTCAACACAGTTGGGGCACCATCTGTGTCGCGACCCCAGAACGGATCCCGGGCCCGCGACGTGTGTCTATGTTTTCCCACAGGTTCCCGCGGTGAGGATTCCCAAAGACACGCGGAATCAGACTCACATGATCAAGTATACGGAAGCGTGTAGCAAATCACATCAAGATAAGCACCAATAAATCCTTAAGTGCTATGACAAATAATAACAAGGCATAGTATCAAAGGAAGAAGTTAAAATGGCATTCCCATCAAGATTCAAGTTATGAGACTAACTCAAAAGTAAGTTAAGTTTTAGTTACAACCCACGAGAGGCCAACAGAGGCAAATACAATTCTCAAAACAATAAAAGAAACCCATGACATAATGATGAAACTCAAGAACCCGCCCGACGTCTAGTTGACATCGTTGGGCTGCCACTCTCTAACAGGGGTTGGCTAAAAAGCCTCCTCCGGACGCTCCTCCTCAAAGGTAAAGTCGCCTGCACCTGGGCACCAACAAACAAGGGTCAAACACAACGGTTTGGCAGGTAATCAATTTAGGTAAAAACATGAAACAAATCCCTGATTTGAAATACTACAATGACTGAGATACATTTTCGAGAATACAAACAAAACTGAGATACTAAAGCAAACTAGCATGAGTACATGTAATATCATGAATAGCTACAATCCACAAAGTGCCCATCCTTTCTCTATCATTTATAATGAAAAGAGCAAGCACGCACGACAAGCATGATATTCATAATATAATGATGACACGGTTCCCACATATACGGGGATTCCGGCAGCGGAACCGGACACGCACGATGTGTAATAAAATACACGACTAGTCTGCAAACAGTCCACATGTTTAAGGACCCCCAGACAGTGGATCAAACTGAAAGGGCAGTCCAAGCTCAGTGGTGTTCACTTAATTCATGAATGCACAAAACACGCGAAACACTATCAAAACATGTCGAGATAAGAAGGGGGAAAATCACTTATCGAACACAACAAACACGACTAGCAAAAGGCATAATTAATATGCATAACACGCTTAGGAAGTGATCACCTTTTTCTTGAAACAAATCTTCAAAACGAGCTTATATTTGAAATTCAAAACGAGTGCACGACGGTACTTATCGTACCAAGACGGAAATTCAAAATAAGAAATCTGACAAGCATGTGTTACGGCCACTAATTGACCTTTGTGTAATTGGGACCCCAAATGTCGTAATATACAAGAATTGGTGTCCCCGAAGTTGGGTTGCATTCCGAAGTTCCATTTACACAATGTCAAGTCAAAACCTTTAACATAGTCTAGTTTTTCAACCTTCAAGAAAATACACAAATGAAATAATTCTTCTTCCTGAATTTGGCAGGTTCGCTGGAGCGGAACTTGTAAGGTATTGACACTTCGCTTGAGCGGACAATAAGGTCGCTCGGGCGGACAACTCTCTGTCTTGCTCCAGATTAGACAGTGGGCAGTTCGCTCGAGCGGACAGCTCTCTGTCTGCGCTCGGACCAAGCAGCGGCTTGGTCGCTCGAGCGGACCCAAGGGTCGCTCGAGCGGACAAGCTTCTGCATGTGCTCGCTGAGTGCAGAAAAAGCCTTTCTCTTGTACAACTTCCCACACATTTTTCTCCTTCTTCTCATCCTTAAGTCGCAAACAATCCCTTGAGCCTTCATGCTGACCAAGGGTTCATTTTCACCATTTCAAACATCCAATCCAATGAAAACAAGATCATGAAGTTTATAAACAAATTCATATGCACAATTTCTGGAACAACCATGAAATCAAAAATACACATGCAACATTGCCTATAGAGATTACTTGCCTTTGCCCAAATGCAAAACAATCCTCTTCAAGCACTCTTACTCAAAAGCTAAGCCAACACTACAAATATTCCCAAGGAAATCCATTCAAAAATCAACACAAATGAAAACAAAGAACCCATTTCCACAAAAGGGTTTGTAAACATGGAAAACAAGATCTTTAAGAACTAAAAAGACTTCATGAAAAGTATGGGTTGAAGCTCTTACCTAGAAATGCTCAAACAAGAAGGAATGAAGAAAATGGATAGCTTTCCCAACTTTAGCTTTCAAGAAGGAGACCTCAATAGGAAGCTTGAGATAAGAGGAAGAAGATGATGGCCTTGGAATTTTATTTGGAGAACTCTAGCTAGATCATGCAAGGTGAGGAAGTTGGAAAAGAAAAAGGGATTTTCAGCCCTAGGTTAAGAAAGTTGCAGGATTTTGGTTTTAGAATGAAAAGAGTAAAGGGGGAAAGAGATGGGTTGACTTAAGACACTTGCAAGTGGGGCCCAAATGGCCAAATCTTGTATCAATAAAAGCATGCTCTTGCGGGCCTCGAATGAACTCGACGAAGAAGGATAAAACGATCCTCGAAATACCTAGTTTCCAAAAAGTATATTTTTGATATGGTTTTGAGATCTCGAAAATTGTGTCCAGATTTGTGTAAAAAGACCACTTTACCCTTTTTCGGCCAGAACTTGGGTTTTTGGGCTTCAAACATGAATGGGCTAAAAACAAAAGTTGTAACACATAGTAAAATCATCCAATTGAAATCAAAATCACAAATACACGGAAATCGATACGATCCTCCCAAGCTTACACGTGCACTTAGGCCTTCCTGAGTGTGTCTGACTAATACTAAACGTTCTCAAAATTCGTAAAGCTGCGTCCAAGACTAAAACTAATTACTTCTAACCCAACGACAACTAAACCCACTTAGGACTAAACACATACTGTTCGCACACTAATCGAATTGGTCTAGGTCGGGGTCTAACATCCTCCACCCCTTAGGATATTTGGTCCACTAAATAAATCAAACAATTACCTCTGGCAAAAGCTGTGGATACTTCCTCTGTACTTGCTCTCTCAATTCCCACGTGGCTTCCTCTGGCTCGTGATTTTCCCAAAGTATCTTGACCCAATGAATAGTCCGGTTTCTCAATTCCTGCTCTTTGGTGTCAATTATCTTGATCGGCCTTTCCACATACGAGGCATCTTCTCGAATTTCCAAAGGTTCGTGCTGAAGTATATGTGAAGGACTAGAAACATATTTCTTGAGCATAGAAACATGAAATACATTGTGTACCCCAGAGAGTTCCGGCGGTAACGCAAGCCTATAAGCGACATCTCCAATCTTGCTCAAAATCTCATACGGACCAATAAACCTTCTAGACAATTTACCCTTCTGTCCAAACCTCAAAGTCCCTCTAACTGGTGAGATCTTCAAAAACACCTTGTCACCCACCTGAAACTGCAATTCTCTTCGGCGGGTATCTGCATAACTCTTCTGCCTACTTCGGGCGATCTTCAACCATTCTTGAATCAACTTGACCATGTCACTTGTCTCTCCAACTATCGTCGGTCCATGAAAACTACGCTCACCGACTTCTTCCCAGCAAATCGGAGTTCTGCATCTTCTACCGTAGAGTGCCTCGAAAGGTGCCATACCGATGCTAGAGTGGTAACTATTGTTATAAGCAAATTCACACAGCAGTAAGCACTCATCGCACTGAACCTTGAAATCCAATACATAAGAACGCAACATGTCTTCGAGAGTCTATATCGTCCTTTCTGACTGACCATCTGTCTGAGGATGATAAGCTGTGCTGAACTGGAGTTTGGTACCCATCGACTCATGAAGAGTTTTCCAAAACTTTGAAACAAACCTACTGTCTCTTTCTGAAGTAATGGAGACGGGCTGGCCATGTTTACTAACAATTTCATCAAAAAATAACTTCACAAGTGGTGCCATATGCATCATATGCCCTGTCTTCATCGGAATGAAATGAGCGGACTTTGTCAGACGGTCTACAATAATCCAAATTGCACTATTTCCCTTCTTGGTATTCGGCAAACCGGAAACAAAATCCACGGTGATGTGCTCCCATTTCCACTCCGAAATCTCCAAAGGCTGTAACAAACCTGGAGGCTTCTGGTGCTCTGCCTTAATCAACTGACAAGTTAGACATCGAGACACAAAAGCTGCTATCTCTCTCTTCATGTTGTTCCACCAAAATCTATTCTTTAAATTGTGGTACATCTTCGTGCTACCCGGATGCATAGAATATCTCGTGCTGTGAGCTTCATTCATTATTTCACTCTTCAAATCATCCACATTTGGCACGCACAACCGATCACGAAAATACAATATCCCATTCACCATCTTGAAATCTGGACGTTCTGTAATAACCTCTACTATCTTAGCCAAGTCTGGGTCTTGCAACTGATTTTCCTTGATCTTCTGAATGAAGGTAGGTTCTGATACTGTCATATTTCCTAACATCGCCCCCAATTTTAGGGTTTGCACTTCCACACCCAACTCTTCAAACTGCTGTAAGACACCCATTCCTCTCAAACTGGCCATATCCACTGATTTTCTGCTCAATGCATCAGCTACAACACTCACTTTGCCTGGATGATACTTGATTGGAAAGTCATAATCTTTGATATACTCCATCCACCGTCTCTGCCTCATATTCAAGTCCTTTTGCGAAAACAAATATTGTAGACTTCGGTGATCTGAATGGACCTCAAATTTCTCTCCGTAGAGATAGTGTCTCCACATCTTCAAAGCAAAAACAACTGCTGCAAACTCCAAGTCGTGAGTCGCATAATTCTTCTCATGGTCCTTCAACTGTCTTGAGCCATAAGCAATCACCTTTCCATCTTGCATCAATACACAACCCAGTCCCACATTCGAAGCATCTGTATAAACAATAAATCCACCGTTGCTCGAGGGTAACGTAAGGATTGGGGTTGTGGTTAACCTTCCTTTCAACTCCTGAAAACTTGTTTCACACTGATCGGTCCACACAAATGGGACATTCTTCCTAGTCAATTTTGTCAACGGGGCTGCAATGGACAAAAACCTTGGACAAATCTTCTGTAATAGCCTGCTAACCCAAAAAAGCTTCTGATTTCAGTCACACTGCTGGGCCTCACCCAATTAACAACTGCCTCTATCTTGGCTGGATCAACTGCGAAACCTTCTCTGGAGATGATGTGGCCTAGAAAAGCAACTTGCTCTAACCAGAATTCGCACTTACTGAGTTTTGCATATAGTTGGTTGTCCCTCAAGAGCTGCAACGCTGTCCTCAAATGTTCTTCATGCTCCTTCTTACTCTTGGAATACACAAGGACATCATCAATGAATACTATTGTGGAGTGATCCAAATAGGGTGCAAAGACTTTGTTCATAAGAGCCATAAAGACTGCGGGTGCATTCGTCAAACCAAAGGGCATCACTAAGTGTGAGAACCCGACCCCTAATCTCTTGGATTAGTGTTGTTTTATTTGTGGATTAGTTCTTTTAGTGGGATTAGTAGTCGTTGGGTTGAGTTTGTGAGCTAGAATGAGTTTTCTTCTAGTTTTGGGCTTTTGAGTGCTTTGGTAGCTTGTGGGGCCCTTTGGGGGTTCCCTTTTCGGCTTTGCATTTTCTTGTGAGATTTTTCCGATTGGTTTCGTATCGTGTTTTTGGCCCGTTGCATTCATCTTGAGGAATCCTACAACTTTCATGTTGATCTCGTATCCATTTGAGAACCCGAAAACCGATTTCTTGGCCTTGAGGGCAAAACAGTCTTTTCACACCAAATCTGTACCCAAAACTCGATATTCTCGAAATCCGTGAAACATATACTTTTTGGAAACTAGATATTTCGACGATCATTTCTTCCTTCTTCGTCGAATCCATCCGAGGTCCCGAATTAGATGATTTCAGCCACCCAAGTTCTTTAAGTTGTGGGACCCCTTCTCACTTGCTATAAGAGAACCCACCTCCCTTCTTCCCCATCTTCATTTCCAGCACAAATCAGCAACTATTGAGCCTAGGGTTCCTTGTGCTCTCTTCTTCTTCTTGCTTTTTTCATCTCCAAGCCACACCAATAGTCCACCAAACTCGAAATGGAGACCGTCTTCTTCTTCCTCATCTTACAAGCTTTCCATTGGTACCATTTGTGAAGAGAACCCTCCATCACAAGACTTCCCTTGAGCTTGTTCTTCTCATTTGAAGGTCATCCAAGTAAGTGATTCTTCCCATCTTCTAGAATTGTGATCTACTAGCCTTAGAGAAGCTCCACCTTGATTATTGAAAGGTTTCATTGTCATTTCATTGTTTAACCCATTTTAGGGTTGTTTTGGGGGTTTTTGTAGAGATTGTGGATCTTGAGCTTGAGAGGTGATTAGGAGCTTGATTTGCTTGATTAGAGTCAAAGGCAAGTGGTTGATTGGATCGTTTTGATTATTAACATGTTTTGGTGAAAATCTTGATTTCATTGATGGTTTTGGTAATTTTAATAGTTGTTTTTGATATGATAAATATTGATTATGAGATGTGCTTATTGATGAGTTATTCTTTCTTGTTAAGCTCTTGAAAGTGCATGCATCCTATTGTCAAAATTTCAAATGGTTTCACATGAATGAGTTTTCTCCACTTTGAGTTTTATTGTGGATGGAATGGATGGATAGGATGGAAATGGAGGAACTTGGAATGAGGAGCTCTTTAGCTCATTTTAATGTCTTGGAAACATGTGATTAAGTTCCCTTGTTTATAGTTTTATGTGATTGATTATATGTTGGAAGGAAAGGAAAGAAAAATGAAGAAAATCCAAGTCCCGGACCTGCACTGCGCCCAGGACCGATCGATCGGACGTGCAGACCGATCGATCGGTCTGTCAGTAACTGTAAGGGTTTTTGGACCGATCGATCGGGCCCTGTGTAGAAATTTCGACCGATCGATCGGTCCCTGTTCAGAAAATTTTGGCCGATCGATCGGACCTTCGGTCCGATCGATCGGTGGACTCAGTTTGAGTCCGGTGGATTTTGAGATTTTTATTTTTTTCCTTAGTGCTAGGTGGGACCTTGGCTACCCTTTTTGGACTAATTGGACTATGGGTGAGATGTCTTGTGCCGACGCTTCTCACGGTTAATTTAGTGGCATCGAAGTTCAATCCGTTTCAATCTTGAATGGGATGGAATGACGCGATAACTCCTTTATATCCAAATATAAGTCTTTTGCCTTGGTTATCGCGAATTCCATTCCTTTCGATGACTGAATAGGTTGGTCGATGTTTCCGAATTAACGTCATGCCTAGGATGGACCGTCTATAACCTTGATTTTTCCTAGTATGAAATCTAGTACTACCCACAAGCTCATTTTAAGTTGTGAAAATAGTAAAAGTGCATGAGGAGCCCGGAATGTCTTCAAACTCAAGGAGTACCAAGTAATTATCATAATCGACATACGGGACCCCTATTCACTTAAGTAGATCTTGCAATCAATATTTTTCCCGAAATGGTATAGTGCATTATATTTCCTCATTTCCCGAGATTTGCATCACATGATATGAAATGAAAGTGTGCCCTTGAGCACCCCGTTTTACCCGTTTATTTATTGTACTTGATTTACTTGTTTCCCCGAAAGCATTGGAGTTACTTTAGTAACAGTTATTGTCCCGAAATGTATTGCCCGATATGATATGACAGTGTGCCCTTGAGCACCCCCGTTTACCCGTTTATTTACGTGCCCTTGAGCACCCCCGTTTTACCCGTTTATTACTGTACTTGATTACTTGCATATGTCTCGATTGGTTTTAACCTATGAGTCGGCATCACTAAGCTTGGATACCTTGTCAGTCTGATCCACTGACTTGGAGATCCCTCTCCCGTCCCGCCAGCTGCAGTTTGGATCCCGATACCCGGTTATTGCCGTGGTCCCGTCCCGATACCCGGTTCGCTACCGTGGTCCCGTTCCCGTATATTTATTATTGTATATGATTTACGTTGAGTCTCCTCACCTTGTGTGACTGAGACCAACGTCCCGCTCTTGTCACTTCGGTGATAGAGGACTTAGCTTCTTGTGATTGCCATCTTGCCAGTTCCCGATTCCTTGGACACCCGACATGGTTTATATTGCTTACTTGTTTTCAGTTAAATGATTCATTGCTTTTATGAAAGTTGTTATTTAGATAAGTGTTAATGCTCTCCATTGTAAATTCAGTCACTATTATATTGTTTTATGTCCTTTGCACACGCACATGTTTTACATGAATATCGGTTGGGTGAATACCCGTGCTTTTACATATGTTTCTAACGATCGATGGCTTTTGCTAGATTTATATGATTTCACATGTCTTAAACGAAAACCCGAATTGTTAAATAGCCGTGCTTTGTTTTAAATGACATTTGACTTGTGAGATTCCCATGTTTATACACGTTTTAAACGATTACCCGATTTGTCAATATCCATGGTTTGAAATATATTTTTGATGACACTTGTTTTGCCAGATTCCTATGTTTATACCTATTCTACATGATACCCGATTTGTTTAAATATCCATATCTTGGAATAGGTTTAAACGAACATTAGTCTTGTCAGATTTCTTGGGTTACACTTGTTTTAAATGAACACCCGGTTTGTTAAATATCCGTATTTTCACATATGTTTCAAAGGGACATTGGTTTTTGCTAGACTGCTATGAATACCTGGTTTGTTGTATACTTGTGTTTGTACTTAAGTTTCAAATGAACGTTGTTTTGCCATACCGCTATATTTATACATGTTTTAGACGAATACCCGATTGTCAAATATCTATGATTGTAGATGATGTAAATGAATACATGTTTTACCCGTGCTTGAAATGAATACAAGTTTTCCCCGAGATTCCCGACTTTGCACCCGTTTAATTATATGCAGTACTTGATCGATTAGCATGATTTATTATATGTTTTACTCTTTAGTATATTTGTGATCTTTTCATCCACCTGCCAGACCGTCGTGTCTGACCCACTACTTTTGGTACTCAGGTTCAGATTTATTCGCCCCGAGTTGAGTGTTTTGTTGGCTTTGGAGCCATGCCTTGCAGGTTGTTTTGTCGGCTACGTCATGTAGACATTGAGTCTGACATCGGAGCTACGTCACATTTGGGTAGTAGTTTATAGCTTATTGTTGTATGGCTTTTGTTAGCCTTTTTCTTGGGATTCTTAATTAATGTACATTGATAATTGTAACTTGAATATATTTGGGAATGTAATATCCTGTTACTGTCAGCTCTGTAAATTATTGTGATGGTTACTCCAGTCTGATATGATTCCTGATATAATAGCTATGGGCTAAAGGTTGAGTGCGACGCGGAATCCGATGGCCACGGACTTCGGGTCGCAACGCCACAAATGCTTCCGCAAAATATTCAGAATGTGTTGTCTTCACACACGCGGATCTTGGGAGAAGTAAAAATACATTTATCCTTAATCCCATCTCCCGCCCCCGAGGTTCTGGTTCGGGGGCGTGACACTAAGAACTCATAGTGCCCATCTCTTGTTCTAAAGGCTGTCTTCTGAACATCTGAGTCTCTAACTCTCAACTGATGGTACCCTGACCTCAAGTCTATCTTGGAAAAATAGGCTGCTCCTTGCAATTGATCAAATAATTCGTCTATCCTTGGCAATGGATACTTGTTCTTCACAGTCACATGGTTCAACTTCCTGTAGTCAATGCACATTCTCAAACTCCCATCCTTCTTTTTCACAAACAACACCGGTGCTCCCCACGGTGAAACACTTGGCCTAATAAAACCTTTGCTAAACAAATCCTGCAATTGGAGCTTTAGCTCACCCATTTCTGCTGGAGTCATCATGTATGGTGCAATCGAGATCAGAGCTGTCCCTGGAAGGAGCTCAATCGTGAACTCAACTTCTCTGATTGGTGGTAAACCCGAGATTTCTTCTGGAAAAACATTCGGGAATTCACAAACAATGGGGATATCCTCCACCCCTTGGGACTGTTTATCCTCCGTGATAAACGCAATAAATGCCTGACATCCACTCTGCACTAATCTGCTTGCCTTCAAAACTGAAATAAACCCTACCTGAGTTTTTCTCTTGTTGCCTTGAAATATCAATTCTGCCTGTGGTCCTTGGAATCTGAATGTTATGGTTTTACTAAAACAATCCATGGTGGCATGATATGCTTCTAACCAATCCATGCCTAAAATGACATCAAAATCATGCATGTCCAAAACTATGAGGTTGGCCGGTAAATTAACATCTACTAACAAAACTGTACAACTAGGATAATGGGTTCTACAGACAACTTGTTTCCCTACTGGAGTGGTTACTACTAAAATGTAATCCAATTCACTACATGGTGCATCAATCATCTTAGCAAAACTAGGGGATGAAAAGGAATGCGTGGATCCAGGGTAAAATAAAATCTGGGCTTCTACCCCACAAACAAGAAGTTTACCTTCTACCACGTCTCCTGCAGCTTCAGCGTCTGCACGATTGAGATAATATAAACGTCCATGCATCTGTAGTCTATTTGGTACTTGGTTCTGCCTTCCTTGGCCATGTCTGTTCTGCTGTGGAGGACGAGTATTCTGATTTTGTGCTGGTGGCCTAGCCTGCTGGTGCTGCTGAGGTGGTCTAACCTGATTCTGAACTGGTGCTTGGTTCTGAGGAGCTACTTGTCTCTGCTGTTGGTTTCTGTTCCCTTGATTCTGAAGTAGTGGGCAATCCTTGATTGCATGGTTCATAGCCCCACATTTAAAACAGGAACCCATGGCCTTACGACATTCATGTGTTTCATGATTCTTGCCACAATGTCCACAACCCTGCCTCACTTGACCTTGTTCTTGCCTTGGCTTCTTGTTCTGTTGTTGCCTCTGATTCTGCTGCTGATAGTGCTGCTTCCTGTCTTGAACAATCATGTTGTTAATATCTTCAAGTGTATATGCTCGCTTGACTGCCTCATCATATGTAGCTGGTGGAACTACTCCTATGACATCTCTCATGATGATCGGATTCAATCCTTCCAAAAACTTCGTAATCTTTTTCCTTTCAGTGTCAATCAACTCGGTAGCATATCTAGCCAATCTTTCGAACTTGATGACATAATCTAGCACCGTCATGCTGCCTTGCTTGAGCTGCTGAAATAAGATAGCCTTCTGCCTCTTGACATGATACGGAATGTATTTATCTTGAAATTGTGTCTTGAATGCTGCCCATGCCTCTTCGTTAGCCATCATTGCATATGGGTCCTTAACTGTTTGCCATCAACGATCTGCAAGCCCGTAGAATAGTGAAGCTGTGAGGTTGACCTTCTGTATTCCCGTGCACATAAAGACATCGAAGATTTTCTCAGTATTGACTAGCCAGTCATCTGCCACTAACGGGTCCTCATTGCCCGAAAATTCCTTCGGTGCTCTCTTCCTAAATTTCTCAAATAGTGCATTAGGGTCAGGATCCCTATTTTGAATAACAATCTGCGGACACACGGGTGGTGGAGCTACATTCCTGTTCTGAAGTACTTCCAAGAGTTGCCTCGGGACTTGAGCCATTTCATCATCCTTCTTTGCTAACTGTTCTTGAAATCTTGCTTGGTTTTCATTAGCCTGCCTTTGTTGTGCTATCATAGCTTGCTTTAGTTCCTGAAACTGTGTAGCTGTTGGTGTATTAGATGTGTCTGACTCATTCTGATTACTGCCTGAAGCATGATGGTTTGGAGCTTTTCTTGGAGGCATGGTGCTGTAAAACAAAGAGTTAGTACACAATAATCACAGTATAAGGGTTTCTAAGGTCCTATACCAACGAATCTATCGAACTCACGAATCCTCGCCACGTTCCAAAGACCTTTCTAGTTTCTTTTAAGTGCCTGAAACATGTCCCGCTCTGATACCAGTCCTGTCGCGACCCCAGAACGGATCCCGGGCCCTCGACGTGTGTCTGTGTTTTCCCACAGGTTCCCGCGGTGAGGATTCCCAAAGACACGCGGAATCTGACTCACATGATCAAGTATGCGGAAGCGTGTAGCAAATCACATCAAGATAAGCACCAATAAATCCTTAAGTGCTATGACAAATAATAACAAGGCATAGTATCAAAGGAAGAAGTTAAAATGACATTCCCATCAAGATTCAAGTTATGAGACTAACTCAAAAGTAAGTTAAGTTTTAGTTACAACCCACGAGAGGCCAACAGAGGCAAATACAATTCTCAAAACAACAAAAGAAACCCATGACATAATGACGAAACTCAAGAACCCACCCGACGTCTAGTTGACATCGTCGGGCTGCCACTCTCTAACAGGGGTTGGCTCAAAAGCCTCCTCCGGACGCTCCTCCTCAAAGGTAACGTTGCCTGCACCTGGGCACCAACAAACAAGGGTCAAACACAACGGTTTGGCAGGTAATCAATTTAGGTAAAAACATGAAACAAATAACGTGATAAGAAAACATATAAGCAAATCCCTGATTTGAAATACTACAATGACTGAGATACATTTTCGAGAATACAAACAAAACTGAGATACTAAAGCAAACTAGCATGAGTACATGTAATATCATGAATAGCTACAATCCACAAAGAGCCCATCCTTTCTCTATCATTTATAATGAAAAGAGCAAGCACGCACGACAAGCACGATATACATAATATAATGACGACACGGTTCCCACATATATGGGGATTCCGGCCATGGAACCGGACACGCACGATGTGTAATAAAATACACGACTAGTCTGCAGACAGTCCACATGTTTAAGGACCCCCAGACAGTGGATCAAACTGAAAGAGCAATCCAAGCTCAGTGGTGTTCACTTAATTCATGAATGCACAAAACACGCGAAACACTATCAAAACATGTCAAGATAAGAAGGGGGAAAATCACTTATCGAACACAACAAACACGATTAGCAAAAGGCATAATTAATATGCATAACACGCTTAGGAAGTGATCCCCTTTTTCTTGAAACAAATCTTCAAAACGAGCTTATATTTGAAATTCCAAACGAGTGCACGACGGTACCTATCGTACCAAGACGGAAATTCAAAATACGAAATCTGACAAGCATGTGTTAAGGCCACTAATTGACCTTTGTGTAATTAGGACCCCAAATGTCGGAATATACAAGAATTGGTGTCCCCGAAGTTGGGTTGCATTCCGAAGTTCCATTTACACAATGTCAAGTCAAAACCCTTAACATAGTCTAGTTTTTCAACCTTCAAGAAAATACACAAATGAAATAATTCTTCTTCCAGAATCTGGCAGGTTCGCTCGAGCGGAACTTGTATGGTATTGACACTTCGCTCGAGCGAGACAGTTCGCTCGAGCAGATAATAAGGTCGCTCGGGCGGACAACTCTCTGTCTTGCTCCAGATTAGACAGTGGGCAGTTCGCTCGAGCGGACAGCTCTCTGTCTGCGCTCGGACCAAGCAGTGGCTTGGTCGCTCGAGCGGACAAGCTTCTGCCGATGCTCGCTGAGTGCAGAAAAAGCCTTTCTCTTATACAACTTCCACACATTTTTCTCCTTCTTCTCATCCTTAAGTCACATACAATCCCTTGAGCCTTCATGCTCACCAAGGGTTCATTTTCACCATTTCAAACATCCAATCCAATGAAAACAAGATCATGAAATTTATAAACAAATTCATATGCACAATTTCTAGAACAACCATGAAATAAAAAATACACATGCAACATTGCCTATAGAGATTACTTGCCTTTGCCCAAATGCTAAACAATCCTCTTCAAGCACTCTTACTCAAAAGCTAAGCCAACACTACAAATATTCCCAAGGAAATCCATTCAAAACTCAACCAAATGAAAACAAAGAACCCATTTCCACAAAAGGGTTTGTAAACATGGAAAACAAGATCTTAAAGAACTAAAAAGACTTCATGAAAAGTATGGGTTGAAGCTCTTACCTAGAAATGCTCAAACAAGAAGGAATGAAGAAAATGGAGAGCTTTCCCAACTTTAGCTTTCAAGAAGGAGACCTCAATAGGAAGCTTGAGATGAGAGGAAGAAGATGATGGCCTTGGAATTTTATTTGGAGAACTCTAGCTAGATCATGCAAAGTGAGGAAGATGGAAAAGAAAAAGGGATTTTCAGCCCTAGGTTAAGAAAGTTGCAGGATTTTGGTTTTAGAATGAAAAGAGTAAAGGGGGAAAGAGATGGGGTGACTTAAGACACTTGCAAGTGGGGCCCAAATGGCCAAATCTTGTATCAATAAAAGCATGCTCTTGCGGGCCTCGAATGAACTCGACGAAGAAGGATAAAACGATCCTCGAAATACCTAGTTTCCAAAAAGTATATTTTTGACATGGTTTTGAGATCTCGAAAATTATGTCCAGATTTGTGTAAAAAGACCACTTTACCCTTTTTCGGCCAGAACTTGGGTTTTTGGGCTTCAAACATGAATGGGCTAAAAACAAAAGTTGTAACACATAGTAAAATCATCCAATTGAAATCAAAATCACAAATACACAAAAATCGATACGATCCTCCCAAGCTTACACGTGCACTCAGGCCTTCCCGAGTGTGTCTAACTAATACTAAACGTTCTCAAAATTCTTAAAGTTGCGTCGAAGACTAAAACTAATTACTTCTAACCCAACGACAACTAAACCCACTTAGGACTAAACACATACTGATCACACACTAATCGAATTGGTCTGGGTCTAACAATCTGTGAGAGGACTTATACTTATCCTCAAGTTGTTTGTTCCACGAAGCGAGATAGATCCAGAGCTCACAGAGCCCGAGCTACTTGAGCTAAGGGTTATTTGTTTCTCGAAGCAAGACAGAGCCAGAGCTCACGGAGCCTGAGCTACTTGAGCTACGGGTTGTTTGGTATTTGATACTGGGTTTTTATCCCAATTGATGATATATTAGCATATGTGGACCGCCTACTTTGATAGTTTGTTTATGATTCAAATGCAATACATCTCTTACGATCAGAGTACTATGCATCTCTTATAGTCATGTTTATTGTTTACTCTCTTTATTACTGCATATCTATGGTGATTTATATATATCTATGGTCTTGCCATCCGTTGTGTTGATGATGCTACTCTTGGTGCATAGGTGCCGAGCCTTTCTACCCCGAGGAGGAGGAGGCGACGGAAGAAGTTCAAGCAGATCAGCCTGATGACTTCCTAGAGTATAGTATGGGCGACATTGTATAGCCGTGATGACCCCGTACATGAGACCTTCACGATTCCTTTACTATCTTCATCTTTTGGTTCTATATACTTTTGCTTAGGCCTAGTTTTAGTGTGGCCTTCTTCCTTGTAATTCATATTTTGTTAACAGTCTCAACTTTAATGCTAAATATGTTATTCAATATTTTGCTCTTAACTATACATCTTTAAGATACCATTTGCATTTATGAAGCTTCCTCTAATTGTTTATATCTAATTGAGGAAATGTTTATACCTCACAGCGGTCTTCGATCCAGATGGGACATGATTAGGGCAAGTTGTATGTGATTAATGTTGGAAAAAGTTTTAATTAGCCCTAATCTCACGCATAACCCCGGTTTCACTTTTGGGGGCGTGACACCTCTCCCCTCCCATCCGTCCCCGGGGTCGCCGAGAGGAATCGAATGGAGGGAAGAAAAGGGGAGAAAAAAAGGGCATCTTATATTTTTTGTACGGGTATGCCAGATTTTTTATTCTACTTGGAATTCAGAAATGGTGATCCGAAGATCCACCTTCGCAAGTAGAAAGGAAATCAACCTTTTTTCTAACTTTCCATTGCACACATATTTAAGAAAAGAGACATTTTTTTGAATGCCGTGCGAGGCGATTTTGTTTGCCGTAAAAAGCGATTTTGTGCCGTGAAAGGCGATTTTGTGTCATGAAAGGCGTTTTACAAATCCCATCAATAAAGAAAGACAAGAAATGTGATTTTTTTGTCTCTTACAGAAAATACAAAGTACAATAGAAAAGTAAGAAAGAGAATCTGACTTCTTAGTGTTAGGGATTTTGTAATTGCAATTTGATGGATGCATTTGCACTTTAGCATCATTTGATATTTCACACATGCATTGATTTAAAATATCTTGAAATCTAGTTTTTATACATGCATTGGTTTTTAGATTTGGAAAAGTTTGTGTTATATGCATGTTTTGGTTCTAAACTTGGATGCATTGGTTTTAGAACCCAAAACTCTTTTGAAAACCTAATTCCTTGTGCATTATATTTGGAAAATCATCTTGTGAATTTAGGTTTGAGTTTTGCATACATTCATCACAAAAAGAATCATTTGTGTATGCAATTTCATTTGAAAAGAGTTTTCAAGAAATCAAGCAAGCCTTTGTTTTAAAAGTTTTGAAACTTTTTAGGCTTTTTATGTCATGTTTTAAAAACCTTTAGAATCTTTAAAACATGTTTTCCAAGCTTGATTTAGTGGCCAAAAAGTTCCCCCAAGCAAAACTGTGAAAAATGCATTTTTTGGGAATTTTGGTGCTGCGGGGTTAACCATGGGGTTAACCGGGGGTCAACCCGCAGTGTAGCCGGTTAACCGGCCATGTTAGCCCGGTTAACCGGCCATAGTGCAGGATGACCCAAAACACAACGGCTATTTTTATGACCGTTGTGCTTGGCCGGTCTACCGGCCTGTCATGGCCGGTCAACCGGCCAAACTAGCCGTTGGGCAGTTTTTGGTATTTAAATGAGCTCTTTCCTTTGTCTTTGGTTGGAGATTTTGAAACCTTCTTTGAGGAGCTTTGAGAGAAGACAAAGGGGATGATCTAAGTGACATCAAAGGGTCATTAAGTAAAGCTTAAGCTTGGATCAACTAAGTTAAATCTCCAAGTAAGTTTTACTTTTAATTTATCATTTGTTATGTGCTTTATTTGAATCTTTGGAAAATGATTTCAAGCATGATAACAATGATGTGTTGAATCCTTTCTTCCCTTTATCTTTGAATATTCAAGATTGGATTCATCACTTTGTTTTCAACCCAAGTTGTGTTTTAAACTTTCTTAAGCATGCTTAGCCATAAATCTTTGATTTCTTTTATTGCATGATTATATCACTTGGTTGAAACTTCCTTTGTTGTTTTCTTTCATTTAAACTTTAGTTAAATCTATTTGGTTTTTGAAAACAACATTGCACATGCATCACATGTTCTAAGTTAGTCATTTTCATACAACTTGTGATTCTTTGAATTTCATGTCATTAACAAGTTGTTTTTCATACATGTGATTTGCATTAGACTTCAATCAAATCTTTTATGAGCTTTAAACTTTGAATTGCTTTAAGCAATATATTGAGTGAGCCTTCGTTTTAAACTTGATTGGAGTCATCACACACACACATCATGAGCATATACTTTTGCATGCATAGAGTGTTTGTGTGAGTTTGGTTTAAACTTTCATATCCGCCTATTTAGAGGCAATTTATTTGAGCTTAAATTGTAATCTCTTAGAGTGTTGAGTAAACACTTTCTTAGAGAATTATTGATTTGTAAAGGTTATTGCTTAGCCTAAGAAAAGCATTGTGTAAGGTTATTGCTTAGCCTAAGAAAAGCATATTGTAAGGTTATTGCTTAGCCTTTGAAAAGCATCTTGTAAGGTTATTGCTTAGCCTAGAAAAGCACATTGTAAGGGTTATTGCTTAGCCTAGTAAAAAGCATACTTAGTGGAATCCGGTGGGGTGTTGGAGACACAAGCCGGTAGTGGATGTAGGCATTGAGGCCGAACCACTATAAATATTGTGTTGTGGTGATTGTTTATTTGAGCTTCCGCATATTGATTGATTATTCATCACATGTGACTAGTTTTTATTAAGAAGTTAAATTCACTTTAAATTGGTCATAGTTGTAGCACACCCTATTCACCCCCCCCCCCCCTGTAGGGTTAGGATCCTCGTGGACTTTCAATTGGTATCAGAGCCAAGTGCTCTAATCCCTTAGGATCAAGTGTTTGGAACTCTTGATTAGGTGTAAAAACCTAGAGTTAAAACCCTAGAGTTGTGCTTATTTGAAAATCATTAGTATGGACTCCACTATGCTAGATTTTGTAGATTCTCCTAGACTTACCATTCTTCCATCTATTAGAGATTCAAACATTCAATTAAAAGAATCTCAATGTAAATTAAATGAAGAAGAAGAATATAATGAAGAAGATCTTCAACAAGCCTTTGAAGAATTATATGAAGTATCCTTAAAGCTTGAGAAGAAAAACAAAAGTTTAAGAGAAGAATCTAAAAATCTAAGCAAAGAATTAGCTTCTTCAAAAGATGAACTTAGAGAGAAAGAAGAAGTAATAAATTGTGTAGAGTCTAAGTTCATGATCTCTTTAAATAACCTATCCAACATTCAAGATGAACTAAAAGAATTAAAGATGGGTTATGAAAATGTCAATAAGGAAAATCTAAAACTAAGAGATCAATTACAAAGGCAAGATAAAGACTTTAACAATCTTGAATCTAATTTGACTATCTCTAAGGAAAATTTATCTAATGCTCAAGATGAAATAAATGAGATTAAGATAAATTATGATGAGCTTAAAAATGAAAATTTAAACCTAAGAGATACAATTAAAAGACAAGATGAAGACTTTAACAACTTAGAAGCCAAGTTGATTAAAAGTAAGTTAAAAACACAAGAACTTGGATCTAATGTTGTTAATGAACTTAAACATGAATTAAAACTTGCCAATGAAGAGCTAAGCAAATATAAGGAAATTGAATATGAACTTTCAAAAGTTAAAAATGAAAATTCAATCCTTATAACCAAAGTCACTCAACTTGAAAACAATAAACAAAAGTATGAGTGCAAGTTTACCCAAAGTGAAGATAGACTTGAAAAATTATTTAAATTGGGTAAACCTCATGGAGATATGACGGGTATTGGATTTAATAGGAATATGTCTTATAACCCTAAATTCACCAACACTTTTGTGAAAGGTGAGTCCTCATTCTCTAGCACTCACACTTCTTTGCCCAAGTCTAAATGTAATTATTGTGGCATTGAAGGACACTTTACATTTGAGTGCAAAATAAGAAAAAGAAGCCATGTGTCTAAACCCAACTTTGAACTCAAAAATGGAGAATCTAAATCTATGAAGGGTAAGACACTAAAAATCAAGGAAGACTCCAAAAAGGCTAAAGAAGTTAAATCATTTAAAATGGAGTCTCCTAAGATAGATTCTAAAAAGCTTAAACAAGTTAAACCAAGCTTGAAAGAATCTAAGAACAAAAAGCTTCTCAACTTATCTCCCTTATATGAACCCATGAAAGAACTTTTGAAGAAAGTTGCTAAGTTAAATCTAAAATTCAAAAGTCAAGTAAAGGGAGAAAGTAAGAAGAAAAGAAAAGTGAAACAATCCCCAAAGAAACAAACTCACCAACATCAAAAGACTAATCACCATTCTAAGCCAAATTTAGTAAAATCTAAATATCATGGTGATAAGTTCAAATTGAAAATTTATCAAGTTAAATCTCCTTTAGTTGGTGAGAATTCCAAGATAGATCTCAAAGTTCAACCCTCCCAAGACCTTAGGTGGATTCCTAAAGTTATTTACCTAGACAAACCTTAGGGTCTTGAACCTCATTGACCAACCTACTCTTTATTAGTTAAATCACTTTGTTGGTCATGATTGCATTTGCATTTTGTTTCTTTTAGTTAGATTTCTTAAAATGCATTGCTTCTTTATGATCATTTGATTTTGGTTTCATGCACCATTCTAAGTTACATGTCATGGTTTTCAAAATCATTTGATTATAATTTCATCATGTTTGATTTGTCTTTTGCACACATATGTCTTGCATTGCATTTCTTTACATGATCAATTGATTGTGATTTCAAAAGCTTTCATAGCTAGACTCTTCATGATCAATTGTTGAATCATTTGATGTATGTCTTAGTTAGATCCTTTTTGTAAATCAAATGATTTGATTCAATTCAAGTTTCTCCATGGATTTATAAGTTATACCCTTATATGGAAATTCATTGTTTTGAATTATCAACTTGTATGTGTCTCATCTAAGTTATATCTTTTCAAATACAAAGTTGAAAATTGATCTTCAAAATCATTCCTTTTATGCTCATTGTTGGATTTTGTTTATCAAAATGATTTGAAGATTGATTGAATGGAAATGCTCCATAACTTCATTAGTTATAATCTTTTGAGCATGTTCCATGTTTTCATTTCTTTTTCTTTTGGTTTCATTATCTTTAGAAATGGAAATGTTTGTTGTTTGCATCTTTGCTTGTTTGTTTACTTTCCTTGCATATGCAAATGACAATTGGTTCCATGTATGGTTGTGACCTTAGTTACATTTGTAGAAACCATACTAGAACCCAAATCCATCCTTTTTGCCTTATAGTCATTTCTTTATGGATGGTTATGATGTTGATTCATGTAGATTCTCTTGGTGTCATCCTTGTACATGTTTCAACCTCATATGTAGTGTTCTTGATCATATGAAACTCTTTGAAACCCATTCCTTGCATTTATGATGGTTGATGGATATCTTAGTAGTTGAATTCATATGATTTTGACACTTTGGAAATTGCATGCATTTCATAGTCAAATCCTTTTGCATTGCAATTTGCCTTGTTCATCACCATGCTCAATAGTCATATCCTTAAAAGTGATGAATATGCATTTATGATGCTTGATGGGATTTTGTGTTTGTCACATCCTTGCTCTTTAACATGTTGTCAAATTCAATTGGTTTCAATTTGTATATTTTTGATTGATTTGATTTCTTGTGATTGTGATAAACCTTGTGTGCATAGGACTAAACTTGATAGTAATATGATTGTTCCATGTCACACACCATTAGCATCATAATGTTCATGTTGCCACCTCTTTTGTTCTAAAAGGTATATCTCATGACCACCATGTTTATGTGTTCATAATAATGGTTGGTTATTAGTTGAGGTTGGCTTCATGCTTGAATTTCATTTCACTCATTCTTGCACATAATAGTCATATTTATTGTTTGAATGAAATGATTTCAAATCTTACATAGCATATGATTTTCATTAGTAATATTGATTGATGCTATGTTTGAGTAAACCCCTTATCATGGATAACTCTAATTTGGATTTTTCCTAATAAGTAACATTCTTGAATCCATTTTAGAGTGATTGTGTTAATAGTCATATCCTTTAATCTCAATTGATATGTTTGTTTCAATTGATATCCATGATTGCTACTCTCTTTAGACCTTGCTCTCTTTTGGTAATTTGATCATATGAGCCTTATAGTTAAATGAATCTAATCCTTTCCTTGAAGTTAACCCTCACTTGGTTAAACCATCTTCTTCTTGTACCTAATAGTTAAATCTTTGTCAAGAGTTTGACAAAAGGAGAGAATGGATTGAGGGGGAGTGTAAACCTTCATAGGAAGAATTAGTTTTGATCAAATTCACCCTTGGATTGCTATTGAGCCCTTAGAGTTAACTTACATACATGATAGCCTGTTAAGTTTTTCATTTTCGATTTCATTTGTTAACAGGTGCTACTAATGGTATTTTTCTTGTCTCATGTGTGTAGGTACATTTGCAATTTAATGTCAAAGGGGGAGAGAGAGTTCAAGTGTGACTCAAAGATCTCCTACTCTTCAAAGGGGGAGAAAGTTCGAGAGTTCAAGTACTCGAAGATCTCCTATCCATCAAAGGGGGAGAAAGAATTCAAGTTCTCAAGAGAGAGAGGCATGGTCAAAGGGGGAGAGCAAATAGAAGAAAGAAAGCTTGGAGCTAAAGAAGATGCTTGGCTAAAGAGAGGAAGATGGAAAGAAAGCTTGAAGAATGATCAAGCACCAAGCATCAAGAAGATTGAAGATTGAAGCCCAAGAGCCCAAGCTAAGAGAAGGAGCATCCAAGAAGATTTCAAGACTTGTCCAGCTGAGGGGGAGCTGAAGACCTTGGTGTGTAATTTCAATGATGAGTAAGTTGCCATCAAATTGCAAAGGGGGAGATTGTTAGGGATTTTGTAATTGCAATTTGATGGATGCATTTGCACTTTAGCATCATTTGATATTTCACACATGCATTGATTTAAAATATCTTGAAATCTAGTTTTTATACATGCATTGGTTTTTAGATTTGGAAAAGTTTGTGTTATATGCATGTTTTGGTTCTAAACTTGGATGCATTGGTTTTAGAACCCAAAACTCTTTTGAAAACCTAATTCCTTGTGCATTATATTTGGAAAATCATCTTGTGAATTTAGGTTTGAGTTTTGCATACATTCATCACAAAAAGAATCATTTGTGTATGCAATTTCATTTGAAAAGAGTTTTCAAGAAATCAAGCAAGCCTTTGTTTTAAAAGTTTTGAAACTTTTTAGGCTTTTTATGTCATGTTTTAAAAACCTTTAGAATCTTTAAAACATGTTTTCCAAGCTTGATTTAGTGGCCAAAAAGTTCCCCCAAGCAAAACTGTGAAAAATGCATTTTTTGGGAATTTTGGTGCTGCGGGGTTAACCATGGGGTTAACCGGGGGTCAACCCGCAGTGTAGCCGGTTAACCGGCCATAGTGCAGGATGACCCAAAACACAACGGCTATTTTTATGACCGTTGTGCTTGGCCGGTCTACCGGCCTGTCATGGCCGGTCAACCGGCCAAACTAGCCGTTGGGCAGTTTTTGGTATTTAAATGAGCTCTTTCCTTTGTCTTTGGTTGGAGATTTTGAAACCTTCTTTGAGGAGCTTTGAGAGAAGACAAAGGGGATGATCTAAGTGACATCAAAGGGTCATTAAGTAAAGCTTAAGCTTGGATCAACTAAGTTAAATCTCCAAGTAAGTTTTACTTTTAATTTATCATTTGTTATGTGCTTTATTTGAATCTTTGGAAAATGATTTCAAGCATGATAACAATGATGTGTTGAATCCTTTCTTCCCTTTATCTTTGAATATTCAAGATTGGATTCATCACTTTGTTTTCAACCCAAGTTGTGTTTTAAACTTTCTTAAGCATGCTTAGCCATAAATCTTTGATTTCTTTTATTGCATGATTATATCACTTGGTTGAAACTTCCTTTGTTGTTTTCTTTCATTTAAACTTTAGTTAAATCTATTTGGTTTTTGAAAACAACATTGCACATGCATCACATGTTCTAAGTTAGTCATTTTCATACAACTTGTGATTCTTTGAATTTCATGTCATTAACAAGTTGTTTTTCATACATGTGATTTGCATTAGACTTCAATCAAATCTTTTATGAGCTTTAAACTTTGAATTGCTTTAAGCAATATATTGAGTGAGCCTTCGTTTTAAACTTGATTGGAGTCATCACACACACACATCATGAGCATATACTTTTGCATGCATAGAGTGTTTGTGTGAGTTTGGTTTAAACTTTCATATCCGCCTATTTAGAGGCAATTTATTTGAGCTTAAATTGTAATCTCTTAGAGTGTTGAGTAAACACTTTCTTAGAGAATTATTGATTTGTAAAGGTTATTGCTTAGCCTAAGAAAAGCATTGTGTAAGGTTATTGCTTAGCCTAAGAAAAGCATATTGTAAGGTTATTGCTTAGCCTTTGAAAAGCATCTTGTAAGGTTATTGCTTAGCCTAGAAAAGCACATTGTAAGGGTTATTGCTTAGCCTAGTAAAAAGCATACTTAGTGGAATCCGGTGGGGTGTTGGAGACACAAGCCGGTAGTGGATGTAGGCATTGAGGCCGAACCACTATAAATATTGTGTTGTGGTGATTGTTTATTTGAGCTTCCGCATATTGATTGATTATTCATCACATGTGACTAGTTTTTATTAAGAAGTTAAATTCACTTTAAATTGGTCATAGTTGTAGCACACCCTATTCACCCCCCCCCCCTCTAGGGTTAGGATCCTCGTGGACTTTCACTTAGGAGATTGTGGGGACTAGTTTAGATCGACGGTCGCAAGTCATGTATGGACTTCGCCATCGTCCTTCAGATGAGAACGCTTGATGCTTTGATTCTTTGTCTTAGCTAGGACTTCAGTTTTTTAGAGGATAAGGACCAAGGGAAGTTCCTGAAAGGTTATGCGTTTCAGATCTGAATGAAGGGACATCCATGGCTGATTTATGGAACGTCCAAAAGGATCTGAACTGGGCAGCGAAAAACAGCCATAAAACCGCATATAAACTCCATGAAATCATGATCAACATGTGTGTAATGAAAGGAGATGAAAGAGAACTAATACCTTGATGATATGCAGGCCTCAAATCTCTGAAATTAAAGCTCCAAAGGACTGATCTCAGCCTGCAATCAGCAATGCAAGTTGCAGGAATTTTCTGCAGTAGCTTATCCTTTGATCTTCTCTTCTATTCCACAATCCAATCTGATTGGCTTTGATTGTGGGATCAAACTATGGATTCCTAGATGGGTTTTTTGAACTATACTTTGTGGAAAAGACCCAGACTTGATTTCATCTCTTCAATGAAGGAAGAAGAAGAAAACCATGGGCGTCAAGCTCTTTCTCACTTGGGCAGCCAATGGGGTTCCTTTGTGTTTCACGCCCAGGGTTAATTCTGATCTCATATTGCATGCCTAGGGTAGTGAGAGATATATATTTGGTTCACATTCCTTTTTAGTTCTCTCTAATAGGAATGACCATCCCATAAAATTAGTAACCAGCCACCTTAGTAGTGCAACACCTTCTGATTAAAGATACTAAAATTTAGTAAACTTTAATCATAGGAATTCTTACCCAATGAGGAATTCTACCTTCCAAGTAAAGATACCTAGTTAAAGTTGGAAACCTCACACAAGGGGCTCCCCTTATGGCTGGCCCACAAGATAGATAAACACACCATGGCCCACAAGTTAATAATTTAGCTAGAGTTAAATTCATGTATGCCATCAAAAGCCTATTTGAATTTAAACTCAAAAATATTTTTCCACAAAAATAATTCAACCACATATCATCTAATTAAATTAGGAAACCATGCCAATATAGGAAAGTGACTAGAAGAGGGACCAAAAGACATATTTGCCCTTGGCTCCCAAAATGACCAAAATGTCCATGCTAACCTCATAGCACCATTAAGATCATTTTAACCCTAACTCATTCCACTAAAGAGTTATGGTTGCACTCCAGGGACAAATATTAAATATGAAATAAGCTCGTCAGGAAATGACATTCGTCTTCGACCTACTAAGTGAAATGACCAAAATGCCCCTCTATGTAACATCCATAATCAAGTCAGGTTATCCGATGTACTATCAACCTTCTTGATTATATCTCAACCTTAGAACTTCATATCCTTGACTTAATCATCATGCGGATATCATTCTCTTGGTCCAGGGAGCGACCCACAAGTTCAATATCCATATGGAACATCCATATACTAAGATCTTAGATTTTGATGATTAATCGGATAATTCTAAGGGGACGAATACTCCATCACAAGATGGCATAGATTCTATATTGCATCTGCACGTCCCAACTAATCAAGCTCGAGTACCCAAAACACAGAGCTGTCGACCCATAGTGAATTAAAGTACAAGAACTCGACTTCGTCAGTTCATCCACATATGCTCAAGATTAAGAGCACTGGTCACTCAGTAGCATAAGGTGACTTGATCTCTCTCAGTGATAGTACTATTTTAGAGATCATACCTACAAATGGTCCTGTTCAATGCATGACACATGCACTAATGAGATAAATCCGGAAAAGCCTCCCGTGACTAAGGTAAGTCACCCTGAATATAGGAGAGCATCTCACTATAACTTATACCAAGATGAAGTGCCCAACTCCATCTTTCGGTTATGAACCAGTTTATTGTTTCAAGTGTCTATGACTCAGACCTTTCTATGTGTAGCCACTACACACCCAAGTCATTTACTAGAAACAATGGACCTTACACAAACATACATATATACATGCAGTAAGAGAAAAAAAATTCTAATTAATAACCAGTAAATATCCAGTAACAGAGATGTGAATGCAGTCAGTGGGCTTTAGGGCATACACAAAACCCAACAGATCCTATATCCAATGAAAAACGAAGAGACGGGCTAAAGAGCTGCATCTTGGCCATGTTGAGTAGGAGAAGAGAAGGCTTTTTCTTAGAGAGGGGGGGGGGCAAGGGACTTTGATCATCCTTTGGGTGTTTGTTACAGCAGAGTTTCTTCTTGCAGCATAATTTCTTCAGAGTAGCGGGGCTTCTGGATTTTGAGTTCGGGATTCCAGGATTCTCTGTATCCTTGGCTTCTTGGAGTCACCTCCTTTTATAGGCATTTGGCAGCCTTTAGGTGACTTTATGGGCTTTAATGCATTAAAACCACATAATGGGAGGAGTTACAAGTTTTAATTCCTTTATTTTGTAACTCCCTTTTCTTGGCTTCTGATTGGCCGGTGGAGATAATGGGCATTTAATCTCCTTCAATCTCCATGATGAGAGGAGTTTCATGGCTTTAATGCCTTGATGACTTGGACTTGTAACTCTCATTTCCTTGAATCTGATTGGGCCGTCCAAAATAATGAATTAATGACTGCATTTAGTTGGGTCAATTAACAGCATTAAGTGGTCGCCGGGGATTTGAAGAATCGCGAGCCGTGCCGCGTCTTTTGGAATTCTTCTTGCGATGATCGACGATGGATCTTCATGTCGATCAATGTCGGATGATCACGCAACTTCAGACATTAGTTGATACCAGCGGGCCGGTGACATCTGTCTTGTCGATTTCTCGATCAGTCGGACAGAAGGTGCACTTTCTTGGTTAGCAGGATGGCGATCTTGGAGCGATCGTTGATGATTTCATGCTCTTGACGGCCGATTCGAGATGTCGACGAAGATCAGTCGTTTTCGAGTGTCAAAAATCAGATTTTCAGGAAATTACAGGGGCGGGAACTCCCAAAATGCGAAAAGGAACGGAAAAAGGACCTCACTGCGGAAATCCGGCGACCCGGATTTCCGGGTCGCCGGCGACCATGCACCTGGCGACCATGGGGGAATTTTCCCCTTTGGTCGCCGTTTCGTCGCCCGTTTTTCAGATTTTTTGTTTCTTTTTTTCTCCTGTATTTTTCTTGATAATTTTCCTCATTTTTTAGCTTGATTCTCCTGAAGAAAACTTGACGAAAAGTCGTACAAATCGGAGCACAAAGTTTCCTATTTTTTAGAAAAACCGAAGACTTTGCCGTGTAGAGTTGTCGCTTTTGTCAAGAGTCAAATTAGGTCAAATGATGTCAGAACGACCTGAAATTCGACGTGAGGCCTCCTGAGCAGTAGATAGGACCAACCATGGGCTTTTGTTTGAGTTTTAAAGCCGTTTGGGGCCTGTCGCTGCTAGGCTTGGTTTCACCGTGAGGGAGATGTCGCGCTTTGATGTGCGGTCAACCGATGTCCAATTGGCCGGAAATTTGACGAGGAGCCTATTGGAGTCATTTTGAGATGATCCATTGGCTCCGGTTTGGAAGTTATGGTGCCGAGGTGCTCCGCCACCGGTAGCCTTGATTTTCTTTCGGAGCGTCGAAGTCGGGTCAAACGTTGTCGGAATGACCCGAAATTTGACGTGCAGCCCTTTTGAAGCATGCTGAAGCCGCCTATGTGCTCCGTTTGATGAGTCATGGTCCCGACGGTTCTCGCCGCCGAAAGGCTTGATTTTCTTTCGGAGAGTCGAAGTCGGGTCAAACTTTGTCGGAATGACCTGAAATTTGACGTGGAGCCTTTTGGAGGTATTTTGAGACCATCCATTGGCTCAGATCGAAGTTTTGATGTCTTCGACGCCGCCGCAGCCAGGAGCGTTGTTTGGTTGCCGGAGGAGTGAAGTTAGGCCAAATGATGTCGGAATGGCCCGAAACTTCATGTGGACTCCTCTTTTGGTTGTCTTGAAGGATCTATCAGTTTTCAAGTGATTCTGATAAGATCTGATGCTTAAAGCAGCATTGCCTGTTTGTAGTAGGATTCGACTTCATGTGGATTTCTTGATGTTGAAGAGGCAAAGTGACATTTTTGATGTCAACAAATGTCCCCTCGAGGTACAGCGACGAGTAGCTTTTGGAGTCGATGTGCCTCGAAAAGAAACTTAAAGGAGAGCTTTTGACTTGACCAAGAGTTTTTGAGCATTTTTTTAATAGCCATTTGAGTTTCCAAGGGGATTTTATGGTAGTGAGAAGGATCACATACCATCTCAAGGCAAAGTTTTGAAAGTGACATGAGGGAGTTGGATTTGGGTTTTGAATTTTTGGTTTTCCTTTTGATCTTGTGAACCTAAGGGCTTTATGTGGCGCATCAGGCGATTAAGAAGGATTTTTGGTTTTTGACCTTGTGACCTAACAGGCTGTATGTAGCAGGTTAGGGGTCGGGGTTTGATTTTTGGAGTTTGACCTTGTGACCCAACAAGCTGTATGTGGCAAGTTGGGGTGTCGGGTTTGGTTTTGACCATGTGACCCAACAAGTTGTATGTGGCAAGTTGGGGGGTCGGGTTTGGATTTTTACGGAATGTCAATTTCAAGATTTTGGCTTAATTTGGTTCATGAAGTTGGATGGTTTGGTTTTTTGGGAACTCAAGAGGCTTTCTTTTAATTCTTTTTTTTTTTTTTTTGAATGGTTCAATCGACTCAAAAGAGGCATGGAACCATTTTGTATGCTCTTGGTAAGAGAAAATATTTTTTGAAAGAAAGCCCCTTTTAGTGCCTAGGTGGTCAAACCCGACTCATGTGAGCTAGCCCATGGGACCTTAAGCTTTTAAAGATGGCTTAGATCTCACATGGTGTCATTTTGTAAAGAATATCTAAAAATATCTCTTTTGGATAGAGAATATCTAAATATTCTTACTTGGTGAGAATTTCTCAAGTTTCCTTTCTTTTGGAAGAGATTTTCTCAAAGTACCTCTCTTTGGGAGAGAATATTTCTCATTCCCTTTCTTTTTGGAGAAAATTTTGTAAGTCCATGGGGATCCGAACCCTAGAGGGGGGGTGAATAGGGTGAGCTTCTTTTATGACCAATTTTAACAATTTTAACTTCTTTAAAACAAACTAGTCACATGTGATGATTAAACATACAAGATGCGGAAGATAACAAAATAATCACCACAAAGCAAGCACCATCACACAAGGATTTATAGTGGTTCGGCCTCAATGCCTACATCCACTACCGGCTTGTGAACCAACACCCCACCGGATTTCCACTATTTATGCTTTTCAATAGGCTAAGCAATAACCTTTACAATATGCTTTCCAAGGCTAAGCAATAACCTTTACATTGATGTTTTTCAAGGCTTAACATCAACCTATACATTATGCTTTTATAGGCTAAGCAATAACCTCTTCAACCACAAGGTTGGTTATCTCACTAAGTTAGTGTCTTACATACACTTGATGGAGATTCTATTAAGCTCATTACAATGCCTCTTAATTAGGCGGATATGGAAGTGAAAAACTAATACACACTCACACTATGAATGCAAAGATGAAAGTATATGAAGTGTGTGTGTGTGTGGTCCTCAATCATTTTGAAAATGAAAGCTCATAAATGTATGCCTAAGGCTTTTGAAAATATTAGCTCATAAAACATTTATGATTGAGGAAGTAATGCAATCACATGTTAAAAGTAACAACTTGTTAATGATATCAAAGTTACACAAGTTGTATGAAATGGATTAGCTCTAAACATGTGATTCATAGGGATGTCAATCAAATCACCAATGAAGCTCAAAACATAAAAATAGATTTGATTGAAAAGAGGAGACAAATCATATGTAATTATAAATACAACTTGAAAATGATTTACCTATCAAAGTGAAGCAAGTTGTGAAACTTTAAAACAATAATACACATATGATTTGTAAACATGTTGAATCCAAAACATAAGATACATTTGAAAGAGATTTTCTTATGATGGAAAAACAACAACCAAAGATTCAATCAAGTATATGAATCATGTTACATCTAATTTCAAAGATGTTTCCATTAACATGATCTACTTAGATTTACCAAAGATTAAGTACTACTTGTATTGAATCAAATGGTGATGCATCCAAAATAATAGATCTATTCAAAGTATAAGACATGCTAAGGATACAACACATCATAGGTTAACATGCTACTAAGATTTATCAAAGATAAAACAAAACATGAAAACATATGATTTGTAAAGAAGTTGAATCCAAAACATAAGTTAGTTTTGAAAGAGATGTTCTTATGATGGAAAACAACAACCAAAGATTCAACCAAGTGTATGGATCATGTTACATATGATTTCAAAGATTTTTCCATTAACATGATCTACTTAGATTTACCAAAGTTAAGTACTACTTGGATTGAATCATATGGTGTTGTATCCAAAACAATAAATCAACTCAAAACATAACACATGTTAAGGACACAACACAAACATAGTTTAACATGCTAGAAATGATTTACCAAAAATAAAACAAAAGCATGAAAACATATGATTAAGGAAGGAATAGCCTACTTGGTGGTTTAACTTCATTAATCCAAGCTTTAACTTTCCTAATCATCCCCTTCATCCCTTGGTTCTTTTCCCTTTTGATATGCCTCAAATCCTCTCAAGGAGGGGCTAAAAATTCCCAACTTTTGGCAAAGGAAAGAACTCATATTTATAGCAAAAAGTTGCCAATGGCTAGTTCTCGGTCGACCGGCAAACAGGTCTCGGTCGACCGGGATCACACAACGGTCGGATTTCTGACCGTTGGTGCGCCAGGCCATTTTTGCCTTGCAGTGTTCCCGGTCGACCGGGACCTCTGCGCCGGTCGACCGGCGACACTGCAGTGGCCAAAAATTCCAACTTTGCAATATTTGAAGGTTTTCTTTGTGGAACTTTTTGGGCCATATAATCAAGCTTTAAAACATGTTTTAAATCATTCTAAGGGTTTTAAAACATGGAACATAAAAAGCCTAAAACATTTTGAAAGATTTAAAACTCATAGGCTAGCTTGATTTGATAAAACTCTTTTCTAAAACAAATGCATCTAAGATTAAAAACAAATCATGCATAAATTGAAACTTTTACAAATCTTAAAAGCAATGCATGAATAAAAGAAGATTTCAAGTTTATTTAAAACAATGCAAGTGTGTAAATCAAATGATGCTTGAATGATAATGCATCCATCAAATTGCAATCTATAAAATTCCTAACAATCTCCCCCTTTGCAATTTGATGGCAAACACACTCACCACTGAGATTACACACTTAGTCTTCAGCTCCCCCTCAGCTGGACATGTCTTGAAATCTTCTTGGATGCTCCTTCTTTTAGCTTGGGCTCTTGGGCTCTTTTCTTCAATCTTCTTGATGCTTGGTGCTTGATCATTCTTCAATCTTTCTTTCTTTATGGCCAAGCATCTTCTTTGGCTCCAAGCTTTCTTTCTTCTATTTGCTCTCCCCCTTTGACCATGCCTCTTTCTCCCTTTGGCAAGGTATGTATTCTCTCCCCTTGTAGAAGACCATACAAAACCTCCCCTTAGGAAGCTTGAACATTCTCTTCACCCTTTGAGAACTTGAATACTTTCTCCCCCTTTGCCATTAAATTGCAAAGGTACCTACACACATGAAACAAGGAAAATACCTTTAGTAGCACCTGTTAACAAAAGAAATCGAAAATGAAATTCATAACAGGTTATCATGTATGGAAGTTATCTCTAAGGGCTCAAGGGCAATCCAAGGGTCAATTTGATCAAAACTAATACTTCCTATGAAGGTTTACACTCCCCCTCAATCCATTCTTTTCTTTTGTCAAGCTTTTGACAAGATATAACTATTAGATTCAAGAAGTAGATGGTTTAAACAAGTGAGAGTCAACTTCAAGGAAAGGATTAGGTTCATTTAACTATAAGGCTCATATGATCAAATTACCAAAAGAGAGCTAGGTCAAGGTGAAAAGCAATCATGGATACCAATTGGAAAAACAAAGAATACCAATTGAGATTTAAGGATATGACTATTAAATCAATCACTCTAAAATGGATTTAAAAATATAACTATTAGGAAAAATCCAAATTAGAGCTATCCATGAAGCAATGGGGTTTACTAATCATAGCATCAAATAATTTAACTATGAAAATCATATGCTATGAAAGTTTTGAAATCATTTCATTCAAACATTAAGTGTGACTATTATATGCAAGAATGAGTGAAATGAATTTCAAGCATGAAGCCAACCTCAACTAATAACCAACCAATATTATGAACACATAAACATGGTGGTCATGAGATATACCTATATGAGCAAGAGAGGTGGCAACATGAACATTATGATGCTAATGGTGTGTGACATGGAATTTAAACATATAACTATCAAGATCAAACCAATGTACACAAGGTCTATCACATACACAAGATAAGATATCAATTGGATATGAAATCAATGGAAAGTTATACCAAATGAAACCAATTGAATATGACAACATGATTAAAAGCAAGGATGTGACAAACCCAAAATCCCATCAAGCATCATAAATGCATATTCATCACTTTTAAGGATATAACTATTGAGCATAGTGATGAACTAGGCAAATTGCAATGCAAAAGGATATGACTTGGTAAAGCATGCAATTTCCAAAGTGACTAAATCATATGAATTCAACATCTTAGATATCCATCAAACATATAGAAATATAAGAAATGGGTTTCAAAGAGTTTCATATGATTAAGAACACTACTTATGAAGTTGAAACATGTATAAAGATGACACCAAGAAAATCTACATGAATCAACATCATAACCATCCATAAAGATATGACTATAAGGCATAGAGGATGGATTTGGGTTCTAGTATGGTTTCTACAAATAAAACTAAGATCACAACCATACATGGAACCAAATGTCATTTGCATATAAAAAGAATGTAAATCAACAAGCAAAGATGCAAACAACATACATTTCCATTTCTAAGATAATGAAACCAAAGGAAAAGGAAATGAAAACATGGAACATGCTTTAGATGAATATAACTAATGATGTTATAGGCATTTCCATTCAAACAATCTTCAAATCATTTTGAAAAACAAAATCCAACAATGAGCATAAAAAGAATGATTTTGAAGATCAATTTTCAACATTGTATTTTAAAAGATATAACTTAATTGAAACACATACAAGTTGATTTTTCAAAACAATGATTTTCCATATAAAGGTATAACTTAGAAATCCATGAAAAACTTAAGTTGATTCAAATCATTTGTTCAAATAATATTACTATGACATCTACACAAATGATTTTGCAACAACAATTGATCATGAATAAATTAGCTATGAAAGCTTTTAAAATCACAATCAATTAATCATGTAGAAATGCAATGCAAAACTTATGTGTGCAAAAAGCAAATTAAACATGATGAAATTATAATAAAAAGATTTTGAAAACCATGACATGTAACTTGGAATGGTGCATGAAAACAAAATCAAATGATCATAAAGAAACAATGCATTTTAATAAATGTAACTAAGAAAGAACAAAATGCAAAGCAACAAGACCAACAAAATGATTTAACTATTAAAGAATAGGTTGGTCAAGTAGGTTCAAGGCCCTAAGGTTTGTCTAGGTAAATAACTTTAGGAATCCACCTAAGGTCTTGAGAGGGTTGAACTTTGAGGTCTATTTTGGACTTCTCACCAACTATAGGAGATTTAACTTGATAAATTTTCAATTTGAACTTATCACCATGGTATTTAGATTTTACTAAATTTGGCTTAGAATGGTGATTAGTCTTTTGATGTTGGTGAGTTTGTTTCTTTGGGGATTGTTTCACTTTTCTTTTCTTCTTACTTTCTCCCTTTACTTGACTTTTGAATTTTAGATTTAACTTAGCAACTTTCTTCAAAAGTTCTTTCATGGGTTCATATAAGGGAGGTAGGTTGAGAAGCTTTTTGTTCTTAGATTCTTTCAAGCTTGGTTTAACTTGTTTAAGCTTTTTAGAATCTATCTTGGGAGACTCCTTGTTAATTGGTTTAACTTGTTTAAGCTTTATGGAGTCTTCCTTGGATTTTAGTGTCTTACCCTTCAAGTAAGATTTTACTTTCTTTGGTTCAAAGAAGGGATTAGACACATTGCTTCTTCTTAGTTTGCACTCAAACCTAAAGTGTCCTTCATTGCCACAATAATCACATTTTGTTTTAGGCAAGTGACAAAGAGTGCTAGAGAAAGAGGACTCACCTTTCACAAATGTGTTGGTGAATTTAGGGTCATAAGACATATTCCTATTAAATCCAATACCCGTCCTATCTCCATGAGGTTTACCCAATTTAAATAATTTTTGAAGTCTATCTTCACTTTGGGTAAACTTGCACTCATACTTTTGTTTATACTCTTCAAGTTGAGTGACTTTTGTTTTAAGGGTTGAATTTTCATTTTTAACTTTTGTTAGTTCATTTTCAATTCCCTTAAAATTGTTTAGCTCTTCATAGGCAAGTTTTAACTTAGATTTAAGCTCATTAACAACATTTGATCCAAGTTCTAAAGTTTTTAAATTACTTTGAGCATTAGACAAATTTTCATTGCAAATTGTCAACTTGGATTTTAAATAGTTAATGTTTTCATCTTGTCTTTTAATTGTATCTCTTAGGTTCAAATTTTCATTTTTAAGCTCATCACAATTTATCTTAATCTCATTTAATTCATCTTGAGCATTAGATAAATTTTCCTTAGAGATAGTCAATTTAGATTCAAGATTGTTAAAGTTTTTACCTTGCCTTTGTAATTGATCTCTTAGTTTTAGATTTTCCTTATTGACATTTTCATAACCCATCTTTAATTCTTTTAGTTCATCTTGAATGTTGGATAGGTTATTTAAAGAGATCATGAACTTAGAGTCTAGACATTTTATTACTTCTTCTTTCTCTCTAAGTTCATCTTTTGAAGAGGCTAGCTCTTTGTTTAGTCTATTTGATTCTTCTTTTAGACTTTTATCTCTCTTATCAAGCTTTGAAGATAATGTATATAATTCATTATAGGCTTGTTGAAGATCATCTTCATCATACTCATTTTCTTCCTCTTTTGAGTCAAATTGATATTCATTTAAGTGAGGGTTTGAATCTCCAATAGAAGGAAGAATGAGGGGTCTAGAAGAATCTACAAAGTCTAGCATAGTGGAGTCCATTCTAATGATTTTCAAATAAGCACTACTCTAGGGTTTTAACTCTAGGTTTTTACACCTAATCAAGAGTTCCAAACACTTGATCCTATAATATAGAGCACGAGGCTCTGATACCAATTGAAAGTCCTTGGGATCCTAACCCTAGAGGGGGGGGGGGGGTGAATAGGGTGAGCTACAATTGTGACCAATTTAAACCAATTTTAACTTCTTAACAAAAACTAGTCACATGTGATGATTTAGTCAAACAATATGCGGAAGCTAAACAAAAACAATCACCACATAGCAATCACCACAACACAATATTTATAGTGGTTCGGCCAACGTGCCTACATCCACTACCGGCTTGTGCATCCAACACCCCACCGGATTTCCACTAAGTATGTTTTTTACTAGGCTAAGCGATAACCCTTACAATGTTGTTTTTCTAGGCTAAACAACAACCTCTCAATGTGCTTTTATAGGCTAAGCAATAACCTTTACAAAATGCTTTTCTTAGGCTAAGCAATAACCTTTACAAAATGCTTTTCTTAGGCTAAGTAATAACCTTACAAGATGCTTTTCTTAGGCTAAGCAATAACCTTACACAGTAAAGATTTCTCTAAGAAAGCGTCTTCACAAAAGATCACTCTAAGAGATTACAATTTAAGCTCAAATAAATTTGCCTCTTAATTAGGCGGATTTGAAAGTTTAAAACAAACTCACACAAACACTATATGAATGCAAAGATGAATGCTCATGATGTGTGTGTGTGATGACTTCAATCAAGTTTAAAAAGAAGGCTTATTCAAATGTATGCTCAAAGCATTTCAAAGTTTAAGACATATAAAAGACTTGATTGAAGTTTAATGCAAATCACATGTATGATTAATAACTTGTTAATGATATGAAAATCAAAGAATCACAAGTTGTATGAAAATGACTAACTTAGAACATGTGATGCATGTGCAATGTTGTTTTCAAAAACAAATAGATTTAACTAAAGTTCAAATGAAAGAAAACAACAAATTAGGTTTCAACCAAGACAAAGAATCATGCATTAAAGGAAATCAAAGACTTTGGCTAAGCATGATTAAGTAAGGTTTAAAAACAACTTGGATTGAAACCAAAGTGAAGAATCCAATCTTAATAAGATCAAAGATTAGGAGAAGAATGGATTCAACACATCATAGTTATCATGTACAAAACCATTTACCAATAGCTTAAACAAAACATGAAAACCATGATTAACAAAGGTAGAGCTTACTTGGTGGTTTAACTCATTGATCCAAGCTTTAGCTCTCCTAATGACCTTCTAGCCTTTCCAACTTCATCCCCTTTCAATGGCTCCAAAATGGTCTCAAAGGTTCATGTGTCAAGCCTTGAAAAAGGTTGGAAATGAATGGACTTTATAGCCAAAAAGTTGCCAACGGCTAGTCCTCGGTCGACCGGCAAAGAGGTCTCAGTCGACCGAGAACACACAACGGTCATATTTCTGACCGTTGGTGCTCCCAGGCAAATTCTGCCTGCAGTTGTCTCGGTCGACCGAGACCTGTATCTCGGTCGACCGGCTACACTGCCGGGACACCCCCTTTTTGCAAAAAATGCAACTTTTGCATATTTGAAGGTATTTCTTTGGGGGATCTTTGGGCCACTAAACCAAGCTTAAATAACATGTTTTAAGACATTCTAAGATGTTTAAAAACATGAACACACAAAGCCTAAGATGATTCAAAAGTTTAAAACCAAAGGCTAGCTTGGTATGATAAAACTCTTTTCTAAAAACCAATGCATCCAAGATTGAAAACAAAACATGCATAAAACAATACTTTTACAAATCTTAAAAGCAATGCATGTATAAAACCAGATTTCAAGGTTTTCTAAAACAATGCATGAGTGTAAATTCAAATGATGTGAATATGATAATGCATCCATCAAATTGCAAATACAAAATCCCTAACAAATTTCTCAAAGAATCTTCTCTTTGGGAGAGAATATCTCAAATCTCTTTTTTTTTTTTTTGGGAAGGTTGCTAATTTTTAGCACTTACCTCCTTTCTTTTCTCCTTGTTTCCTCTTTTGGTTTGCTATCTTCTATAAAAGCAAGAGGTGATTGGGTCTTTGCTTCTTTGCAAGAGTCTTCAAGAGTGCTCCAAGAATTCTTCTTCTTCATCAAAGATCTTCAAGCTTTTCTTCTTCTTCTCCATCAATGGCTTCAAGTAAGTTTTCTTCCTCCACAAGAAATCTCAATTGTAGAAGTAGAATTTTCTTTTCTTTCTTTTTCATTTTCTTTTTCTTTTCTTCTTTTTTTTCTTTTCTTTTTCTTCTCTTTTTTTTCACGTGCTGCCTTTTTTTTTGGACAATTTTTTTATTTTTGTTTTTGCACGTTGTTTTTTTTTTTTTGGTTGTACGGACAGGTTCGTACGGACCTGGCCATACTGCCACGTGGCAGTGGGCCACTGCCTGCTGCCCAAAATTTTTTTTTCTGAAACTTCTCTCTCCTTTTTTTTTTTTGCTTCTCCTTTTTTGCTCACCATGAAGTTTATGCACCATGATGATGAGGTTTTATGCATTCCAAGATGTTCATGCACTTTTTTTTTATGCATCAAGATAAAATGCTAGAATCTCTAGGTCAAGTCAACATGAATTTTGACTTTGACAAAGTTTGATTGGTTTTGACCAAGTTGGGTTGGAATTGATCAAACTTTGGTTAAAGTTTTCCTAGCATCTAATGCATGTTTTTTTTTTTTTGGATGCATGCTTTTTAGTAAATTGATTGGAGCATGATGATGCATACCTAGAAATCTTTTGCAAGTTTTGGGATTTGGAGCTCGCAGCAATGTTGAGCCATTTCCTGATCTTGTTGGATTTTGAGGAGCTTTACAAGTTTCGAAGTTTGGAGCTCGCAGCAATGTTGAGCCCTTCTTCAAGCTTGTGGAGATTTGATGAGATTGGTTTGATCTCGCAGCAATGTTTGAGTTCAAACCTTCTTTGAGGATGCTTCATTGAGCTCGCAGCAATGTTGAGCTCTTTTTCAAGCTTCCTATCTTTGTCGGGATGTTTCCCTTTTCTTCGGAATTGTCTCGGAATCATGCCAAAATTTCGCTAGAATTTTTCTTAGCAAAATTCTGTCACTTTAATGATTGATTTTTTCTTTTCCATCCTTTTGCAGGTAGTTCCTCCAGAACGAACAAGGGCAAAGAGCCTGCTTCTGATGCACCTCGTCGGTCTACCAGGTCTCCTAATGTGGCCGTTCAGCATGCCTAGGAGAAGGTCCAGTTTGTGGAGAGGAACTTGGAAGAATGTGACTCCCTCAATCGCGATGAGATGAGACAGCGATTGATCGCTCTCAAGGATGAGGAGTTCTACCGAATTATGGTAAGCAATCGTCCTTGGGCCATGGACGATCAGAGCGTTGTGCCCAAGCCTACCTTCTTCTTTAGTGATGCAGTCCCTGACGACTTGACGTACCAAAGAAGGTGTTTTCAGTTCTCTTACACAGCTGGTGGTGAGGAGAGAACTATTTCTACCCGGTCGACCTTTGATCGGACTGTATCGATCATGAGTCGTTCTCCCACGTGTCCCAAAAGGGAGGATCCTCCAAGCTGGGTGAAGAGGACCAATGTGATAAAGACCGGGGTTTTTGTTGGCGGCCCTTCATGATATACGGAGAAGTCGCATGTCCGTATGGACATGTTGATGCCCTCCAGTGGCTACCAGGGTTCTGACCATCCATCGGTTAATTTTAGACTGGTTGGCCTTGGCATTTTTCGAGGTGACGGCAATAGTTGGGTGAAGCCTTTTCGACTTCGTGGCCGTTTCAGTGCTGATTCGAGCTGAGAATCATGGACTGATCACACCCTGCAGGTTGGTGGAGCCATTTTGAGGGAGGCCGGGATCTTCGACGCTGTTCGTGCTTTTCGGAAGACCGTGGTTTTCTCCGATGAGGCCTTCATGGCCATGCTAGAGTCATTCCTTCCACAAACCAATACCTTCATTGTAACGAATGGTGAGATTGGTTTTGCCTTGAAGGAATTAAGCGTCATCATCGGGCTGCCCATCCTTGGCAAACTCTATGAGGAGTTTATGCCTATCGACAACATTCTTGAGGAGCGGTCTGAGGAGTTCAGGCTCCTGTACTTTCAGCTCGTCGCCTTCTATGATTTTTTGAAAGAAAATGAGGGCTAGAAAGTTCGTTGTAGCAGTTGGAAGAGTTGCAGGTCCAACTTCTTTGACGGTGGAGAGTCTTCTGATGGCACGACCCAAGATGCTAGGGCCAAGAACCCAGGTTCGAAGAAGATCTCGGTTATGCGAGATGACTTGAAGAAGTTCTTCGGGAGTACAGACGCCATTTATTCTGACATCGCACTGTGGAGAGATCTCGTTGTTTACCTCACTTATTGGTTGGGTGAGGTTGTTTTCACTGGATGAGATAAAACACACATCAGGCCACATTGTATTTTTCCGGCTTGTCAAATGGCGTTCCGAGAGCGATTGGCTTTGGTGCCAGCTCTTTACTCCTACTTGTGCACCGAACTGTAGGTTGCTGCTTTCTTGGTTCGGCTTGGGCTCCCTATGAACATGGTATTTTCAGCCCATATTTTCTATTCGTGGTATGTTTACCACTGTCCCGGCTTCCACCGATTAGGAACTGCGCAGGATGATGACCCTTTCATGATTCGGTTGGCTAGGGGGACAGCCGTTTTTGAATCTCTTATGTCTGCCCGTTTGAGGATCCGACGGTTTAGGAACGTCGAGATCGGGCAATCTTCAGTGAAGCTTTCTTCGGGTTTGCGGAAGAAGGCTTTTGACTTTGGTGCCTCCCGTGATTCCACCAGGGCGGGGTTGAGAAGACATTACTCCTTGACCAATGCAAAAAAGGGGTGGCTTTTTAACATACGTGTTGGTACGATGGTGTACCGGAGACATCTTTCTGTTGATATCCAGTCGTATGTTCCCTCTTGTTTCGCGCTGCAGTGGGGCTTCTCTCAAGGCGTTGTTGGAGCGCCTCCGAGCATTGTGAAACGCTTTGGAGGTTTGCAGGATGGAAGGAATGCATGGGCCTTTTATAGTGCGGAAGACACAACCGCCATGATTTCCTATCCTGAGTTGCCCACTTTTCGGACTGCTGGGTTCAAGAAAAGGTTCGTGGAAAGCTTTTTAATGTACCAGGGGCTTTCCAAGAAAGAGCTTGATGTCAAGCAATCTCCTGGGAAGGGTCTTGGTAAATCGGATGGAGTCCGTCGAGAGGAAGGTCTGGCTTTCCTTTCCGGATAGAAGCACAAGATCAGCTTTCTCAATGAGGAGGACATCATCAGACCAGGAGTTGTACAAGAGATACCTAGTGAGGTCTTGGATCAGCTCGAAGAGGAGGAAGCCGAAATCGACGCTTGGATGCAAGGGGAATTAACAAAGGCTTCCATGGGGTCTACTGGAAAGAGCAGACCGTCTGGTGAGGAATCAAGCGAAGCTCCTGACTTTGACAGTGAGGCGAGTACTTCAAGTAAACCATCCCATAGAAGCAAGAGGAAGAGAGGGCAGCGCTGCAATAAGAGACGACACGATGACCGTCCTGATTTGGAAGTCCCCCTCGCCACCGCTGAAGAGATGTCAGGGGATGCTAATGAGCCTCCGGAAAAGAGGAGCTGAGAGGAAGAAACCGTTGATGAAGGTATGATTCCTCTTCTTTTTCCTTCCGTTTCTTTTCTTTGAGATTTTCTTGTTTTGATTTGCCTTTTCTCCCGTTTTTTTTAGTGGAAGATGAGGACTTGGCGATGCCTGAGGTCCCGACTGATGAGGCAGTGACGGATCCAGTTGCAGCATCCAAAGAAGAACCGAGGGATCCTGGAGTGATTCTAGAATCTTCACCTGGTATGACTTCTTCGTATTTTCTTTCCTTTGTGTCTGTGCTGTCATACGCTAACATGTTGATTGTTTTCTTGTCAGCTGACTTGGCACAGGATTTTGACGACTTCGAGCCATCCATGGACGCGGCCTTTGATGACGCTTCGGATGAACTCATGGAGGCAGAAGATCGTCGAAAAAGGTATTTGTAGCAATAACCCTGATGATAATGAATTTTTTTTTCAGCAGGATCATATTCATACCCTTTTTTATTTTTGTTTTGCTGGCAGGTTTTGAGGTAGCAGAAGAAGGTCCTCCGTCTTTCTCAGTGCCAGAGCAGGGGATGCCTGCAGTTGAACCAGAAGTAGGGACTTCTTCTTCCGGTTTTAATGCGACAAAGCAAATTCCTTCGCCAGTGTCTCCGGTTAGAAAGAGCTTAGTGATCACTCCTCCAGCAGGACATGACATGGGCAGTCGACCAATGGAGAGGGGCGAGCCTTCATCCGGGCCATCTCTTGAGTATGCGAAGAAAGTGCTGAAGAGCGTTTTGAGCTCATTGATCGAAACTCTTTCTTTTGGCCATTTAGAAGCTCGCTTTGGCATGGTTAAGCATGTACAGGACATCCTTGCTAATAGCGAAGAGGTCGGCCTGGACATTGCAGATGCGAAGGCTTTCGTTGATGAAGTCATAGCTTTAGGGAGCAAGTGGAATGAAACCAAGAGCTTCCCAAGTGGTGACTTCTTGAAGCCTTCTGGCGAGGTCAAGTCTGTGCTGGACGAAATCTCGCGGACTCGGAAGCGATTCTTTCGGGAGAGGAACTTTACCGAGTTGGCAATCATCGGGCTAACAGAGGATTTGCGCCGTATTGATAGGGAGGTTGTTGAGACCAGGCAGCGTCTTGAGCCATTGGAGGAACAAGTTGCCGCGAAATGGGATGCCATTATGAAAGCTCGTGCCAGAGAAGGGTCTTTGATTCGCCAAGTCGAGGAGGCTGAGAGCAATCTCCGAAGGAAGACTCAAGAGTACGTGCAATGGCAGATTCTTTAGGAAGAGCTTCCCCGTGCTGCAGACGGATCGCGGCGTTCTACCGCATTCTATCGGAAGATCTTGAAGAAGCGTGGCCTGGAAGCTTTAGAGGCTAAGGCCAAGAGTCTGCTTGAGGAGTTGAGCCTTTGGTTGAAGACCTTGTGAGCTCCTGATTCTTGTAACTGTTAGGAATTTTGTAGATTGCAATTTGATGGATGTATTATCATTCAAGCATCATTTGATTTACACACATATGCATTGATTTAGAAAATCTTGAAATCTTGATTTACACATGCATTGTTTTTAAGATATTGATTTATGCATGTTTTGTTTTTAAACTTGGATGCATTTTATATTGGAGAGAAGTTTTGGAAATCAAGCTAGCCTATGTGTTTTCAATCTTTCAAATCATTTTAGGCTTTTTATGTTTCATGTTTTAAAAACCCTTAGAATGTTTTAAAACATGTTTTTCAAGCTTGATTTAGTGGCCAAAAAGTTCCCACAGAAAATACCTTCAAATATGCATTTTTGGCGAAATTTTGGTCCTAGGGGGTCGACCTGCAGTGTGGCCGGTCGACCGGCCCAAGGGACCCGGTTGACCGGCCACACTGCGGGTCGACAGGGTTTTGAGCACCAACGGTCATTTTTCTGACCGTTGTGTGTACCAGGTCGACCGGGTAAGGGTCCAGGTCGACCGGGGAAACTAGTCGTTGGACTGTTTTTTGCTTTAAAGTCCATTCCATTCCCTACTTTTGAGAGGCTTGTTGGATGAACTTTTGAGACCATTTTGGAGCCTAAGAAAGGGGAATGAGGTGCTAAGGCTAGAAGGCTTTTTTGGAAATCAAATGCTTGAGTTTTTAAAAGGTACATCTTACTAGTTATTTTGATTTCCATTCAAATTGAAATCTATGCATGTTTAAATCTTTGTATTTTCATAAATGCATGATTTCTAGCTTCTTAAGAGTTGTTTAGCAAACTTAATATCATCTTTGGTAAATTAGATTGGTTTGCAAACTCTCTTGTCTAATTCACATGTGTTCTTAGACTTTAATATTCATACAACTTGTTTTAGTTCATTTCTTTAAAGTTGTTTGAATCTTTCATGTGATTAGCATTTATCTTCAATCATCTTTTTCTAAGCTTTGATTTTAAAATGCATCAAGCATTCATTTAAGAGCTTCACATTGTAGAAATTGATTGAAGTAAAGCATTCATACACTTGTGCACACACTTTATCTTATTTTAGTGTATGTTTGTAGTTTGAATTTCACTTTCATATCAGCCTATTTAGAGGCAATTCATTTGTGCTTAAATTGTATCTCTTAGAGTGTTCTTGAAGAGACACCTTCTTTGAGAAAATCTTCATTTGTAAAGGTTATTGCTTAGCCTAAGAAAAGCACATTATAAAAGTTATTGCTTAGCCTTGAAAAGCATCTTGTAAAGGTTGTTGTTGAGCCTAGTAAAAACAACATTGTAAAGGTTATTGCTTAGCCTAGTAAAAAGCATAATTAGTGGAAATCCGGTGGGGTGATTGGATCACAAGCCGGTAGTGGATGTAGGCATTGAGGCCGAACCACTATAAATCCTTCTGTAGTGGTGTTTGCTTGTGGTGATTGTTTATATTAGCTTCCGCATCTTGTTTGATTAATCATCACTTGTGACTAGTTTATTTAAAGAAGTTAAAATTTGTCTATATTGGTCACATATTGTAGCTCACCCTATTCACCCCCCCCCCCCCTCTAGGGTTAGATCCCAGGACTTTCAGTAACAAACCCCTTTTTTCTTTTTTTTTGGTACCCATGTATACACACGTATTTTTTTGGTACTCTTTCTTTTGTAGTCCTTGCGGACATTTTTTTTAGCACTTCTCTTTTTTGTATTCCCTCCTTTCACTCAAATTCTTTTGTGATAAATTCAAGCAATAGTTAAATGGGAATGTTTGTTTGGAAATTTGATCAAAAGTATGTCATTTTGTGAAAAACCTTTTATCAAATGGTTGTTTTGGCGTGAAAGCCGAATTTTGAGATGGCTTGTATAAGACCCCGTCCCGAGTGACCTCGATTAGTATTGATTAAGTTGTGTGTTAGTCTTAAGCGTGATTAGTAGTCTTTGACTAAGTTGGGTTTGGAATAGCTTTTGATATAGTTTTGAGGAATTTTGATTGCTTAGTAATTAGTGGGGCCCTTTAGGAGTTCCTTTTTATGACCTTGCATGTACTTGGGGATTTATCGGAGATTCTTGCATTCATTGTTTTAATCCCGTTTTATTTGTATTGTTAATCCCGACAACTTTCAAATTGATCTCATCCCCGTTCGAGATCCTGAAACCCGATTCCCTAGTCTCGAGGGCAGAACAGTCATGGTGCACTAAATCTATACCCAAAACTTGATATCCCCGAAACCCACGAAACATATACTTTTTGGAAACTAGATATTTCGACGATCACTTTTCTCTTCTTCATCGAATTCATTAGAAGCCCCGTAAGACATGATTTCAGCCGAAAGAGTGTCTTAAGTAGTGGGACCCATTCCCATTTGCTTATATAGGGAGAACCAATCTTCCTCATTCCCTTTTCCAACACAAAAAGAACCTAGGGTTTTCTTTGGCAACTTTTCTTCTTCTTCTTGCTCTCTCCATCTCAATCTCCTACTAATCTTGCACTAACATCAAAATGGAGGTCATCATTCTCTTCCTCATCTTGCAAGCTTCCTTTTGATACCATTTGTTGAGAAACCTATCAACTTTGAGACTTCCTTTGAGCTCACCTTGCCCATTTGGAGAACCTACAAGTAAGCAATCTTCTCTATCTTCTAGATTTGTATTCTTCTAGTCGTAGAGAAGCTTCATCTCCATTATTGTGAGTTCTATCTTCTTCATTCATTGTTTGACCCATTTTAGGGTTTGTTTTGGGGGTTTTGTTTGTGCTTGTGGGATTCTTGAGAAAGCTTTGTTTAATAGCTTGATTTCCTTGATTAGAAGACCTAAGGCAAGTGGATGAGTTAATATTATGAGCTTTCAATGGTTTTCATGAGGAATGTGGTTGACTTGTCATTTTCATTCATATTTATTGACTTGCATTGATTTTTGAAATAAATGCTTTGAATGAACCTTGCTAAGTCATTTAATGTTTTGAAAACATATTGGTTATAGTACTTGTTGTCTTTTGGATATGTCCTAAATGAATGTTTGTGATTTGGTTTATCTTTCCTCTTGTGGTTGTTGTGGCTAAGAAGGAGGTGATGGAATGAACACATAATGGAGTTTTGGAGAAGTGTAGATAGATGTATTGGAGGAGCTCTTAACTCAGTTTTATTCCAGGGATTAAATGGAAGTGAGGAGAATGGTTTTGAGGAGGAAATAGGGCTCAAATCTGAACACAATGGGTGTTTCCCGCACCTGGCGGTCAGCCAGCGGTCACCTGTCGGCTAACCGTCTGGTGACTGGCGGTTAACCGCCAGCTAGCCGAACAGTAGCGGCTACTTTTCCAGAGAGCAACATTTTCCTCCTGAAAACACGGTCAACCTCACAGTTAGTAAGCGGCTAACCGCCAGCCAACCGATCCATTTCGATTACTTCTCCAGAGAGCAACATTTTCCACCTGAAGACACGGTCAACCTCACGGTTAGCAAGCAGCTAACCGCCTACCCCAGCGGCGGCTAACCGCCAGCCAACCGAATCATTTCGGTTACATTTCCAGTAACCTGTCTTTCTGTCAGGAATTTTGTGTTTTGCAATTTGAAGGATGCATTGTCATATTAGCACCATTTGAATTTTCACACTTGCATTGATTTTGAAAAACTTGAAATCTTGATTTATACATGCATTGGTTTTTAGACTTGTGGAAATATTGATTTATGCATGTTTTGTTTTTAATCTTGGATGCATTTGTTTTTGAAAAAGAAGTTTTAGAAATCAAGTAAGCCTATTTTTTAAATCTTTCAAATCATTTTAGGCTTTTTGTGTTTCATGTTTTTAAACCACTTAGTTTGATTTAAAACATGTTTCCAAACTTGGTTTAATGGCCCAAAAATCCTCACTAAGAAATACTTTGAAATATGCTAATTTTGGGAATTTTGGTCCCAGGGGGTCGATGTAATGACCCAAACCCGGATTCACCTTTGGGCCCAACCCTAGCCCCACTAAAGACCCATGACCGGTGTGTTTTTTCAATTTATTTCATGGTAATTATTTTAATAGATATTTAATTATGACTTCATGCATTTTATTTAATTGTCCATGCACTTCACTTTCTTCATTTTCATCAATTATTATTCCTTCTTATGTTGCTAATTAAAGTGTCATTTTAATTAAATTTGAGTTTTATAATTAATGCTTAAATCCAAATTTAGCGGACCCTCACACATTATTAAAATAATAAAATAATAATAACAATTAATGCTAATTTCGGAAAGTTCTTATAAATGGTGTGTTTAGGGCCCCCACTTTGACTTGTGCCAAGTGGAGGATGATGTGGCACTTTGTTTCCCTCCTCTTTACTTTCAATTTTATTTCAAATTTCAAACTTAATTGCAAACCCTATAATTAATTGTTAATCATTAATCTAATTGAGGAATTGGGGCACTAAATTATCCCTAATTGGTTTGACCTAACTATAATTGAGAGAATGGAGATTTCTCTCCAAATTGGACACCCATTGATTAGTTGCAAATGGAGATGATTGGGGATCTATGGAGAATAATGTAGGACTAGGATCTTTAGAAAATTTAAATGGAGGGGTAGGATAGACTACATATCTAATTAAGGGAATGTAATTAGATTTAGTTCCTTAAAGAGAGGGAGTGGTTAGATTCTTTTAGTTAGGACTATTTCCCATTCACATCACCATTCACATCGTGTGATGTTTTAGAATTAAAGAGAGAGAGATAGAGAGAGAGAGAGAAGGAGAGAGAGAGAGAGAGAGAGAGAGAGAAAGTGGACGTGTGGCTTAAGGGAAGAAAGAAAAAGGAAGAAAGAGAGAGAAGAGAGAAGGAAGAAGCTTGCTTGGAGGTGGACTTCTTTGAGGTAGGTTTCTTTTCATTTTCTTTCAAATTTTATTATTTATTTTCTTTCACCATTTTCTTCTATAATGTCTTCCCTCTTCCATATTTATTGATGGCCATTAATGGTGTTTTAGCACCATCATGAAGCAACCTATGTCATTGTCTTTACTGAGATTGGCCAAAGGAAGAGGGGATCCAAGTTCATGGTTTCGATTATTGATTTGGCTTGGGTCATCACCAATGTTTGGATAGGAAAATGGTGAAATCTTAATTTATGGTTTAGATGTATTTTGGGGACTAGATTTTTTAAAGATTATATTTATTTTGTGATTTTTTTAATAAGTCATTAGAGTTAGATTTTTGGTTTTAATGATCACATAGTTTAATAATTATCGTATTTCATCTTTTTCTAAAATCTATTTTTTTTTATGAAAGAAATTGTTATGCTTTTAGCCATTTTATTGTAATCTAGTTTATTTTAAAGATCCATAACATGAGAAAATAAAAAGGGAAAAAAAAAGAGGGATTTTAGATATCCTAAATATTCATGATAAAGGAAAGATATTTTTAAACCATTGGATTTGACAAATCAACGGTCGGATTGAACCCAAAAGTTATAGGGATATTCTCATCTGTATATGCAAAGTTTTTAATAGTTTGGATCTTTGAAATAACTAAAAATCGAGGGTTTTAATTAAAATTTTAGTTTCTGTTTTAATCATTATTTTAGGTGTTGGCTCATTGAGACCCTTTTTGGGTTAACCGGTTTGACTCTATATGACCCATTGGTGCACCAATTGTAGATCTTGGGTTAGATATTAATTTTGGTATAAATATGAATAAATTCCAGCAATCATAAGGTTCTGTTTTAATGACTTTAAGGTGCTGGAATGGTGGATTTAAATCTAAATGAGTCTTGGTTTAATGGACTAAACCCAAAACCTAGCCCTAGTGCATCAATTGATCACATATGGACAAATTGTAACATTATCATTTTATGTTATTTATATACTAAATTTAATTAAAGGACCAAAGTAAATTATTAATACTTGTTTAAATGAATTAGGAAGTGTGGTCACACCCTTGGCTAAGTTGGAAGCCATTTTGGCTAGACTAGTTGACTAGTCTAGTTGGTTATGCTAGGTCTATGTGTTATGGTGGCTAAAATAGGTTTTTATGAATTAAATGGGCCATACCAGTAGCTATATACTTTAATTAAGTCGCTGGTCAGTAGGTTAAATCCCTTTATTAGTGGAGATTAATAGGCCCGAATAAATATTTAAAGGGGCCATAGCCATCAAACCTAGACTAGGGGTAATTGGCTAGTTGGTTAGTTAGTGTGGGTGTGGTTTAGTGAGTGATGTGTCATGCTTAATTCCTCCTTATGCTACTGTTAGGTGTTGTTATGGACCTTAGGACACTTTATAAATCATGTGGACCCCACCTTAAAACATAAGATTTAATAATTAATAAACTTAGAATGTTAAATGGCTAGACTAGGTTCCCTAGTGAACCTTGGTGGGTTAGTTTTCACTTAGATGATTAATTAGTTAAGAAATTGGATTTTGTTGATTCTAAAACATGGTTAATGACTACGATTTAAATAATTAGTGTTTAATAATTATAATTTATTTTTGCAGCATAATTCACATTGTAACACCCTTTTTCTCAAGTGGTTAGTAAAGCTCCATATAAGGCAAGTTTCAATTACTTTCTAAAAATGTATATACGTAATTGGTGATATGGTAATAGTGTTATGGACATTATGGTATGTTGTCTAGCATTCAAATTATGAAAATTTCTATATGTTGTCGTTTATGGCAAGTTTTGCATAATGTGTTATTTATGGAAAGTTTTTATGGCATTTTTTTTAATATTGAAAAATGTATGATAATACCCTCATGTGTTGATGATAAATGATTGTAACACCCACTCCATAAAATATTAATTAATAATATTGATTGAAAGGGATGAACCATAAGAGTGCATATGGAAGCCAAGTGGCATGGGACATTTGAGGATAAGTATGCATATAATATGCTTCATTCTAATTAGGTCTAAACTAATTAAATTAAATGAAATGTTAGAAAACAAACGAAAGTAGGGACCCCAGTTCCACAGCCCCACTACGTTGTATAACCCCCACGGGAAGACCTCTTACTGTGTGGTGGTCCAGTGCAGTGTAGTGATTAGTGATCGGTTACCTATAACGGGTATTCCGAAAATGACCTTTGTCTTGGAGGGGTTAAATTCTGAGACACTTCGTAGATGGGTGCACTGTTGGACTGGTCAGTGACACAAAGACCCAACCTAGTGTAGGGATTGATACTTTGTAATGATTTTTAAGTGAGTGATTTACCAATATGGAAGGGAAGGTCTCAAAGTATTATAATGGCCAAGTGACAAGTGAATAGTGCTAAGTGTAGTGTATTGTCACATGGGTTCTAATGAATGGTTCAAATGTAGTGTTGGGACCCTAAATTCCATATCAGGAAGTGACTTATATTGTATGACATTTCAAGAAATGTTGGTGCCCCAATATTTATTTTATGAAATATTGTCATTATGGTAATGTCATGTCATTTATTGCTTATCATATGTACATCCTCATTATCTTATACCTTTTATAATATATGTTTTGGTTTGTAATTGTTATCTTGCGGAGTACCGTTGTGCTCATTACATTCCACCACCACAGATGATGTTCAGGAGAGTGAGGATGTACAGGACCCAGGGATTGAGGGTGAAGAGGAATACGAGCCTGTGCCACAGTATGGCTATGACGATGCCATTCTTGTTAGACCCCGACCCAGACCTAGTCGATTAGTGTGCGATTAGTATGTGTTTAGTTCTAAGTGGGTTTAGTCGTGGTTGGGTTAGAAGTGATTAGTTAGTTTGGACATAGCTTTGGGAATTTGAGAACGTCTAGTATTAGTCAGACACACTCAGGAAGGCCTGAGTGCACGTGTAAGCTTGGGAAGATCGTATTGATTTTCGGGTGAGTGTGATTTTGATTTCATGTGAATGATCTCGTTATGTGTTACAACTTTCTTTTTAAGCCCATTCGTGTTTGAAGCCCAAAAACCCATGTTTTGGCCCAAAGAGGGTAAAATTGTCTTTCTTGCATAAATCTGGACACAATTTTCGAGATCTCAAAACCATGTCAAAAATATACTTTTTGGAAACTAGATATTTCGACGATCATTTTATCCTTCTTCGTCGAAGTCATCCAAGGCCCACAAGACCATGTTTTAGTCACTTCAAGTTCAAGCCAAATGGGGCCCATGAGTCATCACTTAATCCCCTTTCCCCTCCCTTTTCATTCATTTCCCAATCTCTGCAACTTTTGAGTCTAGGGCAAGAGAGAAAACCTCTTTTTCTCCTTCATCTTCCTCACTTGGTTTGATCTAGTTAGAGAGCTCCAAAGGAAATTCTAAGACTACCATTTTCTTCATCTCCTTGCAAGCTTCCTATTGATACAAGTTTCTTGAGTTTTCAAGTTGGGCAAGAGCTCCATTTCTCTCCCTCCCTCTTGTGTGGCCATTTCTAGGTAAGGGTTTCCACTCATACTTTCCATTGAGTCATTTTAGTTCCTTAAGATCATGTTTTTCATGTTTTCAAACCCTATTTGGAAAATGGGTTTCTTGTTTCCATTTTTTTGAGTAAGTTTTGTGTGTTTTCTTGGTTTGGCTTGTAGTGTGGGATTAGCTTGTGTGAAGAGCTTGAAGTGGAGTGTTTAGCATTTGGGCAAGGCAAGTAATCTCTATAGGATCATTGTGCATGTTATTTTAAGCTACATTATTGTTTTGGAAACTTTGCATATGGATATGTTTACAAGCTTTATGATTGTGTTTTCATGAGTTTTGGATGTGTGCTTTGTCCCTTGGAGAGTATGTAGACTCAGGGAATATAAGTGGAATGAGAATGAATGGAAGGGAAGAAGAGAAATGTGAAAAATCTGTGCTGAAACGCATTCCCGTGCACTGGCGGTCAGCACAGCGGTCAGCTCGCGGCTAGCCGCCTGTGTCCACTTCGGCTAACCGCATGCTGACCGAACTCGGCGGTTACCTTTCCAGAAGCTAGCATTTTCACCTAGGACCAGCGGTCAGCTCCGCGGTCAGCTCACGGCTAACCGCCAGTCCTACTCGCGGTTAACCGCAAGCCAACCGCGCAATGCGGTTCCATTTCCCGAGAGCTAAGTTCAAAATTGGTATTTCAGCGGTCAGCCTGGCGGTCACCTTGCGGCTAGCCGCCGGACCCCAGTTCGGCTAGCCGCCACCTGACCGCGAGGTGACCGAAATTCACTGTTTGTGTATTTTGACGAGTTTAGCAAGAATAAAAAACTAGAACATGTTAAGTGACCTTTAGCTTGATATTGTACACTCGAGACCCGAGATGTCCTTGAACTTCTGGGGCACCAATTCTATTTTTAACTCCGCATCTGGGCTTCGATTGTACAACAACCATCCAAAGGTCCTTGTATGTGCTTGATAGACTTTGTGTTTGAACCTTGATTTTTGGGTATGATGAATACCATTGTGAACTCATTTTGAAGTGTTAGTACAACCGTGTTTTGAAGTTTTGTTAAGAAAAAGGGGATCACTTCCTAAGCGTGTTTTGCATAAATGTTATGCCTCGTGCTAGTCGTGCTCGTTGTGTTGTGATAAGTGATTTCCCCCTTTTTTTATCTCGACGTGTTTGATCGTGCTTCGCGTGTTTTGTGCATTCATGAACTAAGTAAACACCACTGAGCTTAGACTGCCCTTTCGGTTTGATCCACTGTCTGGGGGTCTTTAAACATGTGGACTGTCTGCAGACTGGTCGTGTATTTATTACACATCGTGCGTGTCCGGTTCCGCGGCCGGAATTCCCGTCTTTGTGGGAAATCGTGTCGTGCTTATATTATGTATATCGTGCTTGTCGTGCGTGCTTGCTCTTTTCATTATATAAATGATAGAGAAAGGATGGGCTCTTTGTGGATTGTAACTTTTCATGATATATTTAGTACTCATGCTAGTTTGTTTTGATACCTCAGCTATTGTGACAGTTCAAATCAAGTATTCGATTTCAAGTGCTTTTCCAAAGTATTATTGTCATGTTCATGCCTATATTGATTACCTGCCAAACCGTCGTGTTTGACCCTTGCTTGTTGGTGCCCAGGTGCAGGTGACGTTGCCTTTGAGGAGGAGCGTCAGGAGGAGGCTTGTGAGCCAACTCCCGTGAGAGAGTGGCAGCCCGACGATGTCATCTAGATGTCGGTCTGGTTCCTGAGTTTCGTCACATTTTGTCTTAGGGTCCTTTCGTTTATGTTGGAGTTGTGTATTGGCCTCTGTTGGCCTCTCTTGGGAATTGTAACAAAACTTAATTTACTTTCTTGTTAGACTTGTAACTTGAATAATGTTGGGAATGCCTTGTTAACTTATTCCTTTGATACTTTGTCTTGTATATTATTGTGATAGCACCTAAATATTTTACTGGTGCTTATCTAGTTGTGTTTTGCTACACGCTTCCGCAAATCGTGTACGTGTGAGCCAGATTCCGCGTGTCTTTGGGAATCCTCACCGCGGGAACCTGTGGGAAAATAATGAACCATTGAGCATAAACATCATCACCAACGTCGCGGGCCCGGGAATCCGTTCCGGGGTCGCGACAGGACTGGTATCAGAGCGAGACATGTTTCAGGCACTTAAAAGAAACTAGAAAGGTCTTAGGAACGTGGCGAGGATTCGTGAGTTCGATAGATTCGTTCGTATAGGATCCTAGAAACCCTTGTACCATGATTTTTGTGTTCTAACTCTTTGTTTTACAGCAATATGCCTCCAAGAAAAGCTCCAAATCATCATGCTTCAGGCAATAATCAGAATGAGTCAGATGCATCTGAGACACCTACAGCCACACAGTTTCAGGAACTTATGCAAGCCATGATAGCACAGCAAAGACAGGCTAATGAGAATCAAGCAAGATTTCAAGAGCAACTAACTAAGAAGGATGATGAGATGGCACAAGTTCAGAGGCAACTGTTAGAAGTACTTCAGAACAGGAATGTAGCACCACCTGCAGGTCCTCAGATTGTGATACAGAATAGGGATCCAGACCCTAATGCTCTATTTGAGAAGTTTAGGAAAAGAGCACCGAAGGAGTTTTCGGGCAATGAGGACCCGCTAGTGGCAGATGACTGGCTAGTCAATACGGAGAAGATCTTTGATGTTTTCATATGCACGGGTATACAGAAAGTCAACCTCACTGCTTCGTTATTTTATGGGCTTGCAGACCGGTGGTGGCAAACAGTCAAGGACCCATATACAGTGATGGCTGATGATGAGGCATGGGCAGCTTTCAAGATACAGTTCCAGGACAAGTATATTCCCTCTCATGTCAAGAGACAGAAGGCTATTGAGTTTCAGCAACTCAAGCAAGGTAGCATGACGGTGTTAGACTATGTCACCAAATTTGAGAGATTGGCTAGATATGCTACCGAGCTGATTGACACCGAGAGGAAGAAGATCACCAAGTTCTTAGAAGGGTTGAATCCGATTATTATGAGGGATGTCATAGGAGTAGTTCCACCAGCTACCTATGATGAGGCAGTCAAGCGGGCTTATACTTTTGAGGATATTAATAACATGATCGTTCAAGACAGGAAACAGCAATATCAGCAGCATAACCAGAGGCAACAGCAAGGCAAGAAGCCAAGGCAAGAACAAGCCTATGTGAGGCAAGGTTGTGGACATTGTGGCAAGAACCATGAGACCCACGAATGTCGTAAGGCCATGGGCGCCTGTTTCAAGTGTGGGGCTATGAATCATTCAATCAAGGATTGCCCACTACTCCAGAATCAGGGGAACAGGAACCAGCAACAGAGACAAGTAGCTCCTCAGAATCAAGCACCAGTTCAGAATCAGATGAGACCACCTCAGCAGCAGCAGCAGGCTAGGCCACCAGTCCAGAATCAGAATGCTCGTCCTCCACAGCAGAACAGACAAGGCCAGGGAAGGCAGAACCAAGTACCGAACAGACTACAGATGCATGGGCGTTTGTACTATCTCAACCGTGCAGATGCTGAAGCTGCAGGAGACGTGGTAGAAGGTAAACTTCTTGTTTGTGGGGTAGAAGCCCAGATTTTGTTTGATCCTGGATCCACTCATTCCTTTGCATCTCCTAGTTTTGCTAAGTTGATTGATGCACCATGTAGTGAGTTGGATTACATTTTGGTAGTGACCACTCCAGTAGGGAAACAAGTTGTGTGTAGAACCCATTATCCTAGTTGTACAGTGTTATTAGGAGATGTTAATTTACCGGCCAACCTCATAGTTTTGGACATGCATGATTTTGATGTTATTTTAGGCATGGATTGGTTAGAAGCATATCATGCCACCATGGACTGTTTTAGTAAGACCATCACATTCAGATTCCAAGGACCACAGGCAGAGTTGATATTTCAGCGGAACAGGAGAAAGTCTCAGGCAGGGTTTATTTCAGTGTTGAAGGCAAGCAGATTAGTGCAGAGTGGGTGCCAAGCATTTATTGCGTTTATCACGGAGGATAAACAGTCCCAAGGGGTGGAGGATATCCCCATTGTGTGTGAATTTTCGGACGTTTTTCCAGAAGAAATCCCGGGTTTACCACCAATTAGAGAAGTTGAGTTTACAATTGAACTCCTTCCAGGGACAGCTCCGATCTCGATTGCACCATATAGGATGGCTCCAGCAGAAATGGGTGAGCTAAAGCTCCAATTGCAAGATTTGTTGAGCAAAGGTTTTATTAGGCCAAGTGTTTCACCGTGGGGAGCACCGGTGTTGTTTGTGAAGAAGAAGGATGGAAGTTTGAGAATGTGCATAGACTATCGGAAGTTGAACCATGTGACAGTGAAGAACAAGTATCCTTTGCCAAGGATAGATGAATTGTTTGACCAATTGCAAGGAGCAGCCTATTTTTCCAAGGTAGACTTGAGGTCAGGGTACCATCAGTTGAGAGTTAGAGACTCAGATGTCCAGAAGACAGCCTTTAGAACAAGATATGGGCACTATGAGTTCTTAGTGATGCCCTTTGGTTTGACGAATGCACCAGCAGTCTTTATGGCTTTGATGAACAAGGTCTTTGCACCTTATTTGGATCATTCCACAGTAGTGTTTATTGATGATGTCCTGGTATATTCTAAGAGTAAGAAGGAACATGAAGAACATTTGAGGACAGCGTTGCAGCTCTTGAGGGACAACCAGTTATATGCGAAACTCAGTAAATGCGAATTCTGGTTAGAGCAAGTTGCTTTTCTAGGCCACATCATCTCCAGAGAAGGGTTAGCAGTTGATCCAGCTAAGATAGAAGCAGTTGTGAGTTGGGTTAGGCCAAACAGTGTGACAGAAATTAGAAGCTTTTTGGGGTTAGCAGGCTACTACAGAAGATTTGTTCAAGGTTTTTCGTCCATTGCAGCACCGTTGACGAAGTTGACCAGGAAGAATGTCCCGTTTGTGTGGACTGATCAGTGTGAAACCAGTTTCCAAGAGTTGAAAGGAAGGTTAACTACAGCCCCAATCCTTACATTACCATCGGGCAACGGTGGATTTATTGTTTATACAGATGCTTCGAATGTGGGACTGGGTTGTGTATTGATGCAGGATGGCAAAGTGATTGCCTATGGCTCGAGACAGTTGAAGGACCATGAGAAGAATTATGCGACTCACGACTTGGAGTTGGCAGCAGTTGTTTTCGCATTGAAGATGTGGAGACACTATCTCTATGGAGAGAAATTTGAGGTCCATTCAAATCACAGAAGTTTACAATATTTGTTCTCGCAGAAGGATTTGAACATGAGGCAGAGAAGGTGGATGGAGTATATCAAAGATTATGACTTTCCAATTAAGTACCATCCAGGCAAGGTGAATGTGGTAGCAGATGCATTGAGTAGGAAATCAGTGGTTATGGCCAATTTGAGGGGAATGGGTGTCTTACAGCAGTTTGAGGAGTTGGGTGTAGAGGTACAAACCCTTAGATTGGGTGCGATGTTAGCGAACATGACAGTTTCAGAACCTACATTCATCCAGAAGATTAAGGAAAATCAGTTACAAGATCCAGACTTGGCTAAGATAGTGGAAGTCATTGCAGAACGCCCCGATTTCAAGATGGTGAATGGGATATTGTATTTTCGTGACCGGTTGTGTGTGCCAAATGTGGATGATTGGAAAGATGAGATAATGAATGAAGCTCACAGCACGAGATATTCTATGCATCCGGGTAGCACGAAGATGTACCACAATTTGAAGAATCGGTTTTGGTGGAATAACATGAAGAGAGAGATAGCAGCTTTTGTGTCTCGTTGTCTAACTTGTCAGTTGATCAAGGCAGAGCATCAGAAGCCTCCAGGTTTGTTACAGCCTTTAGAGATTCCGGAGTGGAAATGGGAGCACATTACCATGGATTTCGTTTCCGGTTTGCCAAATACCAAGAAGGGGAATAATGCAATTTGGATCATTGTAGATCGTCTGACAAAGTCTGCTCACTTCATTCCGATGAAGACAGGGAACATGATGCATATGGCACCGCTTGCGAAGTTATTTGTTGAGGAGATCGTTAGTAAGCATGGTCAGCCCGTCTCCATTACTTCAGACAGAGACAGTAGGTTTGTTTCAAAGTTTTGGAAAACTCTTCATGAGTCGATGGGTACCAAACTTCAGTTCAGCACAGCTTATCATCCTCAGACCGATGGTCAGTCAGAAAGGACGATACAGACTCTCGAAGACATGTTGCGTGCTTGTGTATTGGATTTCAAGATTCAGTGGGATGAGTGCTTACCTCTTTGTGAATTTACTTATAACAATAGTTACCACTCTAGCATCGGCATGGCACCGTTCGAGGCACTCTATGGTAGAAGATGCAGAACTCCGGTTTGCTGGGAAGAAGTCGGTGAACGTAGTTTCCATGGACCGACAATAGTTGGAGAGACAAGTGACAAGGTCAAGTTGATTCAGGAAAGGTTGAAGATCGCCCGAAGTAGGCAGAAGAGTTATGCAGACACTCGCAGAAGAGAATTGCAGTTTCAGGTGGGTGACAAAGTGTTCTTGAAGATCTCGCCAGTTAGAGGGACTTTGAGATTCGGACAGAAGGGCAAGTTGTCTAGAAGGTTTATCGGTCCGTATGAGATCCTGAGCAAGATTGGAGATGTTGCTTATAGACTTGCGTTACCGCCGGAATTCTCCGGGGTACATAATGTTTTCCATGTTTCGATGCTCAAGAAGTACGTCTCTAGTCCTGCACACATTCTACAGCATGAGCCCTTAGAAATTCGGGAAGATGCCTCGTATGTGGAAAGACCGATCAAGATCATTGACACCAAAGAACAAGAGTTGAGAAATCGGACTATTCACTGGGTCAAGGTACTTTGGGAAAATCACGAGCCAGAAGAAGCCACATGGGAATTGAGAGAACAAGTGCAGAGGAAGTATCCACAACTTTTACCAGAGGTAATTGCTTGATTTATTTGGTGGACCAAATATCCTAAGGGGTGGAGGATGTTAGACCCCGACCCAGACCTAGTCGATTAGTGTGCGATTAGTATGTGTTTAGTTCTAAGTGGGTTTAGTCGTGGTTGGGTTAGAAGTGATTAGTTAGTTTGGACATAGCTTTGGGAATTTGAGAACGTCTAGTATTAGTCAGACACACTCAGGAAGGCCTGAGTGCACGTGTAAGCTTGGGAAGATCGTATTGATTTTCGGGTGAGTGTGATTTTGATTTCATGTGAATGATCTCGTTATGTGTTACAACTTTCTTTTTAAGCCCATTCGTGTTTGAAGCCCAAAAACCCATGTTTTGGCCCAAAGAGGGTAAAATTGTCTTTCTTGCATAAATCTGGACACAATTTTCAAGATCTCAAAACCATGTCAAAAATATACTTTTTGGAAACTAGATATTTCGACGATCATTTTATCCTTCTTCGTCGAAGTCATCCAAGGCCCACAAGACCATGTTTTAGTCACTTCAAGTTCAAGCCAAATGGGGCCCATGAGTCATCACTTAATCCCCTTTCCCCTCCCTTTTCATTCATTTCCCAATCTCTACAACTTTTGAGTCTAGGGCAAGAGAGAAAACCTCTTTTTCTCCTTCATCTTCCTCACTTGGTTTGATCTAGCTAGAGAGCTCCAAAGGAAATTCTAAGACTACCATTTTCTTCATCTCCTTGCAAGCTTCCTATTGATACAAGTTTCTTGAGTTTTCAAGTTGGGCAAGAGCTCCATTTCTCTCCCTCCCTCTTGTGTGGCCATTTCTAGGTAAGGGTTTCCACTCATACTTTCCATTGAGTCATTTTAGTTCCTTAAGATCATGTTTTTCATGTTTTCAAACCCTATTTGGAAAATGGGTTTCTTGTTTCCATTTTTTTGAGTAAGTTTTGTGTGTTTTCTTGGTTTGGCTTGTAGTGTGGGATTAGCTTGTGTGAAGAGCTTGAAGTGGAGTGTTTAGCATTTGGGCAAGGCAAGTAATCTCTATAGGATCATTGTGCATGTTATTTTAAGCTACATTATTGTTTTGGAAACCTTGCATATGGATATGTTTACAAGCTTTATGATTGTGTTTTCATGAGTTTTGGATGTGTGCTTTGTCCCTTGGAGAGTATGTAGACTCAGGGAATATAAGTGGAATGAGAATGAATGGAAGGGAAGAAGAGAAATGTGAAAAATCTGTGCTGAAACGCATTCCCGTGCACTGGCGGTCAGCACAGCGGTCAGCTCGCGGCTAGCCGCCTGTGTCCACTTCGGCTAACCGCATGCTGACCGAACTCGGCGGTTACCTTTCCAGAAGCTAGCATTTTCACCTGGGACCAGCGGTCAGCTCCGCGGTCAGCTCACGGCTAACCGCCAGTCCTACTCGCGGTTAACCGCAAGCCAACCGCGCAATGCGGTTCCATTTCCCGAGAGCTAAGTTCAAAATTGGTATTTCAGCGGTCAGCCTGGCGGTCACCTTGCGGCTAGCCGCCGGACCCCAGTTCGGCTAGCCGCCACCTGACCGCGAGGTGACCGAAATTCACTGTTTGTGTATTTTGACGAGTTTAGCAAGAATAAAAAACTAGAACATGTTAAGTGACCTTTAGCTTGATATTGTACACTCGAGACCCGAGATGTCCTTGAACTTCTGGGGCACCAATTCTATTTTTAACTCCGCATCTGGGCTTCGATTGTACAACAACCATCCAAAGGTCCTTGTATGTGCTTAATAGACTTTGTGTTTGAACCTTGATTTTTGGGTATGATGAATACCATTGTGAACTCATTTTGAAGTGTTAGTACAACCGTGTTTTGAAGTTTTGTTAAGAAAAAGGGGATCACTTCCTAAGCGTGTTTTGCATAAATGTTATGCCTCGTGCTAGTCGTGCTCGTCGTGTTGTGATAAGTGATTTCCCCCTTTTTTTATCTCGACGTGTTTGATCGTGCTTCGCGTGTTTTGTGCATTCATGAACTAAGTAAACACCACTGAGCTTAGACTGCCCTTTCGGTTTGATCCACTGTCTGGGGGTCTTTAAACATGTGGACTGTCTGCAGACTGGTCGTGTATTTATTACACATCGTGCGTGTCCGGTTCCGCGGCCGGAATTCCCGTCTTTGTGGGAAATCGTGTCGTGCTTATATTATGTATATCGTGCTTGTCGTGCGTGCTTGCTCTTTTCATTATATAAATGATAGAGAAAGGATGGGCTCTTTGTGGATTGTAACTTTTCATGATATATTTAGTACTCATGCTAGTTTGTTTTGATACCTCAGCTATTGTGACAGTTCAAATCAAGTATTCGATTTCAAGTGCTTTTCCAAAGTATTATTGTCATGTTCATGCCTATATTGATTACCTGCCAAACCGTCGTGTTTGACCCTTGCTTGTTGGTGCCCAGGTGCAGGTGACGTTGCCTTTGAGGAGGAGCGTCAGGAGGAGGCTTGTGAGCCAACTCCCGTGAGAGAGTGGCAGCCCGACGATGTCATCTAGATGTCGGTCTGGTTCCTGAGTTTCGTCACATTTTGTCTTAGGGTCCTTTCGTTTATGTTGGAGTTGTGTATTGGCCTCTGTTGGCCTCTCTTGGGAATTGTAACAAAACTTAATTTACTTTCTTGTTAGACTTGTAACTTGAATAATGTTGGGAATGCCTTGTTAACTTATTCCTTTGATACTTTGTCTTGTATATTATTGTGATAGCACCTAAATATTTTACTGGTGCTTATCTAGTTGTGTTTTGCTACACGCTTCCGCAAATCGTGTACGTGTGAGCCAGATTCCGCGTGTCTTTGGGAATCCTCACCGCGGGAACCTGTGGGAAAATAATGAACCATTGAGCATAAACATCATCACCAACGTCGCGGGCCCGGGAATCCGTTCCGGGGTCGCGACAATTCTGGATGGTCAAAATGAAGATATTTAAATTATGAGAATTTATGACATTAAGTTTAATTATGCCTAAGACTTTATTAGTTTATTTTGGGATTGATGTATTTATTTAATTTTCGTACTTGGTTTATTTGGTGTAATAATTGTTGGATTGTTATTTATGGTTATGATCTTGGCTTACTTGATATTGGGTTGGGCAATGTGGTTTACGCATAATTATTAGTTTTAAAAAAAAAATTGGCCCACTATTTGAACAATTGAGTGGCCTTAGGTGACTGGGTCATCTGGCATCATGTCAGATCCATGTTATCGGATCTTGGGGAGTGACAGTTTGGTATCAGAGCCCGGTTTGGTTCAGGTTTAGCGAAGTTTATAACCAACTTACAATCTTTGTTTGCAATTATTGTGGAATAAATTAAAAGTTCTTAACTTAAACATTTCTCATGGTGAGGCAGGGTAGCCTTGGGGTAGGATGATTAATCAACCTAATGAACATTTTTTTTCTTGATCCTTAGAACAATTAGAATTATAATTTGAGTTTAGGACCCCACTTCGAATAGGTCTTAAACTAACTGTTGTTGCGTTCAGATGGCACACAGAAAAAATACTGGTAATGATGCGAGCCAGAACTGGAATTGGGATGATATTTTGGCCAATTTGGTTGAGGGCCAGAACCTTTTCCGCGACTTTGTGACCAATCATATGAACAACAACAATGGGAACAATGGCAGAGGTAATGGCAATCATCAAGGAGATGGAGTCAATCAAGTTCCACTGGGTGGCAACCTTTTGGACCGCTTCAAGAAAATTGGTCCCCTACCTTTTAGTGGGACTACGAACCCCGAAGCAGCAGAGAAATGGATCAAGCAAGTCAACAAGACTTTCCTAGCTATGAACTGCTCGGAAGATCAGAAGCTATCTTTGACAGCCTTTATCCTACAGGGAGAAGCAGAGCATTGGTACGAAGCTCTTGTAATAGGGTACCGAACAGCCAGGCGGGCCCTTACATGGGTTGAGTTTGAGAGATAATTTGATGACAAGTTTATTCCAAAACATGTGCGGGATCGGAAGAAGCGAGAATTCCAAAACCTCCAGCAGGGTAGTATGACAGTGGCTCAGTATGATATGAAGTGGACTTAGTTATCTCGTTATGCTCCGACATTGATCAGCACTGAAGAGGACAAGATCACCAGGTTCGTTGAGGGTCTGAGGCCCAGTTTGAGAAGAGAGGTGGAAATGGCAGAGAAGCCCACCTTGGCGGAGACTATTCGCTATACTTATAAGTCAGAGGAGTCTGCGACGAGAGATCAGCGAGCTAGAGAAGCCTTGAGGATTGGCCCTACTAATAGCAGTCGTCGATCTGCAATGCAACAACAACAAGCTAAGAGGCTGAAGTCTAATGTACCCACCCCAGCACCAGCTCCAGTTTGTGCATATTGTAACCGGAGACATCCAGTGGGGCAATGCAGATTCAAGAGTGGGGCATGTTTCAACTGTGGTGATTTGGGACATATGGTAGCAGAGTGTCCACATCCAGATCGACGGAATCGGCAGACTATTCCGGCTCAACCACAAATTCAGTAGAAATCTTTGGCAACTCAGCAGAAACCACCACTGGCACGTCCACAGCAGGCTGGAAACAATCCAAGGAACAATAATGGAGGAGCTCAAAGGTCCCGCATCCCAACTCGAGCCTATGCTATTACCGATCAAGACCCAAAGGCGACGAATGAAGTTGTAGAAGGTACACTTTTGATTGAAGGTCATTTTGCTAGAGTATTGTTTGATTCTGGCTCTACTCTATCTTTTGTTTCACCACGTTTTGCTTCACATTTTAGTACACCCCCATCATTTACTTTTTGTGTAATTACTGTAACTGCTGCGATGCGTAATGTTAAGGAGACGGATAAGGTGTACCTTAGAAGTAAAATACAGATAGGAGATCATACTTTTCTTGCAGACTTGGTTGTGCTAGGCATGCATGATTATGATGTAATCTTGGGAATGGATTGGTTGGCGGCTTATCATGTTCGTCTGGACTGCCATAAAAAGACTATTTCTATCCCTATGGGGGAAGCAGATTTAATTTTCCAAGGAGACAAGAAGAGAAAGAAGACTTAGATTGTATCTGCTTTAAAGGCGAAGCGTATGATCCGAGGTGGCTGTGAGGCATTTATAGCCTTTATTAGTGAAGACCAAGAAAGTCAGAGGTTAGAGGATGTTCCTATCGCAAGGGAATTTTCGGATGTTTTCCCGGATGATGTTCCTGGATTACCACCAGTTCGGGAGTTAGAATTCTCCATTGATTTGTTACCTGGAGCCGAGCCAATATCTAAAGCACCTTACCGCATGGCTCCAGCAGAACTTCGTGAGCTGAAGGAGCAATTATAAGAGTTGCTGGATAAAAAGTTTATCAGACCTAGTGTCTCACCATGGGGAGCTCCGGTGCTTTTTGTGAAGAAGAAGGACGGGTCTATGAGAATGTGCGTCGACTACAGACAACTCAATCAAGTGACGGTCAAGAATAAGTACCCATTCCCTCGGATTGATGAATTATTCGACCAACTACAAGGCGCTCAATTCTTTTCGAAGATAGACCTGCATTCTGGATATCACCAACTTCGGGTTAAGGAGGAAGATATTCCGAAGACGGCATTCAGGACTAGGAATGGACACTACGAGTTCCTGGTCATGCCTTTTGGGTTGACCAATGCCCCTGCAGCCTTCATGGATTTAATGAACAGAGTGTATAAACCTTTCTTGGACCAGTTTATTGTGGTTTTTATTGATGACATTCTTATATATTCCAAGTCTGCGCAAGCCCATGAGGAACATATTCGTATTGCGCTTCAGACTCTGAGAGAACACAAGTTGTATGCCAAATTCAGCAAATGTGAGTTCTGGTCGCGCCAAATTCAGTTTTTGGGGCATGTGATCTCTAGTGAGGGTATTGCTGTAGATCCTAAGAAGATCGAAGCTATATTGAATTGGAAGCAGCCATCCACTGTGACTGAGATTCGAAGTTTCTTAGGGCTTGTTGGTTATTATCGGTGGTTCATCGAAGGGTTCTCCACTTTAGCAGCTCCAATGACGAAGTTAACAAGGAAGAATGAGCCATTTGTCTGGACTGATGAATGTGAAGCGAGCTTTCAAGAACTGAAGAAGAGGCTGACATCAACGCCTATTCTCACACTTCCGACTACTGGAGGAGGATTTACTATCTATAGTGATGCTTCAAACAAAGGATTGGGGTGCGTACTGATGCAGAACGGGAAGGTCATAGCTTATGCGTCAAGGCAGTTAAAGAATCATGAACAGAACTATCCAACGCATGACCTCGAATTAGCAGTAGTGGTATTTGCCTTAAAGATCTGAAGGCACTATCTGTATGGTGAGAAGTTTGAAGTGATGACTAATCACCAAAGCCTTAAATACATCTTCACTCAACGGGATCTTAACAATCGGCAGAGGAGGTGGATGGAGCTTTTAAACGATTATGATCTTACTATCTTTTATCATCCAGGTAAGGCCAATGTGGTGGCGGATGCTCTTAGTCGAAAGGCGGCTTTACATCTTGGATGATGATTAAGGAGCACGGGTTGATTGAGAAATTTGGGGAGTTGAACTTAAACATTGAGCAGCAGGGTGAGCGGGCATTTGTGGCTAGAATGTTTGTGCAACCTACACTCGTTGACAAGATCAAGGAGGGACAGAGTAGTGACCCAGAGTTGGTTAAAATCATTGCAGCAATTAGTTATAAATCATAATTTTCCTTGGAGGGAGGCATTCTCTATTGTCAAGGGCGTTTGTGTGTGCCAAATGATCCTGAACTTAAAAAGGAAATTCTTTCAGAAGCACACCATGCACATTACGTGGTGCACCCAGGGAGCACTAAGATGTATCAAAATTTGAAGATGCGCTTTTGGTGGATGAATATGAAGCGCGAGATAGCAAAGTTTGTTTCTCAATGTTTAGTGTGCCAACAAGTTAAGGCCGAGCACCAGAGACCAGGGGGATTGATGAAGCCCTTGGATATACCAGTTTGGCAGTGGGAGCATGTCACCATGGATTTCACTTGTGGTTTGCCACGGACCCGCAGGGGTAATGATTCTATCTGGGTAGTGGTGGACAGACTCACCAAGACAACTCATTTTATACCTTTGAAGATGTTAGGGAAGTTGTCAGCTAATATGACAACATCTTTGGAGAAATTGGCTCAGATTTATGTAAAGGAGATTGTTAGATTACATGGGATTCCGGTGTCTATTGTTTCAGATAGAGACCCGAGGTTCACCTCTAGATTTTGGAGGCGTTTGCAAGCAGCCCTTGGAACGAAGTTGAACTTTAGCACTGCATACCATCCTCAGTCAGATGGACAATCGGAGAGGACTATTCAGACATTAGAGGATATGCTAAGGGCTTGCATTTTGGACTTCGGTGGCGATTGGGATGAGCACCTGGCATTGATTGAATTTGCTTATAACAATAACTTTCATTCCAGTATTCAGATGGCACCTTTTGAAGCGTTATATGGCTGGAATTGTAGGTCCCCTATATGCTGGGATGAGGTTGGAGAGAAACAACTCATTGGACCAGAGATCGTGCAGAGGACAGCTGACAAGATGCAACTCATTAGACAGAGGCTTAGGGTAGCTCAGAGTAGACAGAAGAGTTATGCCGATGTCAGGAGGAGAGATCTGGAGTTTGCCGTTGGTGATAAAGTTTTCTTGAAGGTCTCGCCCATAAAAGGGGTGATGCGGTTTGGTAAGAAAGGGAAGCTTAGCCCGCGTTTCATTGGTCCGTTTGAGATTTTAGAGAGAATCGGAGACCTGGCCTACCGATTAGCACTACCACCTCAGCTTGCTGGTGTCCATGACGTTTTTCATGTATCAATGCTGAGGAAATATGAACCCGACCCGTCCCACGTGCTTAGCTTTGAGGAGCTAACTCTTGAGAAAAATTTGACCTATGAGGAGATACCAGTGCAAATCTTAGACCGCCAAGAGAAGGTGCTGAGAAACAAGAGGATTCATTTAGTGAAGGTCCTTTAGAGGAACCATTCTGTGGAGGAAGCGACATGGGAGTCCGAGGAGGACATGAGGCAACAGTATCCCCACCTTTTTGAATGAGGTATGTTCTTAAATTTGGAGGACCAAATTTCCTAAGGGGGGAAGAATGTAATGACCCAAACTCGGATTCACCTTTGGGCCCAACCCTAGGCCCACTAGAGACCCATGACCGGTGTGTTTTTTCAATTTATTTCATGGTAATTATTTTAATAGATATTTAATTATGACTTCATGCATTTTATTTAATTGTCCATGCACTTCACTTTCTTCATTTTCATCAATTATTATTCCTTCTTATGTTGCTAATTAAAGTATCATTTTAATTAAATTGGATTTTTATAATTAATGCTTAAATCCAAATTTAGCGGACCCTCACACATTATTAAAATAATAAAATAATAATAACAATTAATGCTAATTTCGGAAAGTTCTTATAAATGGTGTGTTTAGGGCCCCCACTTTGACTTGTGCCAAGTGGAGGATGATGTGGCACTTTGTTTCCCTCCTCTTTACTTTCCATTTTATTTCAAATTTCAAACTTAATTGCAAACCCTATAATTAATTGTTAATCATTAATCTAATTGAGGAATTGGGGCACTAAATTATCCCTAATTGGTTTGACCTAACTATAATTGAGAGAATGGAGATTTCTCTCCAAATTGGACACCCATTGATTAGTTGCAAATGGAGATGATTGGGGATCTATGGAGAATAATGTAGGACTAGGATCTTTAGAAAATTTAGATGGAGGGGTAGGATAGAGTACATATCTGTCACGCCCCCGAACCGAAACCTCGGGGGCATGGGATTAAGCATAAATGTATTTTACTTCTCCCAGGATCCGCGTGTGTGAAGACAACACATTCTGAATATTTTGCGGAAGCATTTGTGGTGTTGCGACCCAAAGTCCGTGGCCATCGGATTCCGCGTCGCACTCAACCTTTAGCACATAGCTATTATATCAAGAATCATCTCAGACTGGAGTAAACCATCACAATAAAATACAGAGCTGACAGTAACAGGATATTACATTCCCCAAATATGTTCAAGTTACAATTATCAATGTACATTAATTAAGAATCCCAAGAAAAAGGCTAATAAAAGCCATACAACAAGAAGCTATAAACTACTACCCAAATGTGACGTAGCTCCGATGTCAAGCTCAATGTCTACATGACATAGCCGACAAAACAACCTGCAAAGCATGGCTCCACAGCCAACAAAACACTCAACTCGGGACGAAGAAATCTAAACCTGAGTACCAAAAGTAGTGGGTCAGACACGATGGTCTGGCAGGTGGATGAAAAGATAATAATATACTGAAGAATAAAACATATGATAAATTATGCTATTCGATCAAATGCTGCATATAATTAAACGGGTGCAAAAGTCGGAAATCTCGGGGAAAACCTGTATTCATTTCAAGCATGGGTAAAACATGAATCTCTAATTAAACATGTATTCATTTACATCATCTATAATCATAGATATTTGACAATCGGGTATTCGTCTAAAACATGTATAAATATAGTGGTTTGACAAAACAAACGTTCATTTGAGACTTAAGTAAAAACACAAGTATACAACAAATCAGGTATCCATAACAGTCTAGCAAAACCAATGTCCATTTGAAACATATGTGAAAATACGGATATTTAACAAACCGGGTGTTCATTTAAAACAGGTGTAACCCAAGAAATCTGACAAGACTAATGTTCGTTTAAACCTATTCCAAAGTATGGATATTTAAACAAATCGGGTATCATGTAAAATAGGTATAAACAAAGGAATCTGGCAAAACAAGTGTCATCTAAAACATATTTCAAACCATGGATATTTGACAAATCGGGTAATCATTTAAAAACAGGTATAAACATAGATATCTAATAAACCAAATGTCCTTTAAAACAAGGCACGGGTATTTAACAATTCGGGTATTCCTTTAAAAACACGCGTGATCATATAAATCTAGCAAAATCATTGATCGTATGGAACATATGTAAAAGCATGGTTATTCACCCAACCGGCATTCATTTAAAACATGTGCGGGTACAAAGAACAGAAAACAATATAATAATAACTGAATTTACATTGGAGAATATTAGCACTTGTTTAAATAACAACTTTCATAAAGGAAACGAATCATTTATCGGAAAGCAAGTAAACAATATAAAACATGTCCGGTATCCAAGGAATCGGGAACTGGCAAGATGGCAACCACACGAAGCTAAGTCCTCTATCACTAAAGCGATAGAGCAATAACTAGGCCCTGATCTCAGTCACTCGAGGTGAGGAGAAACAGGGGATCTCATATAAATACATATACTAGGCACTGATCTCAGTCACTCGAGGTGAGGAGAAACAGTGGATCTCATGAATGCATATACATATACTATACATGACCACGGTAGCGAGTCGGGCATCGGGGACCACAGTAGCAATCTGCGGTATCGGGACAAGACCACGGTAATAACAGGGTATCGGGACGGGACCACGGTAATAACCGGGTAGCGGGATCCAAGCTGCAGCTGGCGGGACAAGAGGGGGATCTCCAAGTCGGTGGATCAGACCAACAAGGTTATCCAAGCTTAGTGGTGCCGACTCATAGGTCAAATACAATCGAGACATATGCAAGTAAATCAAGTACAAATACATAATCAAACGGGCAAGACGGGGGTGCTCAAGGGCACACTAACATATCATGTGGTGCAATGCACTTCGGGACAATAACTGTTACCAGAGTAACTTCAATGCTTTCGGGAAACAAGTCATGTGATGCAAATCTCGGGAAATGAGGAAATATAATGCACTATACCATTTCGGGAAGAATATTGATTTCAAGATCTATTTAAGTGAATAGGGGTCCCGTATGTCGATTACAATAATTACTTGGTACTCCTTGAGTTTGAAGACATTCCAGACTCCTTATACACTTTTACTACTTTCAAAACTTAAAATGAGCTTATGGGTAGTACTAGATGTTACAATAGCAAGAATCAAGATTATAAATGGTCCATCCTAGGCATGACATTAATCCGGAAACATCGAGCAACCGATTCAGTCATCGAAAGGAATAGAATTAGCGATAACCAAGGAAATAGACTTGTGTTTAGATATAAAGAAGATATCGCGTCGTTCCATCCCGTTCAAGATTGAAATGGATTGAACTTCGATGCAACCGAATCAACCTTGAGGAGTGTCGGCTCAAGACATCTCACACATAGTCCAATCAGTCCAAAAAGGGTAGCCAAGGTCCCACCTAGAACCAAGAAAAAATTAAAAATCTCAAAATTCACCGGACTCAAAATTTCTGCACAGGGTCCGATCGATCGGTCGATCGATCGACTGAAAAAGCCTTACAGTTAAAAGTCAGTCCGATCGATCGGTCTGAACGTCCGATCGATCGGACCTGGGCGCAGTGCAGGTCCGGGAACTTGATTTTTTTCCTCTTTGTTTCCTTTCCTTCCAACATATAATCAATCACATAGAATTATACATAAGGAGACTTAAACACATGTTTCCAAGACATTAAAATGAGCTAAAGAGCTCCTCATTTCAAGTTCCTCCATTTCCATCCTTTCCATTCACAATAAATCTCAAAAGTGGAGAAAACTCATTCATGTGAAACCATTTGCAATCTTGACACTATGATACATACATTTCCAAGAGATTAACAAGGGAGAAATAACTCATCAATAAGCACATCTTGAAATCAATATTAATCATATTAAAGACAACTATTAAAATCACCAAAACCATTAATGAATCAAGATTTTCTCACAAAACATGTTAATAATCAAAACGATCCAATCAACCACTTGCCTTGGGTTCCAATCTCACAAACCAAGCTCCTAATCCCTTCTTAAGCTCACTTCCAAGCTACAATCAAAAACCCCCAAAAACAACCCTAAAATGGGTTACACAAAGAATGAAAATGAAAGAGCTTTCAATAATACAAATGGAGCTTCTCAAGAGCTAGAGGAACACTAATCTAGGAGATGGGAAGAATCACTTACTTGGAAGGTCCTCTAATGGCAAGAGTAAGCTCAATGGAAGCCTTGTGATGGAGGGTTCTCTTCACAAATGATACCAATGGAAAGCTTGAAAGATGAGGAAGAAGATGATGATCTCTATTGCTTGATTGATGAGCTCTAGGTGTGGCTTGGAGATGGAGAAGCAAGTAGAAGAGGAGAAAACACAAGAGCAAACCCTAGGCTCAGCTGGAACAATGGTGAAGAAATGAGCAATGAAGGAGATGGGTTCCCCTTATAAGCAAGTGGGGTTTGGGTCCCACAACTTAAGGGACTTGGGTGGCTGAAATCATCTAATTCGGGACCTCGGATGGATTCGACGAAGAAGGAAGAAATGATCGTCGAAATATCTAGTTTCCAAAAAGTATATGTTTCGCGGGTTTCGAGAATATCGAGTTTTGGGTACAGATTTGGTGTGAAAAGACTGTTTTGCCCTCAAGGCCAAGAAATCGGGTTTCGGGTTCTCAAATGGATATGGGATCAACATGAAAGTTGTAGGATTCCTCAAGATGAATGCAACGGGCCAAAAACACAATACGAAACAAATCGGGAAAATCTCACAAGAAAATGCAAAGCCGAAAAGGGAACCCTCAAAGGGCCCCACAAGCTACCAAAGCACTCAAAAGCCCAAAACTAGAAGAAAAACCATTCTAGCTCACAAACTCAACCCAACAACTACTAATCCCACTAAAAGAACTAATCCACAAATAAAACAACACTAATCCAAGAGATTAGGGGTCGGGTTCTCACAATATCTAATCAAGGGAATGTAATTAGATTTAGTTCCTTGGGCCCGTTTGGTAAATTTACTAATAAAGTCAAGTTAAGTTAAACATCCCATCAAAAACACTTTTTACAAAAATTCCCTCCATCTTTTCCAAAAAAAGTCAAAAAAGCAACTACATTTACTCAGTAAAAGACAAAAAATCTACATTTCCCCATACAAAAAGTCAAAAATATTCCATTCCAAACAACTAAAAACAAAATATCATCATAACTTACTTATATTTTATTCATTCTTTTCATTTCACTTCACTCCACTTTATTTTAAAAGTAAATTACCAAACGGGCCCTAAAGAGAGGGAGTGGTTAGATTCTTTTAGTTAGGACTATTTCCCATTCACATCACCATTATTAGGATTTTACACTGTTTCTGTATTTCGGCCATATTTTGAGTTTTAGATATCTAAAAATTATGTATCTTGCCTTGTAGGAAAGATAGGAGAGAGCTCTACAACTTTCATGAAGAACCCCAGAGCTGAATCGGATATCTAGTGGACCGAAATGCGCTTCGAAGTCAGAACAAGGGTGCTGTTGCTGGAACCCGAGCAGCATTCACTAATTGGTCCATAACTTGGACTGTAGAGGTCTTTTGGAGCTGAAATTGGTCCCGTTAGAATTTACACAAAAGGGGCTCAAACGCTTATGAAGACCACCAATTGGAACTACAACGTTTTGATGGTGTTCTACCCCTGTGCAGTCGGTTAACGAGTCCAGAGACCCATTGAGAGTGATTTGGGCATCAGTCTCTCATCTTAAGCCCAAATCAAGTGATTTCGGTGGCCAAGGAAAGCTAAAAGCCAGAGGGTTAACTTTAACCTAGGGGCAAATTAGGATTCTATTTTTTTTAGTCAGTTAGTTTTGTATAAATAGGGGGAGAATCGGTATTACTCGATTCTTCTATCGAGGCTTTTTCTCTTTTCTTTTGCTGCAACTATGGTGAGCTAAATATTTGAGATCAATCCAAGGATCTTGAGGAAATTCTGGTTTGGTTTTAAGATTCTGTACCTAATTTTGATTTTGAATTGAATTAATTACTTTCTTCTTCTACTGATTTGGATTTCGAATTGCATGATTAGAAACTTTTGTTGTGTGATGTGAGCTGATTGGATCCTTAATCCTAATTGAGATTTGTGATTAAATTGTGATTGATTAATTGTGGTTTAGTCACATGAATTGAAGACGGTTAGGTTGGCAGATTTGTTAATCTAGGTTAATTGAATTCAGGGTGTTAAACTAGCATAGGTTGCATGAATCTAGTGGTTGCAGGTTTATGAATCATTTGTTAGTTAAATTCTAGGTGATTATCCAGTATTGAATTCCTTGTGTTTGATGCAGAGATTTCGGTCAATCATAGATTAACCAGTTAATTCAATCCAGATGCATGTTTAGTGTTCGATGAAAATCCAACTTGATTTCTGATGGTCTCTTGGATTGGTTGCTTTACAATTTGATTTTTCTTACATTTATTAATTACGTTTACACTCTGCATACACAACTTCCCCCTTTGCTTGATCTTGATTTGGTTTAATTGGTACTTTGATCCTCAAGGAAACGACTCAGTTCATTGCCTCGTGCTACAAGTTATCGGGAGAACTAGAATTTTGTTATTTGGTTGAGCTCGACACTCGAGCCAATGTATGATTTGATTTTTGGCTTGTAGGAGCAAGCCGACTCATGATGGGTTGCCTTCTTTGTCAGGCAAGAGGCTGGTTTCTCCTCCTTCATGTATGCAAGAGGATATAACCGGTTTTCTTTGAGAGGGGCCAGGTATGCTAGCCTTGCAGATGCTCGAGACCTCCTTCGTTTTGGCGAAGGCCTTGGGGACCAAGTCTTAGGGTAGACCAGGTTTCCTGCAGGTTGAGGCTTCGTGGAGTTGCCACGGGTTTCTGGTTTCTTCGCGTTCGCCCTTGGTGTCATGGCAGCAACACGTTGTGGGGGCGATCTTTTTCTTTTTAGCAGGTGCGGTTTCTTCAACGGGAAGTGGGAATGGTCCCAGCGACCCGAAGATGATGGTCCGGGGAGTATAGGTCGACCCAGTGTTCTGAGATTTTCCGAGGGAGGTGACGCTTCGGCAACTGGCAGGGCGCTTATGAGTGCGCTTGTTCTGCTTCTCCTGGAGCATAAGCTGGTACTTGTTCTCATTGAACGTGATGGTTAATGAAGCTGCCATTGTTAGTTTTTTGGAAAACTTCTGAAACAAGACCACGTCCATTAGTAATCACAAGAATATAGTGATCATAAATGGGAAAGAACTATGGTTTTGTCTTTTCAAATCGCTCAGGGGAACCTGGCCCAGTCCAAGCGAGGTGAAGAAGGCAAAAAGCCATAGAGGATACAATTGTTCTGAACGCAAGTATAGGAGACTTAGAACGAGCATTTCCGTGACTGTTATAAGCAATTGTGGACCTTAATTCAAACTACCGAGAAGCGAGGCTCACTCGAGGTAAGATGATATACGGTTAGAGATTCAGATGTGTTGGTCGCGAATACAGTAGACCCGGTAGGGCGTACTAGCACCGCTAGGCACAAATGTTGCAAATCGCATCCGTGGAATGGACACGAGATGGGATTTTTTGAAAGGTCAAAACCGGATTCATAAAAGAGAGCAAATGGTGTTCCAATCCGAATAAGGGCTCAAACATTTCTGCAAGTGCTAAATCCGAAAAGGAGGGGACCAAGATTTCTCATATGTAAACCCAAAGATGACGATTTTTTTTTGAAATTTTTTTTTGTTTCTTTTTAGAGGACCACAAAGGTTTTCAATTCGGTCTTATGAAACCTTAGTAGATAGATCAGCCCCCAGGTAAGGGTAGGATTACTTAATGAACCCGTTTGGAGGACCCTTCCTCGAATAGTCTAGCTGTCTCCACACTCTCGACAAGGCTTTTCTTAGATCAACTTTGGTCAAAGAACGCAATTGGTACAACCTTAGTGGGTTTTGAAAAGTTTTTTGATTTTTTTTTATGGATTCATCAAAGAGAACGAACGGTGTTCCAATCCGAATAAGGGCTCAAACATTTCTGCGAGCACTAAATCCGAAAAGGAGGGGACCAAACTTTCTCAAATTTGATTCCAAAGAAAAGATTTTTTTTAAGGAGTTTTTTTTGAAGAGTTTTTTTTTTTTTTTTTGAAGATTTTTGGAAATCCCTATCGGACTCATTCCCCTATAAGAATGATAGCTGCGAATAATTCTGTGAGCTATCAAGTCAAAGAGGAGAGGATCAAAGTTTCTCAAAATTGAATCCAAGGAAGAAAAATCAGATTTTCTTTTTTTTTTAATTTTTTTTTAAATGAGAAAGAATGGAAATAAGTTCAAGGGTAGAAATTTTCCAAAAATCCCATCTCATGTTTCTTTTTTTTTTTTTGATGCAAGATCCAACACAAGCCACCAATTGGAAAGGAGCCTAAGAATTCAAGCATCGTGTTCTCAGGCAAACCGGTCCCACCGGGTATGCCAGCTTGATGGACCCGATTTTTTTCTTTCCTCTCCCCTCCCATCCGTCCCCGGGGTCGCTGAGAGGAATCGAATGGAGGGAAGAAAGGGGGAGAAAAAAAAGGGCATCTTATGTTTTTTGTACGGGTATGCCAGATTTTCTATTCTACTTGAAATTCCGAAATGGTGATCTGGAGATCCACCTTCGCAAGTAGAAAGAAAATCAACCTTTTTTCTAACTTTCCATTGCACGCATATTTAAGAAAAGAGACAGTTTTTTGAATGCTTTGAGAGGCGATTTTGTTTGCCGTAAAAGGCAATTTTGTGCCGTGAAAGGCAATTTTGTGCCGTGGAAGGCGTTTTACAAATCTCATCAATAAAGAAAGACAAGAAATGTGATTTTTTTGTCTCTTAAAGAAAATACAAAGTACAACAGAAAAGTATGAAAGGGAATCTGACTTCTCAGGAGATTGTGGGGACCAGTTCAGATCGACGGTCGCAAGTCATGTATGGACTTCGCCATTGTCCTTCAGATGAGAACGCTTGATGCTTTGATTCTTTGGCTTGGCTTGGACTTCAGTTTTTTAAAGGATAAGGGCCAAGGGAAGGTCCTATATCCAATGAAAAACGAAGAGACGGGTTGAAGAGCCGCATCTTGGCCATGTTGAGTAGGAGAAGAGAAGGCTTTTCCCCTCCAAGGGACTTTGATCACCTTTTGGGTGTTTGCTGTAACAGAGTTTCTTTTTGCAGCATAATTTCTTTAGAGTAACATGGCTTCTGGATTTTGAGTTAGGGATTCCGGGATTCTCTGTGTCCTTGGCTTCTAGGAGTCACCTCCTTTTATAGGCATTTGGTAGCCTTTAGGTGACTTTATGGGCTTTAATGCATTAAAATCACATTTGGTAGCCGGATGACAATCTTGGAGCGATCGATGATGATTTCATGCTCTTTACGGCAGATCCGAGATGTCGACAAAGATCAGTCATTTTCGAGTGTCAAAAATAAGATTTTCAGGAAATCATAGGGGCTGGAACTCCCGAAATGCAAAAGGATCAGAAAAAGGGCTTCGCGGCAGAAATCCGGCGACCCAGATTTTTAGGGTCACCGGCGACCATGGGGGGATTTTCCCCTTTGGTCGCTGTTTCGTCGCCCGTTTTTCAGATTTTTTGTTTCTTTTTTTCCCCTGTATTTTTCTTGACAATTTTCCTCATTTTTTAGCTTGATTCTCCTAAAGAAAACCTGATGAGAAGCCATGCAAATCGGAGCACAAAGTTTCATATTTTTTAGAAAAACCAAAGACTTTGTCGTGCAGAGTTGCCGTTTTTGTCAAGAGTCGAAATTAGGTCAAACGATGTCGGAATGACCTGAAATTCGACGTGAGGCCTCCTGAACAGTAGATAGGACCGACCATGGGATTTTTTTTGAGTTTTGAAACCGTTTGGGGTCCCGTCGTTTCTAGGCTTGGCTTCGCCTCGAGGGAGATGTCGTGCTTTGATGTGCGGTCAACCGATGTCTGATTGGCCTGAAATTTGACAGGGAGCCTATTGGAGTCATTTTGAGATGATCCATTGGCTCCGGTTTGGATGTCATGGTCCCGGGGTGCTCCACCGCCGGTAGCCTTGATTTTCTTTTGGAGCATCGATGTCGGATCAAACGTTGTCGGAATGACCTGAAATTTGACGTGCAGCCCTTTTGAAGCATGTTGAAGCTACCTATGTGCTTTGTTTGATGAGTAATGGTCCCGGAGGTTCTCGCCGCCGAGAGGCTTGATCTTCTTTCGGAGCGTCGAAGTCGGGCTAAACATTATTGGAATGACCTGAGATTTGACGTGGAGCCTTTTGGAGGTATTTTGAGACCATCCATCGGCTCAGATCGAAGTTTTGATGTCTTCGACGCCGCCGCCGTCAGGAGCGCTGTTTGGTTGCCGAAGGAGTGAAGTTAGGCCAAATGATGTCGGAATGGCCCGAAACTTCATGTGGACTCCTCTTTTGGTTGTCTTGAAGGATCTATCAGTTTTCAAGTGATTTTGATAAGATTTGATGTTTGAAGCGGCATTGCCTGTTTGTAATAGGATGCGACTTCATGTGACTTTCTTGATGTTGAAGAGGCAAAGTGACATTTTTGGTGTCAACACCTAGTGTTGTCTTACTTCTTGAAATAAATACTACAATGATGTATTACCAGAAGTATCTTTATTTTATGTGTGTGTTCAACGATATCAATGATAAATGAAATGCATGGAACAAGCATTCTAACATATACTATATAGAGCATAATGATCATGATTGAGTCAAATGTACACTCAAGTCATACATTTGAATGCCACTGAATAAAATTGTAGCAAATCACAAATCTTCGAGAACTTTTGCCTACTAATTGACTCACAACCTTTTTGGCAAGTCTTATTTATATGAAATAGATCTGTATGAAATAGATCTAATTCAAATGGAGCAGTTTGAAATAGATGTTTTACATGTAGAACGTTTTGTAAAACGAAAAAAACTGAATAATATAGATGTTTAAAAAAAAATCAAAGGTTCACATCTTTTTATGAATTTCTCAATATATATACAATGAATCGGGGGCTGAATTTTTTAACTCATAGCTAATTTCAGCCTTCCTAAGAGAATCAACGGTTCGGATAGTGATTATGGGACCCACGAAAGTCCAGAAATTTAGATATAATGTGCTGCAATTTTTTGCAAAGATCTTTAGACTCGTTATAGATCGACGGATCAAACTTAGCCACCTGGCAATGCTTGAGGTTGTGAAGATTACCGATGGTTTAGATCATGATTTAATGGCTCCCAATACCATGAACAAGAACTCTTTTTGTAGCGAATTAGGATCTCCAAGACCTTGTTGTCTTCCACGCTATGACCGGCTTCAGATCTTTTTTCTCAAGAAGATTGGTGGGATCTTCAAGAGAAAACCAACTAGAACCTCAAAGCAAACCGAAAGAGAAACTAGAAGAGAGGGAGGAGAAGAGGAAGTGTGCAACTCTTGCACTAGTGGAGTTTGGGTATGAATCCCAAGGTATATTAATGGGTATGGACGTCCAAGGCCTCTTCCTCTTTATGTAGCATAGCAACCTCTTCTTTACTAATTAAAATAGAAGTCTTACTTCTATAAGAATTAGTAACTATGTCATTTCTAATTATTATTAGAAGTGTTATTCCCATAACATTATGTAACTTACATTACCACTATTTAGAAGTTTCACTTCAAATAGAAATAGTAACTTTCTAATTTCTTTTCATTTAAGTTCAAGTAGAATTAGCAATGATCTATAGATTGGGCTCACGTGGGGACCACTAGGGATTCCATAGAAAGGTAGCTCCAACTGGGACACCACGACCCCACATCTCATGCGTAATTCGGGCACACAATTAATTACAAATAACTCCACTATATAAATGCAATTGCACTCCAGTCTTATGAATAAATTACAAAGAATACCATAAACTTCCCTATTACCAAAAGTAGGCCCCTCCATCGATATCCATGGATCAATTGGACCTGTCCACCAAATTAGATCCATATCTTATTATCCTTGAGACCCAATTAATTATAGTGATCATCAGTACCATCCAATTAACTCTAAATTGAGATGGGTGCGCACTTACTAATGATAAATCTATTAATTGGCACAAGGGGATAATGAAGATAGATTCCATCTCGACCATTGAATGTTCCCACAGTCTCACTACCACATACCCAAGACACTGGGGTGTTGACCTACAGTTGGTCTTACTCATTGGTGACTCAAAGCAAATGAATAGATAGAAACTTGAGTTCATTAATGTCTCAGGATTGAGAGCCTATTGCTAGAGAATTATGAGAGCAGACCTTAAAGTGAAGACATTGTACATAATAAATTCATGCATAAATAAAGAAATGCACCAAAATTCATTGGATACAAATTTCCCTCCATTTAATGGGAGCTTTTACATTCAATTTTGTAGGTACATCATACTCCTAATCGTGAGAACTCATCGACGTTAATTACATTCTCAATGGAAAACCTCTGATTATCAAGACATTGACTTGATAAAACTTACAAAGAAAATACAGGAATGAAATGAATAAATAAATAAAAATTGACAAGTTCTTACTCTTCGCCTTTGCTATCAAAAGTTCTCCTTTCGGTTCACCTGGATCTTTATAATCAATTTTCAATTGGGTTCATGAATTGATGAATTTGATGGTGATTGTGATTTGTTTTTAGTGAACCATTCTTTATATTCTGCCGACCCATTAGAATCATGTCCATAATGAATTTGAGATGATCAGGTCTCATTGTAAAATAGGTTGAATTGGGTAGGTTGACCCACACCTTATGGTTAAACGGGTGAGCTTTGACCTTTTCTCCTTGAGAGATTTTAAATTTGAAAAGGGTGGTTTGAGCTCCCTTGTATCAAGGAGCAGTTCTCAACCTTTTCCCTCTTATCCCTTTAACTTCTTATACCCATTCCATATTACGTATGAGTTAATGAGTTCAAAAGATTTGAATTTGCTGAGACATTGGAGAGGTTGGAACTGGCAACACTACCATTCAATTAGAGATCAAATAGCAAATAATGTACGTATGACCTCTTTTGGACAATCTATCATTTTTTTTTTTTTGCATTGACTTTTTTAGTATAAAATATCCATAGTTCGAAAGTATATTCTGTTTGTTTCTATATGCCAAATATTGTTCATAAACAGAGCATTCGATTGAGTAGCAAATTCATTTTTTCTATGGACACATGTAATGATTTATTCCGATCATTTTTCTTTTTGTAGGCAATATTGCAACCCAATTTTTGGTCACATCATATGATCTATAAGTATGGCTTGATCTGGATTTTAGACCTGTAATTATGTCTTGATTTATGCTTATAATTCTGGCCTAATTTAAGCTTGTAATTTTCGCTTGATTTAAACCTAAAAATCTGGTCAGATTTGAATATGTAATTTTGGCCTGAATTAGACCAAGAATTTTGTCCTGGGTCAGACCTAGAATTATGGCCTGAGTCATACTCAATATTTATCTTGGATTAGACCCAATATGTTTTTGTCTAATTATAAGTCTGGATTGATTCTGACTTGACTTGAATTTGTAATTCTTGTCTAAGTTAGGCTACCATTTTGGCCTGAGTTAGACTCAGAATTTTGGCCTGAAATTTTTTTTTAACCCAAAATGTGGCCTGAATTAGTCCCAATATTTTGGCTTGACCTAAAATTTGGCCTTATTCGGACCCAAAACCTGGCTTGATTTAGGCTCATGAGTTTAGATTGATTCAGGCCTGAGTTGAATTTGTAATTCTGATTAGGCCTATTTGTAATTATTATTTTCAATCCCTTTACAAAGTCGTTTCCAACCCAATCCCAATTATGTTACAACATATTCCTAACCCGAAAATAGGCTAAGTTATGGACCTATTTTCTGATTGGATATGGCCATTGTAATGACTCGTTGAGACCCATTTTATAGTCATTTATACTCTAATAAAGTGGTCTGATTCTGACCATTGTTTGGGCCACAATTCAGCCCAATTTTTAGCCGACATTTGGGCTATAACTCAGCCCAATTGCAGTTAACATTTGGGCTGAAACTCAACTCAATTCATCAAGTATCTGGGGTTAAACCCAACCCAATTCCCCTCAATTTTTTGGGCTGTCTCTTGACACATTCAGAATCTATTGCCACAACTGTTTGTTCTAGAAAATTCTATCTATTTGTTTGGGTGGATACAAAGTGCTTGTAGGTTGTTTGTTTGAGTGGATTTGGGCTGTTCATTTGCAGGAATTCAACTCATTTGATTGTGGGAATCCATGTTTTAAAGCAACACCTAGGACAAATTTCAAGGCCATAGTAGACCTTGTCAGGCTCATAACAGCTCCTGTTTGAGACATTTGCAGCCCATGCGTCATGCCAATTTAAATAATTTTGCCTGTGATTCAGGCTTGGTTCATTTTTTTTACGATGAGTTGAGACCTGGACTCTGTTTTATGAATCGGGTTCTTGAAATAGGTTCATATCTTAAAGCGGGTTCACCTTTAGATAATTTCATGGAAGGGTTCATAGATGGGGGTAATTTTATAAAATAAATTCATACATAGGAAAATCTGATGAAATGGGTCCTTTATTTGTACTATTTTGGGCCCATTTACATAAGTCATTTGGGCCATTTAGAATCCAATTCCAGCCACTATTAGGTCGTACCTCAACCCAATTCCAGCCACTATATGGAAGCTTTGATTGAGTTTCAAGTTGATTTTAAACCCACTTTCAGCCAATATTTGGACAATATTTCAGGCCAATTCCGAACAATTTCCGATTCTTAATCAGCCTTATTTTTACTATTGTTCAAGCCGATTTATAACTCATTTAAAAGAAAATATGACTTGATTTTTAACCCATTTATAGAAAACAGTTTGGGTCAAGGTTTAACCCATTTAGAGGAAACAGTTTGGGTCAATGTTCAACCCATTTAGAGAAAACAGTTGGGGTCAAGGTTTAGCCCATTTAACAGTTTGGGTTAAGGTTTAACCCATTTAGAGAAAACAGTTTGGGTTGATTTTATACACCCATTGGTAATCAATAGACCAAATATAGGCAATCATGCTAGCAGAGTGTAAATTTCAGTCTTTTCCTGGGTTGGATAATACCAAGTTAAATTGTTTCGGTACAGATTCAATACAAAAAATATATATCCTGAGTTCACTCCTTAATCTTTGGAACCCAGTTTAGAAGTGAGTTCAATGTTCTGGTTCAATCCAGGTCATGGGTTCATGTCCTTTATTTATTTAAACCCAAACTCTTTAGCGACGTCCATTCTAGCCAAATAACTGATTTTTAGGCCTATTCACAGAACTGATTTTCAACTTGTTTATAGGAGTGTGATGAACTAGTTTTCAGTCTATTTTGGTCCCTCTTTTAGACTATGTTTCAGCCCACCATATCCATTTATTTGGGGTGGCTTTTAACCCAATTAGAGCCCTAGTCTTAACCAATTTCTCAACCTATTTGTAGACAAAATATGGCTGTAACCCAGCCCAATTTCAGCAAGTGCTTGGGCTAAAATCCAACCCATTTTGAGTTTTGAACTCATTCATATGTTTAGTTTGTTTGGATGTGAGGATCCAAGTTGTTTATTTGTTTAGAGGGATTTAAACTTATCTGCAGATCATATATATGGCCCAAAGCTACCCAAATTTCAAACTCAAAGCATGCAAAATTCACACTAGCTCATATATTACGCTCGCAGCCCACATGTCAAGCCTGGAGCAACTTACACATTAGGCTCATAGAAAACAATGGCCCACATGTCAAACCCATATTTAAAAATAATCTGTATGCCATATATGTAGCCCAACATTAGTTAATTTCATGGGGTTCATCTCATGAAATGAATTCTTATTTGAAATGGGTTCAAACCATGGCCCACTCTTTAAATGGTTTTTTGCCTTTTTTAGAGTCCATAGCCAATACATGATCCCTTTGGAAATTATATTTGGGCTTATTTTCTGAATAGATATAGACTAATGTAGTAGTAAGTGATGACCCCTTGTTTTTTAGTTTTCATTTGGACTTATTTCTTGGCTCATTTATCTATATTGGGAGCAGATGAGGTCGATACCATATGCTTCGGCTGTTGGTAGCCTCATGTATGCTATGCTATGCTATGTACTAGACCGGATATCTGTCATGCAGTGGGCCTAGTCAGCATATATCAGTCTAACCCAAGACCTAGCCATTGGACTGCTGTAAAGTGTATTCTTAATTACTTGAGAAGGACTAGACATTACATGTTGATTTATGGCACTGATGAGCTAATTCCGGTCGGATACAAAGATTCTGACTTCATGTCGAATAAGGATTCCAAGAAATCCACCTTTGGTTATGTGTTTATGCTTGGTGGTGGAGCTATCAGCTGGAGGAGTATTAAACAGGAATGTACCGCTGATTCCACCTCGAAGGCAGAATATGTAGCGGCTTGTGAATCAGCTAAGGAAGCAGTATGAGTCAAAAGATTCCTTATGGAGCTTGGGGTGGTACCTTTGGCACAACAGCTACTCAAAGTTTAATGTGACTGCAGCGGGGCTGTCGCTCAGTCCTAGGAGCCCAGGAGTCATAAAAGCAAAAAACATATGCAGAGGAAGGATCACTTGGTCAGAGAGATTGTGCAGAGAGGTGATATTGCTATCACCAAGATAGCTTCTGCGGACAATCTGGCAGATCCCTTTACTAAGCCTTAGACTACCAAAGTCTTTGAGAAACATGTAGATGAGATGGGCTTGAGATGCAACCCTGATTGACAATGAGTCCAAGTGGGAGATTGTTAGATTGTATGGACTCAATCCATCAGTTGATGTGATAAATTGATTAATTTCTTTCTTTATCAATAAAATCATGTTTTCCTTTCATAAGATGAATGATGTTTTATTACTTTATGTAGATAACCAATACATATGACATGCTGGTTCATGATATGAACCTGGTTCCATTAGTGTGTTAGATGTGATCTATGTGTATGGATGAGATCCACATACGGGAGACATGTATCACAAATCTTATACTTAAAATATCTTCACAACCAGTGATGAGATTGGGCGTCTGATCTGATAAGGTTGCAGCACTTTGATCACTATGAGATAGTGTGATTTGTCTCAATCATCAGAATGTAAGATTCTGGATCATGGTGCTGGTACATTTGATGTATTGAAGGACCATGAGAAGCACTTTATAGAATATTGTCTTTATTTTAAGGTCTGCTCTCATAATTCCCTATCAATAGGCTCTCAATCCTGAGACATTGATGAACTCAAGTTTTTGTCTATTCATTTGCTTTGAGTCACCAATGAGTGAGGCCAACTGTAGGTCAACACCTCAGTGTCTTGGGTACGTGGTGGTAGAACTCTGGGAACATTCAATGGTCAAGATAAAATCTATCTATATTATCCCCTTCTACCAATTAATGGATTTATCATTGGTAAGTGCGCACCCATCTCAATTAAGAGTTAATTCGATGGTATTGATGATCACTGTGATTAATTGGGTCTCAAGGATAATAAGATGTAGATCTAAGATTGGAAATGACATGTTTTATCCAATTGATCCTTGGATAAGGATGGAGGGGCCTACTTGTGGTCATAGGGAAGTTTTGGGTCTTCTTTGTAATCTATTCCTTATACTTAAGTACATTTGCATTTATATAGTGGTGTTATTTGCAATTAACTGTGGGCCCGGATTGCACATGAGATGTGGGGTCGCGGTGTCTTAGTTGGAGCCTGCTTTCTATGGAATCCCTAGTGGCCCCCAAGTTAGCCCAAGTTATTAGAAAGGTACTAATCCTACTTGAACTCTAAAAGGAAAGGAATTAGAAAGTTATTATTTCTATTTGAAGTTAGACTTCTAATAGTGGTAATAGTATGTTACTAATTATTGTGGAAGTGAGACTTTTATAATAATTAAAAAGGAGAAAGTTACTAATTCTTAATCGAAGTAGGACATCTATTTTAATTAGTAGAGATAGAGGAGGTCGCTTAAAGGGTTATAAAAGGAGGAGCTATGGGTTTGGACGTCCCATAACTTGGAGTGCACGCCCTGAAAGTTCATGCATAACAGATCTGAACTTGGACGTCCATGGCTGGTATGGTTTTTCAAGTTTTTAAAACAAAACCAAATCTGATATGGCAGCCATGAAACATGCATAAAAACTCCATGAAATCATGATCAACATGTGTATAATGCAAGGAGATGATAGAGGACTAATACCTTGATGATATGAATGCCTCAAATCTCTGAAAATAAAGCCTTCAAAGGTCTGAACTCAGCCTGCAACCAGCAATGTATGTTGCAGGAATTTCTGCAATAGCTTCTCCTTTGATCTTCTTTTCTATTCCACAACCTAATCTAATTGGCTTTGATTGTGGGATCAGAATATGGATTCCAAGAAGGGTTTTCTGAATCTAAAATTTGTGGAAAAGGCCCAGGACCTGATCTCCTCTCTCCAATGAAGAAGAAGAAGGCAGCAATGGGCTGGGCGTGAGTGAGCTTCTCTCTTTGGCAGCCTATGTGTTTCACGCCTAGGGTAGAATTCTATCCTTGCTTTCTATGTTGCACGCCCAAGGGTAGTTTCTCTCTATTTATAAAGATCACATTCCTTTTAAGAGTTCTCTTTCTAATAGGAATGAAAATCCCATAAAATAAGCAACCAGCCCCTTTAGTTGTGCAACACTTTCTAATTAAAGATACTAAAAATTAGTAAACTTTAATTATAGGAATTCTTACCCAAAGAGGAGTTCTTCCTTCCAAGTAAAGATACCTAGTCAAACTTGGAAACCTCACACAAGTGGCTCCCCTTATGGCTGGCCCACAAGATAGATAAACACACCATGGCCCACTAGTTAATAATTTAGCTAGAGTTAAATTCATGTATGCCATCAAAAGCCTATTTGAATTTAAACTCAAAATTATTCTTCCACAAAATTAATTCAACCACATATCATATAATTAAATTAGGAAACCATGCCAATATAGGAAAGTGGCTAGAAGAGGGACCAAAAGACATATTTGCCCTTGGCTCCCAAAATGACCAAAATGTCCATGCTAACCCCATAGAAACATTAAGATCATTTTAACCCTAACTCATTCCACTAAAGAGTTATGGTTGCACTCTAAAGACAAATATTAAATTGCAAATAAAGCTCATCATAAACTGACGATTGTCTTTGACCTACCAAGTACAATGACCACAATGCCCCTCTATGTAACATCCATAATCAAGTAGGTTAACCGATGCACTATCTACCTTCTTGATTACATCTCATCCTTAGAACTTCATACCCTTGACTTAATCATCATCAGGATATCATTCTCTTGATCCAGGGAGCGACCCTCAAGTTCAATATCCATATGGAACTTCCATATACTAAGATCTTAGATTCTGATGATTAATTGGATAATTCCAAGGGGACGATCATTCCATCACACGATGGCATAGATTCCATATTGCATTTGCACGTCCTAACTAATCAAGCCCGAGTACCCAAAACACAGAGCTGTTGACCCATGAACAGGATCTCACCCATAGTGAATTAAAGTACAAGAACTCGACTTCGCCAGTTCATCCACAAATGCTCAAGATTAAGAGCACTGGTCACTCAGTAGCAAGAGGTGAATTGATCTCTCTCTGTGATAGTACTATTTTAGAGATCACACCTACAAGTGGTCTTGTTCAATGCATGACACATGCACTAATGAGATAAATCCGGAAAAGCCTCCCGTGACTTAGGTAAGTCACCCTGAATACAGGAGAGTATCTCATTATAACTTACACCAAGATGAAGTGCCCAACTCCATCTCTTAGTTATGAACAAGTTTATTGTTTCAAGTGTCCATGACTCAGACCTTACTGTGTGTAGCCACTACACACCCAAGTCATTACTAGAAAACAATGGGCCTTACACAACCATACATATACACAAGTAATAAGAGAAAGATGTCATTCTATTAAATAACCAATAAATATCTAGTAACAGAGATGTAAGTGTAGTCAGTGGGCTTTAGGGCATACACCAATCCCAACAATCTCCCACTTGCACTAAAGATCACTACGACCTAACCTAACTCCCATAGACTCAACATGTGAAGTAAACACTTTCTCAGTAAGAGTCTTAGTAAATGGGTCAGCTAAGTTATTTGCTGAGGCAATCTGCTCTACCACTATTTCTCCATCCTGGACGAATTCCCGGATCAAGTGGTACTTTCTCTGAATATGCTTGCCTTTTTTGTGATTCCTAGGCTCTTTGCAGTTAGCTACTGCACCAGTATTGTCGCAGTACATGACAATCGGTTTTTGCACTGCAGGAACTACTCCCAATTCCAATAGGAATTTTCTGAGCCATACTGCTTCCTTCGCAGCTTCCGATGCCGCCACATACTCTGCTTCCATGGTAGAATCAGCAGTACAATCTTGCTTGACACTTCTCCATGATATAGCCCCTCCTGATAGAGTAAAGACGTATCCCGAGGTAGACTTTCTGCCATCTACATCCGACTGGAAATCAGAGTCTGTATACGCCAGTGGCGTTAGATCATCTGCTCGGTATGTTAGCATATAATCTTTCGTTCTCCGAAGATACTTGAATATATGCTCAACAGCTGTCCAGTGCATAGGTCCAGGGTTTGATTGATATCTACTAACCATGCCAACGGCAAAGCAGATATCTGGTCTAGTACACAACATTGCATACATGAGGCTTCCAACAGCTGATGCATATGGTACTCTCCTCATGCTGTCTATCTCCTTAGGTGTTTTCGGACATTGATTCCGAGATAGTGGTACTCCATGTCTAGAAGGTAGCAAGCCCTTCTTGGAGTCATGCATGTTATACTTGACCAATATCTTCTCAATATACGAAGATTGGGATAAGGCTAACATCTTGTTCTTGCGATCTCGCAAAAGCTTGATCCCTAAGACATAGCTCGCCTTACCCAAATCCTTCATCTGAAATTGAGATGATAACCAAACCTTAGCAGACGACAACATGCCAACATCATTTCCAATGAGTAATATGTCATCCACATATAGGACCAAAAATGCAACTGCGTTTCCACTCCCTTTCTTATACACACATGGTTCATCAATGTTTTGATCAAAGCCAAAGGATTTGACTACCTGATTAAACTTGATGTTCCATGCCCTAGATGCTTGCTTAAGTCCATAAATGGACTTTTTAAGTTTACAGACCATGTTCTCTTGGCCACCAGCAATGAATCCCTCTGGTTGCATCATATAGATGCATTCGTCAAGACTTCCATTTAGAAAAGCTGTCTTGACATCCATCTGCCATATCTCGTAGTCATAATGACATGCGATGGCTAAGAGAATTCTAATGGATTTAAGCATAGCCACTGGTGAAAAGGTTTCCTCATAATCGATACCCTCTTTCTGAGTATATCCTTTCGCCACCAGTCTTGCTTTGAAGGTTTCAACCTTCCCATCCACTCCTCTCTTTCTCTTGTAGATCCACTTGCACCCTATGGGTTTGATCCCTTCAGGTGCATCCACAAGTTCCCAGACTTGATTGGAATACAGAGAATCCAATTCAGATTTCATCGCTTGCTGCCACATGTCAGCATCTATATCCGTTACTGCTTCATCGTAACTAGTAGGATCATCAACCAGATCCTCGGAGTCTGTCATAAAAGACACTCCTAGGTATCTATCTGGTGGTCTAGAAATTCTCCCACTACGACGAGGCTCCGGAGTGTTAAAAGGAATGTCTTGATTATCTACAGTCTCAGGATCTGGCACAGATGTTGCAGGAGTTTCTAAAAGAATCTCCTCAAGTGTTTCTTTACAACCAAGCTCTTGGTGCATCATGCAATCATCCTCCAAGTATCTAGCATGAGTGCTGATAAGCACCTTTTGCTCCTTTGGATGATAAAAGAGGCCTCCTCTCGTTCCCTTAGGATACCCAATGAAGTAGTACATTTCCGATCTGGGTTCTAGCTTGGTAGCTTTATCATTCAGTACATAGGCTGGACAACCCCAAATGTGGATATGTCTTAAACTGGGTTTTCGACCTGTCGACATTTCTTGAGGTGTCCTAGGTACTGATTTAGAAGGTACCAGATTCAAAATGTATGCTGCTGCTTCTAGGGCATATCCCCAAAACGATATGGGTAGGGTTGCATGACTCATCATGGACCTTACCATATCAAGAAGGGTACGGTTTCTTCTCTCTACTACACCATTTTGCTGGGGTGTACCCGGTGCAGACAACTGAGACACAATCCCATGTTGTGTGAGGTACTCCTTGAACTCACCCAGGAGGTAGTCGCCACCTCGAGCAGATCGAAGAGCTTTGATATGTTTCCCTAGTTGTAACTCCGCCTCAGCCTTGAATTGTTTGAACTTATCAAACGCTTCAGACTTGCGTCGCATTAGGTACACATATCCATACCTAGAGTAATCATCAGTGAAGGTGATGAAATACTCATAACCTCCTCGAGCTAGTTTGTTCATAGGACCACACACATCAGTGTGAACCAATTCTAACAACTCCTTTGACCTCAGTCCCTTTCCAGAGAATGGCCTTTTGGTCATCTTTCCCATGAGACAAGATTCACACTGAGGTAAAGGTTCAAGATCTAATGAGCTCAAAAGCCCATCCTCTACCAACCTCTGAATCCATTTTAGGTTAATATGACCCAAACGTAAGTGCCAAAGATAAGTGTCATTGGTCGAAGATACCTTCCTCTTAAGGGAAGATGAGCTTTCTAGTTGTACATTATGCAGTGTGGGAGCAATAGGATATATATAAAATAAGTTGTCATGCATTCTACCGGAACATATAATATTTCCATTTCTACGGATGTCAACACCAGAATGGAAAGAAACTGAATAATGAAATTCAATAAGTCTGGAAACTGAAATTAAATTTTTCCTTATGTTCGGAACATAGATAACATTATTCAAAACTAATATCCTATCATGCGGAAAATGTAAAGTAACAGCTCCCACTGCAACAGCCCAAATCTTTGCTCCATTTCCAACTCTAAGGTCAAACTCCCCTTTCTCAAGCTTTTTCATTATCTGAAACCCCTGCAATGAATTGCAGATATGATTAGTGGTCCAGAGTCTACTATCCATGAATCAGTAGAATCAACCACATGACAGGTTTCAATGTAGTAGGAAAGAGATATACCTTTCTTATCTGAGCCTAGGAGCTTGGGACAATCTTTCTTCCAGTGACCTTTGAGGCCGCACTTGAAGCATTTCCCTATGGACTTTTCACCTGTACCTTTATCCTTCTTCCCAGCATTGCCCTTTTTTTGTCCTTTTCCCTTACCCTGCTTCTTCTTGAACTTTTTCCCTTTCGGGTTCAGTTTAGAGGAAGACTGGGAAAAGTGAGCTTGGCATTTAGGCTTCATGATGGCCTCTGCCGCCTGGAGTTCTTTCATTAACTCAGAGAGAGTCATGTCCATCTTGCTCATGTTGAAGTTGAGCTTGAACTGGTTGAAAGACTCCGGCAGAGTTTCGAGAATCATATCGGTCTGACTCCCTGCATCAATCTCAGCCCCTAGGATCTCAGCTTCATTGAAACAATCCATCATTTTGAGCATGTGCTCTCTGACAGGTGTTCCCTCAGCCATCCTAGTATTCATGATTGTCCTTATAGCAGCTTGCCTAGCTGGCCTGCTTTTGTCTGCGAACATCTCAGACAAGGACAACATGATATCAGAAGCTGTGTCCATTTGCTCATGCTGCGTTTGCAACACGTTGGACATGGAAGCAAGCATGTAGCATTTGGCCATGCTATTTGCCTTTTTCCATTTCCTTTCAGCCTCTAGCTGGTCATCTGTAGAATAATCATCAATCGTAGGGCAGGGTTCCGACAAAACATACTTGTACTCCTCAGCGGTGAGTACTATGTTAAGATTTCTTTTCCAGTCTACGTAATTTGGGTCAGTCAATTTGTTCTCACGCAGAATACTCATCAACGGGCTAAAAGAATCCTTCCCCATCTCTCTGGATATGTAACATGTTATTATTAGACAGGCAGTATATATGTAACATGTATATGGTGCTTGTAATAAAAGGAAAAACATGCACAAGACTTTTTACATTATTTAACCCTAATTATAATGTATCAGTGTCTCAACCTCCTCATAGACCCTCCATCGAAGGGATGGCCGAGCCTACAGTCACGTTGAGTTAAGGTCTGCTTATTTGGATCATCACTGTCTGGATACGCATACCCAGTGATTGTCCAATCACTGATTGGTTTGGCCTCATATGACAAATAACACTAACTCCTAGGGAGAGGTTATTACCGTCTTATGTCAAGTGTATTACCATCTCTTATGAACGTTCCCAGAATGTCTATGACTCAAGTCCTCCGGAGGGAAGTGACTTTAATCCAATCTTGAAGTGAACTTTAGTAAAGAGCTCCACCGAAGGGATGGCCGCTCCCACCAACACTTCATTGACATTCTATAGAAGTGATCTTTAGTAAAGAACTCCACCGAAGGGATGGCCGCTCCCACTAACACCTCATTACGAATATTCACATTAGTTCACCCACTAACCCATCGAAGCGATCTTTAGTAAAGAACTCCACCGAAGGGATGGCCGCTCCCACCAACACTCCAATGAGATAGCATGAACCGAAAATGGAAGGCCGTGGGGTTTTTTCCAAACCCCTCTCCCACTTGATTATTTAACACCAGGGTTTTGAAAAACTCTTTTGACCTTAGTATCGTTACTCAAACCTTGTTTAAATCTAGCAAACTTAGTTAACAATTTTCATGACTCAATTGCTTAAGTCATCTCAAAAAATAAATAACCTTTGCTTTAAAACATATTGAGTAAAGGTCTTGGGACCAGTGGGTTATGGGCCCACTAAGGTAGCAACATATTAGATTTTAGTTTGGCCTCTTTTGGAAACTTAGGGTACCAAGATAAACTAAACCCTATCCAATTTTTAAACCTTAGACAAATAGAAGGTGCTGGTCTAAGATCCGTTTAAAACAATTTGCCAAACTAAAAAGAATCCAATATAGAAAGATGCCAATTTTAAGAACCTAGTGGTGGCCTTGTTACTAGGTGATAAACATAGCAATAAAAGCAATTATATAAAGCATTCAACCATGCATTCCATATATAAAAGCAAATAAAAGAATGCAATCCTTGATGGCTCCCTGCTCTTCGGACTTCAAATCCTTATCCAATTAGGAATCCTTATCCAACTAGGAATCCTAATCCAACTAGGATACTTGGTTAAGAGTCCTTTTCGCACTAGGAAACTTTCGTTGCCTCCACCACCATGGAATCCTCTTCTACTTGCAACCATGCAATCTTTGAAGCTTTCTTCTCCTTGCTTGTTACAATAAATAAATTTATACAAGCAAACCCATGAAAAACAAAACAAAAATTACATTGGATATACCTATGCTTTTCCCGAAAGCTTACATCAAGACTAGTTGAAATCAAAATAAGGAAAAATTACAACTTCCTATGATTGCTAAACGCGCAATCGTACACTTTCCAACTAATTAAAAAACATCCAAATCCACACACATACATGCGAACCATCAAGGATGCAATTATATGGCTGCATACAAAAAGGTTAGTGCATTCATTGTGCTATGTACAACACTATATAGTATTCTGAAATTATTCCAGCACCCTGGAAAAATTCCTGCACTCCAAACATGCAGTAAACTGCATTCTGGAAAAATTCCAGCACCCTGGAAAAATTCCTGCACACTATTAATGTAGTAAATAACATCCTAAAAGGCGCCACCATGCCCTTGATTAATCTAGGATTGATATCCACACAACATGGGATCATGATTTCACATGGAGAGGCTCTGATACCACTGAAAGTTCATGCATAACAGATCTGAACTTGGATGTCCATCGTTGGTATGGTTTTTCAAGTTTTTAAAACAAAACCAAATCTGATATGGCAGCCATGAAACATGCATAAAAACTCCATGAAATCATGATCAACATGTGTATAATGCAAGGAGATGATAGAGGACTAATACCTTGATGATATGAATGCCTCAAATCTCTGAAAAGAAAGCATTCAAAGGTCTGAACTCAGCCTGCAACCAGCAATGTATGTTGCAGGAATTTCTGCAATAGCTTCTCCTTTGATCTTCTCTTCTATTCCACAACCTAATCTGATTGGCTTTGATTGTGGGATCAGAATATGGATTCCAAGAAGGGTTTTCTGAATCTACAATTTGTGGAAAAGGCCCAGGACCTGATCTCCTCTCTCCAATGAAGAAGAAGAAGGCAGCAATGGGCTGGGCGTGAGTGAGCTTCTCTCTTTGGCAGCCTATGTGTTTCACGCCTAGGGTAGAATTCTATCCTTGCTTTCTATGTTGCACGCCCAAGGGCAGTTTCTCTCTATTTATAAAGATCACATTCCTTTTAAGAGTTCTCTTTCTAATAGGAATGACAATCCCATAAAATAAGCAACCAGCCCCTTTAGTTGTGCAACACTTTCTAATTAAAGATACTAAAAATTAGTAAACTTTAATTATAGGAATTCTTACCCAAAGAGGAGTTCTTCCTTCCAAGTAAAGATACCTAGTCAAACTTGGAAACCTCACACAAGTGGCTCCCCTTATGGCTGGCCCACAAGATAGATAAACACACCATGGCCCACTAGTTAATAATTTAGCTAGAGTTAAATTCATGTATGCCATCAAAAGCCTATTTGAATTTAAACTCAAAATTATTCTTCCACAAAATTAATTCAACCACATATCATATAATTAAATTAGGAAACCATGCCAATATAGGAAAGTGGCTAGAAGAGGGACCAAAAGACATATTTGCCCTTGGCTCCCAAAATGACCAAAATGTCCATGCTAACCCCATAGCAACATTAAGATCATTTTAACCCTAACTCATTCCACTAAAGAGTTATGGTTGCACTCTAGGGACAAATATTAAATTGCAAATAAAGCTCATCATAAACTGACGATTGTCTTTGACCTACCAAGTACAATGACCACAATGCCCCTCTATGTAACATCCATAATCAAGTAGGTTAACCGATGCACTATCTACCTTCTTGATTACATCTCATCCTTAGAACTTCATACCCTTGACTTAATCATCATCAGGATATCATTCTCTTGATCCAGGGAGCGACCCTCAAGTTCAATATCCATATGGAACTTCCATATACTAAGATCTTAGATTCTGATGATTAATTGGATAATTCCAAGGGGACGATCATTCCATCACACGATGGCATAGATTCCATATTGCATTTGCACGTCCTAACTAATCAAGCCCGAGTACCCAAAACACAGAGCTGTTGACCCATGAACAGGATCTCACCCATAGTGAATTAAAGTACAAGAACTCGACTTCGCCAGTTCATCCACAAATGCTCAAGATTAAGAGCACTGGTCACTCAGTAGCAAGAGGTGAATTGATCTCTCTCTGTGATAGTACTATTTTAGAGATCACACCTACAAGTGGTCCTGTTCAATGCATGACACATCCACTAATGAGATAAATCCGGAAAAGCCTCCCGTGACTTAGGTAAGTCACCCTGAATACAGGAGAGTATCTCATTATAACTTACACCAAGATGAAGTGCCCAACTCCATCTCTTAGTTATGAACAAGTTTATTGTTTCAAGTGTCCATGACTCAGACCTTACTGTGTGTAGCCACTACACACCCAAGTCATTACTAGAAAACAATGGGCCTTACACAACCATACATTTACACAAGTAATAAGAGAAAGATGTCATTCTATTAAATAACCAATAAATATCCAGTAATAGAGATGTAAGTGTTGTCAGTGGGCTTTAGGGCATACACCAATCCCAACACGCCCATATTGCTTATTTTATGGGATTGTCATTCCTATTAGAAAGAGAACTCTTAAAAGGAATGTGATCTTTATAAATAGAGAGAAACTACCCTTGGGCGTGCAACATAGAAAGCAAGGATAGAATTCTACCCTAGGCGTGAAACACATAGGCTGCCAAAGAGAGAAGCACACTCACGCCCAGCCCATTGCTGCCTTCTTCTTCTTCATTGGAGAGAGGAGATCAGGTCTTGGGCCTTTTCCACAAATTGTAGATTAAGAAAACCCTTCTTGGAATCCATATTCTGATCTCACAATCAAAGCCAATCAGATTAGGTTGTGGAATAGAAGAGAAGATCAAAGGAGAAACTATTGCAGAAATTCCTGCAACATACATTGCTGGTTGTAGGCTGAGTTCAGACCTTTGAAGGCTTTCTTTTCAGAGATTTGAGGCATTCATATCATCAAGGTATTAGTCCTCTATCATCTCCTTGCATTATACACATGTTGATCATGATTTCATGGAGTTTTTATGCATGTTTCATGGCTGCCATATCAGATTTGGTTTTGTTTTAAAAGCTCTGAAAAACCATACCAGCCATGGACGTCCAAGTTCAGATCTGTTATGCATGAACTTTCAGTGGTATCAGAGCCTCTCCATGTGAAATCATGATCCCATGTTGTGTGGATATCAATCCTAGATTAATCAAGGGCATGGTGGCGCCCTTTAGGATGTTATTTACTGCATAAATAGTGTGCAGGAATTTTTCCAGGTTGCTGGAATTTTTCCAGAACACAGTTTACTGCAGTTTTGGAGTGCATGAATTTTTCCAGTTTGCTGGAATAATTTCAGAATGCTATATAGTGCTATACACAGCACAATGAATGCACTAATCTTTTTGGTTGCAGCCATATAATTGCATCCTTGATGGTTCGCATGTATGTGTGTGGATTTGGATGTTTTTTAATTAGTTGGAAAGTGTACGATTGCGCGTTTAGCAATCATAGGAGGTTGTAATTTTTCCTTGTTTTTATTCCAACTAGTCTTGATGTAAGCTTTCTTGAAAAGCATAGGGATCTCCAATGTAATTTTTGGTTTTTGCTTTTCATGGGTTTGCTTGTATAAATTTATTTATTGTAACAAGCAAGGAGAAGAAAGCTTCAAAGATTGCATGGTTGCAAGTAGAAGAGGATTCCATGGTGGTGGAGGCAACGAAAGTTTCCTAGTGCGAAAAGGACTCTTAACCAAGTATCCTAGTTGGATTAGGATTCCTAGTTGGATAAGGATTCCTAATTGGATAAGGATTTGAAGTCCGAAGAGCAGGGAGCCATCAAGGATTGCATTCTTTTATTTGCTTTTATATATGGAATGCATGGTTGAATGCTTTATATAATTGCTATGTTTATCACCTAGTAACATGGCCACCACTAGGTTCTTAAAATTGGCATCTTTAAAAATTGGATAGGGTTTAGTTTATCTTGGTACCCTTAGTTTCCAAAAAAAGGCCAAACTAAAATCTAATATGTTGCTACCTTAGTGGGCCCATAACCCACTGGTCCCAAGACCTTTACTCAATATGTTTTAAAGCAAAGGTTATTTATTTTTTGAGATGACTTAAGCAATTGAGTCATGAAAATTGTTAACTAAGTTTGCTAGATTTAAACAAGGTTTGAGTAACGATACTAAGGTCAAAAGAGTTTTTCAAAACCCTAGTGTTAAATAATCAAGTGGGAGAGGGGTTTGGAAAAACCCCACGACCTTCCATTTTCGGTTCATGCTATCTCAATGGAGTGTTGGTAGGAGCGGCCATCCCTTCGGTGGAGTTCTTTACTAAAGATCGCTTCGATGGGTTAGTGGGTGAACTAATGTGAATATTCGTAATGAGGTGTTAGTGGGAGCGGCCATCCCTTTGGTGGAGTTCTTTACTAAAGATCACTTCTATAGAATGTCAATGAAGTGTTAGTGGGAGCGGCCATCCCTTCGGTGGAGCTCTTTACTAAAGTTCACTTCAAGATTGGATTAAAGTCACTTCCCTCCGGAGGACTTGAGTCATAGACATTCTGGGAACGTTCATAAGAGATGGTAATACACTTGACATAAGACGGTAATAACCTCTCCCTAGGAGTTAGTGTTATTTGTCATATGAGGCCAAACCAATCAGTGACTGGACAATCACTGGGTATGCGTATCCAGACAGTGATGATCCAAATAAGCAGACCTTAACTCAACGTGACTGTAGGCTCGGCCATCCCTTCGATGGAGGGTCTATGAGGAGGTTGAGACACTGATACATTATAATTAGGGTTAAATAATGTAAAAAGTCTTGTGCATGTTTTTTTTCCTTTTATTACAAGCACCATATACATGTTACATATATACTGCCTGTCTAATAATAACCTGTTATATATCCAGAGAGATGGGGAAGGATTCTTTTAGCCCGTTGATGAGTATTCTGCGTGAGAACAAATTGACTGGCCCAAATTACGTAGACTGGAAATGAAACCTTAACATAGTACTCACCGCTGAGGAGTACAAGTATGTTTTGTCGGAACCCTGTCCTATGATTGATGATTATTCTACATATGACCAGCTAGAGGCTGAAAGGAAATGGAAAAAGGCAAATAGCATGGCCAAATGCTACATGCTTGCTTCCATGTCCAACGTGTTGCAAACACAGCATGAGCAAATGGACACAGCTTCTGATATCATGTTGTCCTTGTCTGAGATGTTCTCAGACAAAAGCAGGCCAGCTAGGCAAGCTGCTTTAAGGACAATCATGAATACTAGGATGGCTGAGGGAACACCTGTCAGAGAGCACATGCTCAAAATGATGGATTGTTTCAATGAAGCTGAGATCCTAGGGGCTGAGATTGATGCAGGGAGTCAGACTGATATGATTCTCGAAACTCTGCCGGAGTCTTTCAATCAGTTCAAGCTCAACTTCAACATGAGCAAGATGGACATGACTCTCTCAGAGTTAATGAAAGAACTCCAGGCAGCAGAGGCCATCATGAAGCCTAAAGGCCAAGCTCACTTTTCCCAGTCTTCCTCTAAACTGAACCCGAAAGGGAAAAAGTTCAAGAAGAAGCAGGGTAAGGGAAAAGGACAGAAAAAGGGCAATGCTGGGAAGAAGGATAAAGGTACAGGTGAAAAGCCCAAAGGGAAATGCTTCAAGTGCGGCCTCAAAGGTCATTGGAAGAAAGATTGTCCCAAGCTCCTAGGCTCAGATAAGAAAGGTATATCTCTTTCCTACTACATTGAAACCTGTCATGTGGTTGATTCTACTGATTCATGGATAGTAGACTCTGGAGCCACTAATCATATCTGTAATTTATTGCAGGGGTTTCAGATAATGAAAAAGCTTGAGAAAGGGGAGTTTGACCTTAGAGTTGGAAATGGAGCAAAGATTTGGGCTGTTGCAGTGGGAGCTGTTACTTTACATTTTCCGCATGATAGGATATTAGTTTTGAATAATGTTATCTATGTTCCGGACATAAGGAAGAATTTAATTTCAGTTTCCAGACTTATTGAATTTCATTATTCAGTTTCTTTCCATTCTGGTGTTGACATCAGTAGAAATGGAAATATTATATGTTCCGGTAGAATGCATGACAACTTATTTTATCCTATTGCTCCCACACTGCATAATGTACAACTAGAAAGCTCATCTTCCCTTAAGAGGAAGGCTTCTTCGACCAATGACACTTATCTTTGGCACTTACGTTTGGGTCATATTAACCTAAAACGGATTCAGAGGTTGGTAGAGGATGGGCTTTTAAGCTCATTAGATCTCGAACCTTTACATCAGTGTGAATCTTGTCTCATGGGAAAGATGACCAAAAGGTCATTCTCTGGAAAGGGACTGAGGTCAAAGGAGTTGTTAGAATTGGTTCACACTGATGTGTGTGGTCCTATGAACAAACTAGCTCGAGGAGGTTATGAGTATTTCATCACCTTCACTGATGATTACTCTAGGTATGGATATGTGTACCTAATGCGACGCAAGTCTGAAGCGTTTGATAAGTTCAAACAATTCAAGGCTGATGCGGAATTACAACTAGGGAAACATATCAAAGCTCTTCGATCTGATCGAGGTGGCGAGTACCTCCTGGGTGAGTTCAAGGAGTACCTCACACAACATGGGATTGTGTCTCAGTTGTCTGCACCGGGTACACCCCAACAAAATGGTGTAGCAGAGAGAAGAAACCGTACCCTTCTTGATATGGTAAGGTCCATGATGAGTCATGCAACCCTACCCATATCTTTTTGGGGATATGCCCTAGAACCAGCAGCATACATTTTGAATCTGGTACCTTCTAAATCAGTACCTAGGACACCTCAAGAAATGTGGACAGGTCGAAAACCCAGTTTAAGACATATCCACATTTGGGGTTGTCCAGCCTATGTACTGAATGATAAAGCTACCAAGCTAGAACCCAGATCGGAAATGTGCTACTTCATTGGGTATCCTAAGGGAACGAGAGGAGGCATCTTTTATCATCCAAAGGAGCAAAAGGTGCTTATCAGCACTCATGCTAGATACTTGGAGGATGATTGCATGATGCACCAAGAGCTTGGTTGTAAAGAAACACTTGAGGAGATTCTTTTAGAAACTCCTGCAACATCTGTGCCAGATCCTGAGACTGCAGATAATCAAGACATTCATTTTAACACTCCGGAGCCTCGTCGTAGTGGGAGAATTTCTAGACCACCAGATAGATACCTAGGAGTGTCTTTTATGACAGACTCCGAGGATCTGGTTGAAGATCCTACTAGTTACGATGAAACAGTAACGGATATAGATGCTGACATGTGGCAGCAAGCGATCAAATCTGAATTGGATTCTCTGTATTCCAATCAAGTCTGGGAACTTGTGGATGCACCTGAAGGGATCAAACCCATAGGGTGCAAGTGGATCTACAAGAGAAAGAGAGGAGTGGATGGGAAGGTTGAAACCTTCAAAGCAAGACTAGTGGCGAAAGGATATACTCAGAAAGAGGGTATCGATTATGAGGAAACCTTCTCGCCAGTAGCCATGCTCAAGCCCATAAGGATTCTCTTAGCCATCGCATGTCATTATGACTACGAGATATGGCAGATGGATGTCAAGACAACTTTTCTTAATGGAAGTCTTGACGAATGCATCTATATGATGCAACCAAAGGGTTTCATTGCTGGTGGCCAAGAGAACATGGTCTGCAAGCTTAAGAAGTCTATTTATGGACTTAAGCAAGCATCTAGGGCTTGGAACATCAAGTTTAATCAGGCAGTCAAATCCTTTGGCTTTGATCAAAACATTGATGAACCATGTGTGTATAAGAAAGGGAGTGGAAACGCAGTTGCATTTTTAGTCCTATATGTGGATGACATATTACTCATTGGAAATGATGTTGGCATGTTGTCGTCTGCTAAGGTTTGGTTATCATCTCAATTTCAGATGAAGGATTTGGGTGAGGCGAGCTATGTCTTAGGGACCAAGCTTTTGCGAGATCGCAAGAACAAGATGTTAGCCTCATCCCAATCTTCGTATATTGAGAAGATATCGGTCAAGTATAACATGCATGACTCCAAGAAGGGCTTGCTACCTTCTAGACATGGAGTACCACTATCTCGGAATCAATGTCCGAAAACACCTGAGGAGATAGACAGCATGAGGAGAGTACCATATGCATCAGCTGTTGGAAGCCTCATGTATGCAATGTTGTGTACTAGACCAGATATCTGCTTTGCCGTTGGCATGGTTAGTAGATATCAATCAAACCCTGGACCTATGCACTGGACAGCTGTTAAGCATATATTCAAGTATCTTTGGAGAACGAAAGATTATATGCTAACATACCGAGCAGATGATCTAACGCCACTGGCGTATACAGACTCTGATTTCCTGTCGGATGTAGATGGCAGAAAGTCTACCTCGGGATACGTCTTTACTCTATCAGGAGGGGCTATATCATGGAGAAGTGTCAAGCAAGATTGTATTGCTGATTCTACCATGGAAGCAGAGTATGTGGCGGCATCGGAAGCTGCGAAGGAAGCAGTGGCTCAGAAAATTCCTATTGGAATTGGGAGTAGTTCCTGCAGTGCAAAAACCGATTGTCATGTACTGCGACAATACTGGTGCAGTAGCTAACTGCAAAGAGCCCATGAATCACAAAAAAGGCAAGCATATTCAGAGAAAGTACCACTTGATCCGGGAATTCGTCCAGGATGGAGAAATAGTGGTAGAGCAGATTGCCTCCGCAAATAACTTAGCTGACCCATTTACTAAGACTCTTACTGAGAAAGTGTTTACTTCACATGTTGAGTCTATGGGAGTTAGGTTAGGTTGTAGTGATCTTTAGTGCAAGTGGGAGATTGTTGGGATTGGTGTATGCCCTAAAGCCCACTGACTACACTTACATCTCTATTACTGGATATTTATTGCTTATTTAATAGAATGACATCTTTCTCTTATTACTTGTGTATATGTATGGTTGTGTAAGGCCCATTGCTTTCTAGTAATGACTTGGGTGTGTAGTGGCTACACACAGTAAGGTCTGAGTCATGGACACTTGAAACAATAAACTTGTTCATAACTAAGAGATGGAGTTGGGCACTTCATCTTGGTATAAGTTATAATGAGATACTCTCCTGTATTCAGGGTGACTTACCTAAGTCACGGGAGGCTTTTCCGGATTTATCTCATTAGTGCATGTGTCATGCATTGAACAGGACCACTTGTAGGTGTGACCTCTAAAATAGTACTATCACAGAGAGAGATCAATTCACCTCTTGCTACTGAGTGACCAGTGCTCTTAATCTTGAGCATTTGTGGATGAACTGGAGAAGTCGAGTTCTTGTACTTTAATTCACTATGGGTGAGATCCTGTTCATGGGTCAACAGCTCTGTGTTTTGGGTACTCGGGCTTGATTAGTTAGGACGTGCAAATGCAATATGGAATCTATGCCATCGTGTGATGGAATGATCGTCCCCTTGGAATTATCCAATTAATCATCAGAATCTAAGATCTTAGTATATGGAAGTTCCATATGGATATTGAACTTGAGGGTCGCTCCCTGGATCAAGAGAATGATATCCGGATGATGATTAAGTCAAGGGTATGAAGTTCTAAGGATGAGATGTAATCAAGAAGGTAGATAGTGCACCGGTTAACCTACTTGATTATGGATGTTACATAGAGGGGCATTGTGGTCATTGTACTTGGTAGGTCAAAGACAATCGTCGGTTTATGATGAGCTTTATTTGCAATTTAATATTTGTCCCTGGAGTGAAACCATAACTCTTTAGTGGAATGAGTTAGGGTTAAAATGATCTTAATGTTGCTATGGGGTTAGCATGGACATTTTGGTCATTTTGGGAGCCAAGGGCAAATATGTCTTTTGGTCCCTCTTCTAGCCACTTTCCTATATTGGCATGGTTTCCTAATTTAATTAAATGAAATGAGGTTGAATTAATTTTGTGGAAGAATAATTTTGAGTTTAAATTCAAATAGGCTTTTGATGGCATACATAAATTTAACTCTAGCTAAATTATTAACTAGTGGGCCATGATGTGTTTATCTATCTTGTGGGCCAGCCATAAGGGGAGCCACTTGTGTGAGGTTTCCAAGTTTGACTAGGTATCTTTACTTGGAAGGAAGAACTCCTCTTTGGGTAAGAATTCCTATAATTAAAGTTTACTAATTTTTAGTATCTTTAATTAGAAACTGTTGCACAACTAAAGGGGCTGGTTGCTTATTTTATGGGATTGTCATTCCTATTAGAAAGAGAACTCTTAAAAGGAATGTGATCTTTATAAATAGAGAGAAACTACCCTTGGGCGTGCAACATAGAAAGCAAGGATAGAATTCTACCCTAGGCGTGAAACACATAGGCTGCCAAAGAGAGAAGCACACTCACGCCCAGCCCATTGCTGCCTTCTTCTTCTTCATTGGAGAGAGGAGATCAGGTCCTGGGCCTTTTCCACAAATTGTAGATTCAGAAAACCCTTCTTGGAATCCATATTCTGATCCCACAATCAAAGCCAATCAGATTAGGTTGTGGAATAGAAGAGAAGATCAAAGGAATTCCTACAACATACGTTGCTGGTTGCAGGCTGAGTTCAGACCTTTGAAGGCTTTCTTTTCAGAGATTTGAGGCATTCATATCATCAAGGTATTAGTCCTCTATCATCTCCTTGCATTATACACATCTTGATCATGATTTCATGGAGTTTTTATGCATGTTTCATGGCTGCCATATCAGATTTGGTTTTGTTTTAAAATCTCTGAAAAACCATACCAGCCTTGGACGTCCAAGTTCAGATCTGTTATGCATGAACTTTCAGCCCAACCCCTAAAAAGTGTACAAGAATTGCACTACTCTTTCCATCTCTCTCTTCTAGTTTCTCTTCTAGTTCCTTGAGCACTTCTAGTTGGTTTCTCTTGAAAATCCCACCATTCTTCTTGAGAAAAGAGATATGATAGTGGGTCATAGCGTGGAAGACAACAAGGTCTTGGAGATCCTAATTTGCTACAAGAAGAGTTCTTGTTTAAGCTAATTATCTTCTTCTCCATTAGAGCAGTACCGGGCTCCAAAGGTATAATCTACTTCTTTAGTTGTTGTGGATTGTTTTGTTTCCATGGTATTACTTCTTTCTATCTTCTAGATAGACTTTATTGCTGTACATGATTGATGAGATTGAGGGAATGCATCCTGGATGTGGTTTATGGCCTTATAGGTACTTGATCCCTGAGTGAAGTCGGTCAAAAAGTTTTGAAAACCTATTCACGACGCCCACCTACTTCCAGCAATTACTTCCTTAGCTGTTTTACAAGCAGCTACATATTCAGCCTCTGAGGTGGAATCGGTGGTATATTCCTGTTTAATAATCCTCCAGCTGATAGCTCCGCCGCTAAGTGTCGCGACCCCAGACCAAGCTCGGGCCCGCGACGTGTTTCCCACAGGTTCCGACGGTGAGGATCTCGAGACACGTGGAATCTGGCTCACACGATCAAGTTTGCGGAAGCATGTAGCAAATCACATCAAGACAAGCATAAATAAAATTTTCGAGTGCAACATTTAAAAAAATAGCATCAAGTCCAAGATATCAGAAGAAGGAATCATAACGTAGCATTCCCAGCATAGTTCAAGTTAAAAGGTTAACACAAAAGTAAGTTAAGTTTTGTAACATCCCATAAGAGGCCAACAGAGGCCAATACAATTCTCAAAATAACAAAAATAAAGCCCATAACAAGATGAAGCGAAACTCAGGATCCCACCCGACGTCTAGTTGACATTGTCGGGATGCCACTCTCTAACTGGGAATGGCTCAACAGCCTCCTCCGGATGTTCCTCTTCAAAGGCAACATCACCTGCACCTTGGCACCAAAATACAAGGGTCAAACACAATGGTTTGGCAGGTAATCAATTTAGGTGTGAGCATGGAACAAAAGATGTTTTAAGAAATTCATAATAAATAACTAGTCGACTGAAGTTCATTTCCAAAATATGAACAAAACTAAAATACAAAACAAACTAAGATACTAAAGCAAGCTAGCATGGATACTTATAATATCATGAATAGTAAATCCATAAAGAGCCCATCCTTTCTCTATCATTTCTAATGAAAAGAGCAAGCACGCACGACAAGCACGATAAACAAAACACGATTCCCACGCCACACAAAGGTGGACGGGGATTTCCGGCCGCGGAACCGAACACGCACGATGTGTAATAGAATACACGACTAATTTACAGATAGTACACATGTTTAAGGACCCCCAGACAGTGGATCAGACTAAAAGGGCAATCTAAGCTCAGTGGTGTTCACTTGGATTCATGAATGCACAAAACACGGCGAAATACGTCTTAAATCGATAGAACTTAAAAGGGGAATCACTTATTCAAAATGAGACAAGACACGGCTAGCAAGAGGCTTAATTATATGCATATAAGCTTAAGAAGTAATCCCCTTTTTATTCTTGAAATAATCTTTAAACGAGCTTATACTTGAGTTTCAAAACGAGTACACGATGATACTTATTGTATCAAAACTAAAGTTGGAAAGCAAAGTCTATCAAGCTTATGTGAGGACCTTTGGTTGACCCTTGCCTAATTGAAACCAAAATGCTGGAGTTTAAAAGAGAATTGGTGCCCCCAAAGTTAAAAGGCATTTCAGGTTTTCAAGTATACAATATCAGGCTAAAGATCCTTAAACATATTCTGGTTTTCACTCTTACAGAAAGTCTTTCAAAAACAAGTCATTTGCTAATTCGGTCAACATGTCGGTCACCTGTCGGCTAGCACAAATAGGGAGTGTCAGCTAGCCGTCAACTGACCGACGGCTGACCGCCTGAATCCATGTCAGGAAAAATGTAACATTTTAGAAAAGGGACCGACAGAGTTCGGTTGGCTGTCGGTTAACCGAAATGGGTATGTTGGTTAGCCGACAACTAACCGACAGCGGACCGAGAAATCCCTGACGCGATGTGTCGCTTCTGGAAAAGGAACCGATAGAGTTCGGTTGACTGTCGGTTAACCGAAATGGCATGTCGGTTAGTCGACAGCTGATCGACGCTGCACGGGCAATGCGTTTCAAGTCAGATTTCCACAATTTTTCTCTCCTCCTTCTCACAACTAAGCACCTGCACTTCCCTGAGCCTTTATGCTCTCAATGGGTTCATTTTCACATTTCATATCATCAAATCCCAAAATCTAAACATTCAATCTCTATAAAAACAAATCCAAATCTCATAATGAAACAAGGGCTTGAACCCAAATAGAAATCTAGAAGTTTGGAAAAACACTTGACATTAATGCTTATACTTTATTAGAAATCACATAAGAAGAAATCTCAAGAAAACATAACAAGTTATATGAAATTTTCAAGAGTCACAATTACATCCTCAAACACGCATACTACATTCAACCCATAGAGATTACTTGCCTTTTTGCCCAAATGCCAAGCAACCACTTCTTCAAGCACTCCTACCCAAGAGCTAAGCCCAACACTACAGAAACCCCATGAAAAACCATTCAAAACCCATTCAAATATGAAAACAAGAACCCATTTCGAAATATGTGTTGCATGTTAGAAAAACAAGCTCTTTAGGAGTAGAAAAGATTTCATAGAAAAGATGGGTTGGAGCTCTTACCTAGAGATGCCCAAACAAGAAGAGATGAAGAAAATGGAGAGGTTTTCTAGTTGGAAACTTCAAGAGATTTGTACCCATAGAAAGCTTGGAAGAAGAGGAAGAAGTTGATGGCCTTGGAATTTCATTTGGAGGTCTCTAGCTTGAGCATTCAAGAGGAAGAAGGTGAAGAGGAAAAAGGGTTTCTTAGCCCTAGGTCTTGAAAGTTGCAGGATTTGGAAAAGTGAAGCATGAGGGAGGGAGGTGAGGCTTAAGTTGAGTGGAAAATGGGCCCCACAAAGTTCTAAAACTTACAAAGGTTAAAACATGTTCTTGCGGGCCCCGGATGAAAATGACAAAGAAGGATAAAATGATCCTCGAAAAACTTAGTTTCCAAAAAGTATAATTTTGATATGGTTTTGAGATTTCGAAATTTGTGTCCATATTTGGGTATAAAAGATAATTTTTACCCTTTTGGGCCAAAACTAGGATTTCTGGGCTTCAAACACGAACGGGCCGAAAACGAAAGTTGTAACGAATAATAAAACTATTCAAATGAAATAAAAATCATAATTAAAAAATAAATAAAAATGATCCTCCCAATCTTACACGTACACTTAGGCCTTCCTGAGCGTGTCTGACTAACACTAAACGTTCTCAAAATTCCCAAAGCTATATCCAGGACTAAAACTAATTATTTCTAACCTAATGGTAACTAAACCCACTTAGGACTAGACACATACTAATCACACACTAAACGAATTAGTCTGGGTCGGGGTTTAACACTAAGCAAAAACACATATCCAGAAGTTGATTTCCCGGAATCCTTATCTGAGATGAAGTCAAAATCCATGTAACCGACTGGAATCAGCTCACCACTACTGTACATCAACATGTAATCTCTAGTCCTTCTCAAGTATTTGAGAATACATTTCATAGCAGTCCAATGGTCAGGACCTGGGTTAGACTGATATTTGTTGACTAGGCCTACTGCATGACAGATATCCGGTCTAGTTTAAAGCATAGCATACATGAGGCTTCCAACAACCAAAGCGTATGGCATCATCCCCATCTGCTCCTTTTCCTCAGGTGTCCTGTGACACTAATCCTTGGAAAGGTACACTCCATGCATGCCTAAAAGGCGTGATACCTTTCTTGAAGTCTTGCATAGCAAATCATATCAATACCTTATTTGTGTACACAGCTTAGGATAAGCCAATCATCCTATTTTTCCGGTCTCGACGAAGTTTGATCCTTAGGATTTAGCTAGCTTCTCCCAAGTCCTTCATACCAAAAATCTTACCCAATGAAACTTTTACCGTTGACAACATTCCTATTTTTCTCCCAAGGAGAAGGATGTCATCGACATAAAAACCAGAAAAACTACCCTGCTTCTTTCGCCTTTCATATACACACATGACTCATTCTGATTTTGACAAAAACCAAATGACTTCTGCAGCTTGTAAACTCTTTACCCTTGATTTTTAGCTACAAAACCGTCTGGCTGCATCATATAGATGTCTTTCTCAAGATTGTCATTGAGAAACGCCGTGTTGACATCCATTTGCCAAATCTCGTAATCGAGATGAACCACAATGGATAAGAGTATCTAGATGGACTTGAGCATGGCTTCCAGGCAGAATGTTTCCTCATAATCGATACCCTCTTTTTGAGCATACCATTTCGCAACAAGCCTGGCCTTAAAGGTCTCCACTCTTCCATCTAGTCCTCCTTTTCTCTTGTAGACCTACTTGCACCCAATACGTTTAATTTTGCAGGCAAGTCCACAATTGTTCAGACCTGATTGGAGTACATAGACTACATCTCAGCTTTTATAGCTTCTTGCCAACGTCCCGAATCTATGTTACTGATTGTTTCATCATAGTTACAGGGATCCTGTTCTGGTTCTTCTGGGATTGCCTCGTAAGACTCTCCCAATAACGAGAACCTGTAACGGGGTCTGACAACTCTCCCACTACAATGAGGCACTCGTGTAACTATTGGATCAAGTATGAGTCGACGGATTCTCTTCAAGTTCGGTCGTACTTGGATTTGGAATTGATTGCTCTTGAATCTCTTCCAAGATCTTATTTCCTAAAGATTTCTGGTCAATCATATAATCTTCCTCTAGGAAAACCGCATTGGTACTGACAAGCTTTTTCTGCTCTCTATGATTTTAGAATAACCAACATTTAGTTCCTTTAGTATATCCTACAAACGTGCGTACTTATGACTTCGATTCCAACTTATCCGTCTTAACTATTAGCACATGTGCCTGACAACCCCAAATCTGTAGATGTTGTAGACCAGGCTTTCGCCTGGACCACAACTCTTGGGGAGTCTTAGGTACAGACTTAGATGGTACGAGGTTTAGTATGTATATCGCAATATCCATGGTATATCCCCAAAAGTATATAGGTATTCCTGAGAAACTCAGCATAGACCTGATCATTTCTAAAAGAGTCTGGTTCCTTCTTTCCTTTACTCCATTCTATTGAGTTATACCGGGAGCAGACAACTTGATAGAATCTCATTCCCCTCATCGATCTGATCGAAGAGTCTTGATACTTTTACCTAATTATTTTTCAGCTTCCGTTCGAAACTCCTTGAACTTCTCAAAAGCCTTGGACTTGCGGTGCATAAGGTATATGTATCCATATCTTGAGTAATCATCTGCGTACTCATATCCTCCTCTGGCTCTGGCATATATGGGTCCCTGTTAGACTTTCATATTCAGCCATTCGTTTGAATGGTTTTATTAATTGTTACGACTTTCATATTCAGCCATTCGTGTTTGAAGCCCAAAATCCAAGTTTTGGCCCAAAAAGGGTAAAATTGTCTTTTATGCACAAATCTGGACAGAAATTTCAAAATCTCAAACCATGTCAAAAATAAACTTTTCGGAAACTAGATATTTCAAGGATCATTTTATCCTTCTTCGTCAAGTTCATTCAAGGCCCGCAAGATCATATTTTCATTGATACAAGATTTGACCATTTGGGCCCCATTTGCTAGGGTTTAAGTCAACTCTTTCCCTCTTTCCCTCTTTTCACTCTCAAACCCTAACCCTAGAACAACCAAGAAGAGAAAGCCTTTTGTTTCCACTTTATTCTCTTGAATGATCAAGCTAGAAGACTCCAAATGGAATTCCAAGACCATCATCTTCTTCCTCTCATCCTAAGCTTTCCATTGATACAAATTTCTTGAATTTCTAGTTGGGCAAGAGCTCCAACCCATCTCTTTAATGGAGCCTTTTTGGTTCCTAAAGATCTTGTTTTTCATGTTGCAAACCCTTTTGTGAAAATGGGTTCCTTGTTTTCAAGTTTGAGTGAGTTTTGAATGGTTTTCATGGGTTTTGTAGTCTTTGGATTAGCTTGAGTGGAAGTGCTTGAAGGACGTTGTGACATCTTGGACTAAGGCAAGTAACCAATCTAGGAAGGATGATAGCATGTGTGCATTTGATTTTTTTTTTTCATTCTTCTCATTTCATTGGAAATTTATGTCTTGATTGGAAATTTTGGGGATTTTGTTTTAGATTGAAGAATGGGAATGTGATGTCTCAAGTTGTGCTATGAAATGTGTGTTTTATCCCTTGGAGAGCTTATAGGCTCAGGGAAGTGCAGGTTGAAGGAGAAATAAGAAGAAGGGAAGAAGAAAATGTGAAAATCTGACTTGAAATTCACCATTCGTGCAGTGTCGGTCAGCTCGTTGGTCAGCTGTCGGCTGACCGAAATGGATCGTCGGTCAGCTATCGGGAATTTCGGTCGACCGACGGCCAATCGAACTCAGTCGGCTCCTTTTCCTGAGACCTGCATTTCGCCCGGATAGACTTCGGTCAGCTGTCGGCTGACCGACACTTTCACCTCGGTCGACCGACAGCCAACCGAAGCCAGTTCGGCTCCTTTTCCCGAGAGCAGAGGTTTTCTGGGCAAATCTGTCGGTCAGCTCGTCGGTCAACTGTCGGCTAGCCGACATACCCCACCTCGGTCGACCGCCAGGTGACCTAGAGGTGACCGAAACTCCATTATGAGCTGTTTTTGAAGGATTTCTACAAGAATGAAAACGAGAATATGTTATGGGACTTTTAGCCTGACATTGTGTGATTGAAACCGAAGATGTCTTTAACTTTGGGGGCACCTACTTCTCTTACAATTTCAATAATTGGGTTTCAATTACACAAGGGTCAACCAAAGGTCCTCACATACGCTTGATAGATTTTTCTTTCGAACTTTAGTTTTGATGCAATAAGTACTAACGTGTACTCGTTTTGTAATTAAGTATAAGCTCGTTTGAAAATTGTTTTGAGGATAAAAAGGGGATCACTTCTTAAGCGTGTTTTGCATATGTATACTTATGCCTCTTGCTAGTCGTGTCTTGTTTAGTTCTGACAAGTGATTTCCCCCTTCAAGCTTGATTTGTTTTAAGACGTGTTTCGTTGTGTTTCGTGCATTCATGAATTTAAGTGAACACCACTGAGCTTGGACTGCCCTTTCAGTTTGATCCACTTTCTGGGGGTCCTTAAACATGTGGATTGTCTGCAGATTGGTCGTGTATTTTATTACACATCGTGCGTGTCCGGTTCCGCAGTCGGAATCCCCGTATTTGTGGGAATCGTGTCGGGATTATATTATGTATATCGTGCTTGTCGTGCGTGCTTGCTCTTTTCATTATAAATGATAGAGAAAGGATGTGCTCATTGTGGAATGTGACTATTCATGATATTATGAGTATTCATGCTAGCTTTGCTTGTATTTTGAAATGTACCTTAGTCATGTAACTGTTTACAATTTAATAAAATGTCTTTACATGATTCTTTAAACACTACTTACATGCTCATGCTTAAATTGATTACCTGCCAAACCGTCGTGTTTGATCCTTGTATATTGGTGCCCAGGTGCAGGTGATGTTGCCTTTCAGGAGGAGCGTCCGAAGGAGGCTCTTGAGCCACCCCCAGTCCGAGAGTGGCAACCCGACGATGTCAACTAGATGTCGGGCGGGGTTCTTGAGTTGCGTTTCATTTTGTCATGGTTATTTTGAGAATTGTATTGGCCCCTATTGGCCTCTTATGGGATGTAACTAAACTTAATTACCTTTTTGTGTTAGTCTCATAATTGGAATTATGATGGGAATGCCATGTTAACTCCTTTCTTGTGATATTATGTCTCGATATTTTTTTTTGTCATAGCACTTAAAGTTTTATTGGCGCTTATCTTGATGTGACTTGCTACAAGCTTCCGTAAACTTGATCGTGTGAGACAGATTCCGCGTGTTTCGGGAATCCTCACCGCGGGAACCTGTGAGAAAACACCAAACCACAAACAACAAAATCAACGTCACGGGCCCGGGATCCGTTCCGGGGTCGCGACAGTCCACACACATCAGTATGCACTAATTCCAATAAATCTTTGGCCCTATTGCCCTTAGTTAAAAAGGGTCTTTTGGTCATTTTCTCTTCCAAACAGGACTTGCAGACAGACATTGGTTCTACCACCAATGAAGGCAAGATACCGTCTTTCACTAGCCTATCATTCCTATTTAGGTTAATATGATATAGCCTCAAGTGCCAAAGTTTTGTTGGATTAGATGAAGGTGACTTCCTCTGTAATGATGGCCTATTGATTATTTTGGTATCATGTATCTCATACATTATGGGAGTTATCAAATAAAGTCCATTAGTTACCTTGCCAGAACATATAAAAATATCGTTCCTCTTTATGACAACTTCAGTACCAAAAGTAATAGAATAACTTTTATTCACCAAACTAGAAACTGAAATTTAATTCCGCCTTAAAGACGGTACATATAGAGTATCTGACAAAACCAATTTAATATCTAAAAACAATAAGATAACTGCTCTCACTGAAACCGCTTCCGCCTTAGCATCCGATCCCAAGTTAACAATGACTTCTTCGCCACTAAGCCTCCTGGTTTCTTGGAACCCCTGCAACGAATTACAGATGTGATTAATTGCACTGGAGTCAACTCACCAGGATTCTGAAGTACTAGTTGCAAAACTAACTTAAAAAACAAGTGACTCAATCATACGTGAGGAATTTTTCTTAGACAGAAAACCAAGATAATTCCTCTTCCAATGTCATGTCATACCACAATGGAAACACTTTCCCTTTGTTCCCATACCCTTAGCCTTTGCCACACCACCAATAGCACCATTCTCCACCTTAAGACCCTTGGGACTGTTTTCTTTTTACCTTTCTGGCCTCTGCCTTTCGGCTTGGACCTGGCAACCGACTTTTCTGTCATCAGGGCAGTTGGCTTCTTATTCATGATGCCCTCAGTCGCTACCAGCTGGCTAGATAGCTCAACAAGGGTCTGATTCATTTTATTCATATTATAATTGATCTTGAAATGGTTGAATGAATCTAGCAGCGACTCGAGGATCATGTTGATCTGCGATTCAGTATCGATCGCAGAATCCAACACATCTAACTCATTCAATGAGTCCATATTTTCAATATGTGGTCCTGTACTGGGGTTTCTTCGGCCATCTTAGTGCTCATGAGTACCCTTGTCACGCCCCCAAACCAGAACCTCGGGGGCGCGGATGGGATTAAGCATAAATATATTTTTCTCCCAAGATCCACGTGTGAAGACAACACGATCCCACACATTCTGAATATTTTGCGGAAGCTTTCGTGGCGTGGTGACCCGGAGTCCGTGGCCATCGGATTCCGCGTCGTACTCAACCTTTAGCATATAGCTATTATATCAAGAATCATATCAGACTGGAGTAAACCATCACCATAAAGTACAGAGCTGACTGTAACAGGATATTACATTCCCATATATATTCAAGTTACAAATTATCAATGTACATTAATTAAGAATCCCAAGAAAAGGCTAATAAAAGCCATACAACAATAAGCTATTAATCACTACCCCAGATATGACGTAGCTCCGAAGTCAAGCTCAATATCTACATGACATAGCCGACAAAACAACCTGCAAAACATGGCTCCACAGCCAACAAAAGCACTCATCTCGAGACGAAGAAGTCTGGACCTGAGTACCAAAAGTAGTGGGTCAGACACGACGGTCTGGCAGGTGGATGAAAAGATAACAAATATACTGAAGACTAAAACATATGATAAATCATGTTATTTGATCAAATGCTGCATATAATTAAACGGTTGCAAAATCGTGGATCTCTGACAAAACATGTATTCGTTTCAAGCATGGGTAAAACATGAAGATCTAACAAAACATATGTTCATTTACATCATCTATAAAGGCATAGATATTTGACAATCGGGTGTTCGTCTAAAACATGTGTAAATATAGAGGTTTGACAAAACAAACGTTCATTTGAGACTTAGGTAAAAACATAAGTATTCAACAAACCGGGTGTTCATTTAAAACATGTGTGACCAAAGAAATCTGACAAAACTAATGTTCATTTAAACATATTTCAAGCATGGATATTTAACAAATCGGGTATTCATTTAAAACAGGTATAAACATAGGAATCTGGCAAAACACGTGTCATTTAAAACATATTTCAAAGCATGGATATTTAACAATTCGGGTATTCATTTAAAACACGTGTAATCATATAAATCTAGCAAAATCGTTGTTCGTTTGAAACATATGTAAAAGCATGGGTATTCAACCAACCGGCATTCATTTAAAACATGTGCATGTACAAAGAACGAGAAACAATATAATAATAACTGAATTTACCTTGGAGAATATTTACACTTGTTTAAATAATAACTTTCATAAAGGAAATGAATCATTTATCGAAAAAACAAATAAGTAATATAAACATGTCGGGTATCCAAGGAATCAGGAACTGGCAACATGGCAATCACAAAAAGCTAAGTCCTCTATCACCGAAGTGACAAGAGTATAACGGGACGTTGGTCTCAATCACACAAGGTGAGGAGACTCAACGCAAATCATATATACAATATAAATATACGGGACGTGTCACGCCCCCGAACCGAAACCTCGGGGGCGGGAGATGGGATTAAGCATAAATGTATTTTACTTCTCCCAGGATCCGCGTGTGTGAAGACAACACATTCTGAATATTTTGCGGAAGCATTTGTGGCGTTGCGACTCGAATTCCGTGGCCATCGGATTCCGCGTCGCACTCAACCTTTAGCCCATAGCTATTATATCAAGAATCATATCAGACTGGAGTAACCATCACAATAAATTACAGAGCTGACGGTAACCGGATATTACATTCCCAAATATGTTCAAGTTACAATTATCAATGTACATTAATTAAGAATCCCAAGGAAAAGGGCTAACAAAAGCCATACAACAATAAGCTATAAACTACTACCCAAATGTGACGTAGCTCCGATGTCAGACTCAATGTCTACATGACATAGCCGACAAAACAACCTGCAAGGCATGGCTCCAAAGCCAACAAAACACTCAACTCGGGGCGAATAAATCTGAACCTGAGTACCAAAAGTAGTGGGTCAGACACGACGGTCTGGCAGGTGGATGAAAAGATTACAGTATAGCGAATAATAATACAAATGATAAATCATGCTATTTGCTCAAAATGCTGCATATAATTATACGGGTGCAAAGTCGGGAATCTCGGGGAAAACTTGTATTCATTTCATGCACGGTAAAACATGAACATCTAATAAAACATGTATTCATTTACATCATCTATAATCATAGATATTTGACAATCGGGTATTCGTCTAAAACATGTATAAATATAGCGGTATGGCAAAACAACGTTCATTTGAAACTTAAGTAAAAACACAAGTATACAACAAACCAGGTATTCATAGCAGTCTAGCAAAACCAATGTCCATTTGAAACCTATGTAGAAGTATGGATATTTAATAAATCGGGTATCGTTTAAAACAGGTGTAACCAAAGAAATCCAACAAGACTAATGTTCATTTAAACCTATTCCAAAGTATGGATATTTTAACAATTCGGGTATTCATTTAAAAACAGGTATAAACATAGGAATCTCACCAGCCAAATGTCATTTAAAACAAGGCACGGATATTTAACAATTCGGTATTCACTTAAAACATGTATAAACATCGGGATCTAACAAAACGAGTGTCGTTTAAAACGCATTCCAAAGCATGGACATTTAATAACTCGGGTATTCATTTTAAAACATGTGTGATCATATAACTCTAGCAAAAACCATCGATCGTTAGAAACATGTGTGAAAGTACGGGTATCCACCCAACCGGCATTCATGTAAAACATGTACGTGTGCAAAGGACATAAAACAATATAATAGTGACTGGATTTACAATAGAGAGCATTAACACTTATCTAAATAACAACTTTCATAAAAGCAATGAATCATTTAACTGAAAACAAGTAAGCAATATAAACCATGTCGGGTGTCCAAGGAATCGGGAACTGGCAAGATGGCAATCACAAGAAGCTAAGTCCTCTATCACCGAAGTGACAAGAGCGGGACGTTGGTCTCAGTCACACAAGGTGAGGAGACTCAACGTAAATCATATATACAATAATAAATACACGGGAACGGGACCACGGTAGCGAACCGGGTATCGGGACGGGACCACGGCAATAACCGGGTATCGGGATCCAAACTGCAGCTGGCGGGACGGGAGAGGGATCTCCAAGTCAGTGGATCAGACTGACAAGGTTTCCAAGCTTAGTGATGCCGACTCATAGGTTAAAACCAATCGAGACATATGCAAGTAATCAAGTACAATAAATAAACGGGTAAACGGGGGTGCTCAAGGGCACGTAAATAAACGGGTAAACGGGGGTGCTCAAGGGCACACTGTCATATCATATCGGGCAATACATTTCGGGACAAGTAACTGTTACTAATGTAACTTCAATGCTTTCGGGAAAACAAGTCATGTAATGCAAATCTCGGGACAAGAGGTGAAACAATGAACTATGACAACTTCGGGAAAAGTATTAATTTCAAGATCTATTTAAGTGGATAGGGGTCCCGTATGTCGATTATAATAATTACTTGGTACTCCTTGAGTTTGAAGACATTCCGGGCTCCTTATGCACTTTTACTACTTCCAAAATTTAACATGAGCTTATGGGTAGTTCTAGATGTTACAATAGCAAGAATCAAGATTATCAACGGTCCATCCTAGGTATGACATTAATTCGGAAACATCGAGCAACCCATTCAGTCACCGAAAGGAATAGAATTCGCGATAACCAAGGGAACGACTTGTGTTTAGATATAACGAAGATATCGCGTCGTTCCATCCCGTTCAAGATTGAAATGTATTGAACTTCGATGCTACCGAACCAACCGTGAAGAGCATCGGCTCAAGACGCTCTCACATATGGTCGAGTGAGTTCGAGGAGGTTAGCCAAGGTCCACGAAGAAAATAAACCTCAAAACCCACTGCCAAAATTTTTGGCCCAGTGCATTTGAAACAGTTCAGGCAGACCGCATCGCTCGAGCGAACCTGACAGTTCGCTCGAGCGAACTCATCGTTCGAGCGAATATTTAAATGTGGTCGAGCGAACTAGCTACTGGAATTCCCGTATCCCTTTCTGGACAGGTCGCTCGAGCGAACTGTCATGGTCGCTCGAGCGAACTGTCCAGAAACTGAATTCTGGGCAGTTCATTTCCCCTCTTTCTCTTCCTTTTTACAACCCTCTTTCAACCATCTTTATACATCAATTGAGGAGTCTAAAACTTGATTCAAATACCATCAAATGTTTCACAACCTCCATCACATTCCCCTCCATCAACATCACATTCAATCCAAGGAAAGCAAGAATGAAACCATTTCACATAAGATACAATTGGGACAAAACAAGAGGAATTAAGGCTATGAACCATCACATATCTATGACAATAAATGTACTATCAAGGCTCTCCATGAGCATTCATTTCAAGTCAAAGTAATAAATAAACATGTAGGGAGAAACAATAAAATCAACCACATTTCTATAAAACCATATGAGCAAACTTTGACCAAATAAGATGCATACTTTTCTACGAGATTTAACAAGAGAGAAAAACCCATGAATATGCATTTCAAAATCACTAGAATGTGGCAAGAAACATATGTGAAAACATATATCAAATTATCAAGAATAAGTAACAAAATTTAGGATTTCTCATAAAACTTTGATAACATTAAAACCATCCATTCATCCACTTGCCTTGGGTTAAGAAGATGCACAAATCACTCCACAAAAGCCTCAAAGAAGTCTCTAGCTCCAAACCCACCAAAACCCCCAAATTTTCCCATGAAAACCCTAGAAAATCCAATCCATTGCAAACCTCAATGAAAATCCATGAATGGAAGATAAAAATACTCCAAATGGTTTGGGAAAACAAAGATTAAAAGAAAGAAACCAAATGCTAACCTTTAAAGCCTTGAACCAAGAAGAAGAGCTTGAAAAGAGAAGTTGCCTTTGCTCAAAATCCATGAAAATAACATCTTTGGAAAGCTTGGAAGGTATGGAAGATGATGAGGAGATCAAATCTCCATTTACAATCAAGAGAAGCCAAGGGAAAGAGGAGAGAGAGAGAGTGGCTGAGAGAGGAGTGGTTCCAGCTCTTGCTGGAATCGTTGCAGGGAAATGGATGAAGAGGAACAATGGATGAAGAGGAAGGAGAAGGAACCCATTTTATAAAGGGGTGGGTGTGGGCCCCACCTCACTTAAACTTCTCAAGGGAAAAACACAAGTTTCTGGGCCCCGGATGAAAACGACGAAGAAGACAAAATTCATCAGCGAAAAATCTACTTTCCAAAAAGTCTAATTTTGCCAAATTCTGAAATTTTCGAAATTAATGGACAGATTTGGTGTGAAAAGACTGTTTTGCCCTCAAGGCCAAGAAATCGGTTTTTGGGTTCTCAAATGGATATGGGATCAACATGAAAGTTGTAGGATTCCTCAAGATGAATGCAACGGGCCAAAAACACGATACAAAACAAATCGGGAAAATCTCACAAGAAAAGCAAAGCCGAAAAGGGAACCCCCAAAGGGCCCCACAAGCTACCAAAGCACTCAAAAGCCCAAAACTAGAAGAAAAACCCTTCTAGCTCACAAACTCAACCCAACAAATACTAATCCCACTAAAAGAACTAATCCACAAATAAGACAACACTAATCCAAGAGATTAGGGGTCGGGTTCTCACAGGACGGGACCACGGTAGCGAACCTGGTATCGGGACGGGACCACGGTAATAAACCGGGTATCGGGATCCAAACTGCAGCTGGCGGGACGGGAGGGGATCTCCAAGTCAGTGGATCAGACTAACAAGGTTATCCAAGCATATGCAAGTAAATCAAGTACAATAAATAAACGGGTAAACAGGGGTGCTCAAGGCACGCTGTCGTTCCATGTCAGGCAATACATTTCGGGACAAATAACTGTTACTAGTGTAACTTCAATGCTTTCGGGAAAACAAGTCATGTAATGCAAATCTTGGAAATGAGGTGAAACAATGAACTATTACAATTTCGGGTAAAAATATCGGTTTCAAGATTTATTTAAGTGAATAGGGGTCCCGTATGTCGATTATAATAATTACTTGGTACTCCTTGAGTTTGAAGACATTCCGGGGTCCTTATGCACTTCACGATTTTCAAAACTTTACATGAGCTTCTGGATAATACTAGTTGCTACAATAGAAAACCAAGACTATAAACGGTCCATCCTAGGCATGACGTTAATCCGGAAGCATCGAGCAACCTACTCAGTCACCGAAAGGGATAGGATTCGCGATAACCAAGGAAATAGACTTTGCGTTTAGATATAAGGAAGATATCGCGTCGTCCCATACCATTCAAGATTGAAATGGATTGAACTTCGATGCCCCAGAACCAACCGTGAGGAGTGTCGGCTCGAGACATCCTCACACATAGTCCAATCAATCCAAAAAGGGTAGCCAAGGTCCCACCTAAGTCCCTCCTAAAATAGGTTAAAAAGATTCACTCCAGCAGGGTTTTCCTAGTTGGCCCGGTCGACCTGGCCTTCTGTGTGCCCGGTCGACCGGCCATGGGCCAAGTCGACCGGGGGTTGTAACTTAAATTGGTTCCAGGATTTCGTCAGTGTGTCCCAGGTTGACCTGGCCCTTGCTAGGTCGACCGGGCACACTGTCGAACAGAACCCAGGTTCTGTTCTGCAGTGGCCTTGGTCCTCCTTCTTTCCCTTCCTTTCAACCCTTAAACAACCATCAAATTTCTTCCACAATTACTTAAAAACCCTCATCAAAACTCCATTAAAAATTAAATCTAAACACCTCTTTCTTCCCATTTAACAACAAACAAGGGGAAGAATCTCCAACTTACACAAGGGTCCATTTGAGCCAAAAAAATCTAGAGATAAATAAAGGCTATTGATCACATTTCCATAACAATAGATGATTTAGCACAACTCTTTAAATGAGCATCTTATTTCAAATCAATGCAACTAATAAACATAAACATGAATGGCCAAACCAACCCCATTCATTATAAAACCATATGAGCAAACTTTGACCAAATGTAATGCATAATTTCCAAGAGATTTAACAAGAGAGAAACAACCATTAATATGCATTTTCGAAATCAATAGAAATGTGGCAAGAAACATATGTGAAAACATATATCAAATTATCAAGAACAAGTAACAAAATTTAGGATTTTCTCATAAAACTTGATAACACTCAAACCATCCATTCATCCACTTGCCTTGGGTTCCAATTAGCTAAACCAAGCCTCTAATCACCTCTCAAGCTCAAGACCAACCATCTCTACAAAACCCCCAAAACAAACCCTAAAATGGGTTAAACAATGAAAGACAATGAATGAGCTCAAACAAAACTAGGGAATAGAACCTAAGGGAAAGCCATTGCACATCAAAGGAAAATGGGAAGGAGTCTTTACCTCTAGGGTCATGAATCAACAAGAAGAAGCTTGCAATAGGGGCTGCCCACCTTGGTTTCCCATGAAAATGATGTCAAACAAGAGAGGAGGTGAAGGGGAAGAAGTTGCCGGAGTTCCCTCATCGGATTGGTGGCTTGGAGGCTCCATTAGAGCAAGAGAAATGGAAGAAAAGAAGAAGGATGGCTGCTGGTACTGTAGCTGGAGAGTTGCAGTCGATGGAGAGTGGAAAAATGAGGGAGAAAGAGAGGGTGGAGTCATCTTTTATAATGGGTGGGTGTGGGCCCTACTACACTTAAAACTTGCCAAGGGTAAAACATCTATTTGTGGGCCTCGGATGCGATCGACGAAGAAGAGAAAAATGCTTCTCATAAAATCTAGTTTTCAAAAAGTATAATTTTGGCATGGTTCTGAGATCTCAAAATTTGGGTCCAGATTCAATGTGAAAAGACCCATTTTGCCCTCAGGGCTGGAAAAACTGATTTTCGGAGCTTCGAATGGGTACGGAGTGAACACGAAAGTTGTAGAGGTTAACAAAATAAGTCAAATGAGGCTAAAACAAGAATTATCGGGAATTTCGAATAACCTCCCAATCACGCGCAAAGTCACTAAAAGAACCCCCAAAGGGTCCTACTAATTACAAAGGCACTCAAAATTCCCCAAAACTAGAGAAAAACCATTCTAGCTCACAAACTCAACCCAACAAACACTAATCCCACTAAAATGAACTAATCCATAATAAAACTACACTAAACTAGAAAATTAGGTGTCGGGTTCTCACAACCCTCATGGCAACTTGCCTTGCAGGCCTCCCCTGATCCCCAAACATCTCCTTTAAGTTCGGTATAATATCGGATACAGTCTTATAGGATTGATGTTCGTGTTGTAAAACACTAGACATGGATGCCTGCATATAGCACTTGGCCATCTCATCATCTCTGATCCATTTGGTGTAACGATCCTTCTGGTTTTGTGATGCATCTAGCCCGGGCTCCTCAGGACAGGGTGTGGTAAGGACATATTTGTATCCTGAAGCAGTCGGGACAATATTCACGTTCCTTTTCTAGTCCACGTAGTTGGATCCCACCAACTTATTATGGTTGAGGATGTTCGCAAGTGGATTGGAAGTATTTGAATTCATGTTGAATATACTATAGCACATAACCATACATTCAATTAAAGAATATAAATGACATTAGGGTTTAATATTCTACCAAATTTATGTGGGAATCCTCATAACCACTAAATTCATAATACATCGGAATCACAATCCCTTCGGGTATGACTCCTTCGGGAGTGCGAATACCACCTAAATTTGTGCGGATCAAAGTCGGTCAAGATTGGGATTAAGACTAACTGTCCATGATCCCCATCATTCATTATTATCTAGGTATCTCATACCAAATAATGTATGACTCCCGATTACCTTTGGTTTCTAAAATACATGAGGCAAATCCTTGGGGATGCTACTATTGGAAGTAGGTGGGCCTCGTGGATAGGTTTTCAAAACTTTTGACCTCCTAGACTCAGGGATCAAGTGCCCATAAGGACATAAACCACATCCAGGATGCAATCCCTCCATCTCATCAATCATGTAGAGCAAAAAAACCTATCTAAAAGATAGAAATCAGCAACACCATGCAACCAAATTAACCCACAACAAATAGAGAAACAGATTATACCTTTGGAGCCCGGTAGTGTTCTAATGGAGAATAAGACAATTAGCTTGAACAAGAACTCTTCTTGAAGCAAATTAAGATCTCCAAAACCTTGTTGTCTTCCATGCTATGACCCGTATCAGATCTCTTTTCTCAAGAAGATTGGTGGAAACTTCAATAGAAAGCCCAACCAGAAACTCTAAGGAACTAGAAGACAGAGAGGAGTTGTGCAACACTTGCACAAAGGGGCTGGACTTGCTCTCCTTGTTATGGATGCCCAAGGGGGTGTATTTCCTCCTTTTTATAGCACAAAGTTGTTGGAAGTAGGTGATCCTCGTAGATAGATTTTCAAAACTTTTTACCCACTTGACTCAGGGATCAAATACCAAAAGGCCATAAACCAAATCCAAAAGGATATAAAACCTAATCCAGGATCCATGTCCTCAACCTCAGCCATCATGATCAGTAAATAAACCTATCATTAAGATAGAACAACAGTCAACAAGCATCCATAAAAATCTACAACATGCAAGGAAGTAGATTATACCTTTAGAGCTCGGTTGTGCTCTAATGGAGAAGTTGTTTCTTTCTTTGATGATGAAACTCTTTCACGTATCAAATAAGAATCTCCAAGACCTATTGATCTTTCACGCTATGACCCGTTTATCGGATCTCTTTTCTCAAGAAGATGGGTGAGATCTCTGTCACGCCCCCGAACCGAAACCTCGGGGCGGGAGATGGGATTAAGCATAAATGTATTTTACTTCTCTCAAGATCCGCGTGTGTGAAGACAACACATTCTGAATATTTTGCGGAAGCATTTGTGGCGTTGCGACCCGAAGTCCGTGGCCATCGGATTCCGCGTCGCACTCAACCTTTAGCACATAGCTATTATATCAAGAATCATATCAGACTGGAGTAACCATCACAATAAATTACAGAGCTGACGGTAACAGGATATTACATTCCCAAATATGTTCAAGTTACAATTATCAATGTACATTAATTAAGAATCCCAAGAAAAATGCTAATAAAAGCCATACAACAATAAGCTATAAACTACTACCCAAATGTGACGTAGCTCCGATGTCAAGCTCAATGTCTACATGACATAGCCGACAAAACAACCTGCAAGGCATGGCTCCACAGCCAACAAAACACTCAACTCGGGACGAAGAAATCTGAACCTGAGTACCAAAAGTAGTGGGTCAGACACGACGGTCTGGCAGGTGGATGAAAAGAACACAATATAACGAATAATAATACAAATGATAAATCATGCTATTTGCTCAAAATGCTGCATATAATTAAACGGGTGAAAACTCAGGAATCTCGGACAAAACATGTATTCTTTTCAAACATGATTAAAACAGGAAGATCTAATAAAGCATACGTTCATTTACATCATCTATAAAAGCATAGATATTTGACAATCGGGTGTTCGTGGAAAACATGTATGAATATGGAAGTTTGGCAAAACCACGTTCATTTAAACATATTTCAAAGCATGGATCTTCAACAGATCGGGCATTCCTTTAAAACAGGTATAACATAGGGATCTGGCAAAACGCGTGTCATTTAAAAAATATTCTTAAGCATGGATGTTAAATAGCTCGGGTAATCATTTGAAACAGGTATAAACATAGAAACCTGACAAAACACGTGTCATTAAAAACATATTTCAAAACAGGGATATTTAACAAATCGGGTATTCATTTGAAACCGGTATAAACATAGTGATCTGGCAGAACAAGTGTCATTTAAAACAAAGCACGAATGTTTAGCAATTCGGGTATTCACTTAAAACATGTATAAACATCGGGACCTAACAAAACGAGTGTCATTTAAAACGCATTCCAAAGCATGGACATTTAATAACTCGGGTATTCATTTTAAAACATGTGTAATCATATAGCTCTAGCAAAACCATCGATCGTTAGAACCATATGTAAAAGCACGGGTATTCACCCAACCGGCATTCATGTAAAACATGTACGTGTGCAAAGGACATGAAACAATATAATAGTGACTGAATTTACAATAGAGAGCATTAACACTTATCTAAATAACAACTTTCATAAAAGCAATGAATCATTTATCTGAAAACAAGTAAGCAATATAAACCATGTCGGGTGTCCAAGGAATCGGGAACTGGCAAGATGGCAATCACAAGAAGCTAAGTCCTCTATCACCGAAGTGACAAGAGCGGGACGTTGGTCTCAATCACACAAGGTGAGGAGACTCAACGTAAATCATATATACAATAATAAATATACGGGAACGGGAACGGGACCACGGTAGCGAACCGGGTATCGGGACGGGACCACGGCAATAACCGGGTATCGGGATCCAAACTGCAGCTGGCGGGACGGGAAAGGGATTTCCAAGTCGGTGGATCAAACCGACAAGGTATCCAAGCTTAGTGATGCCGACTCATAGGTCAAAACCAATCGAGACATATGCAAGTAAATCAAGTACAGTAAATAAACGGGTAAAACGGGGGTGCTCAAGGGCACACTGTCACTTCATATCGGGCAATACATTTCGGGACAAATAACTGTTACTAGTGTAACTTCAATGCTTTCGGGGAAACAAGTAAATCAAGTACAATAAATAAACGGGTAAAACGGGGTGCTCAAGGGCACACTGTCGTATCATGTGATGCAATACACTTCGGGACAATGACTGTTACTAGAGTAACTCCAATGCTTTCGGGAAAACAAGTCATGTAATGCAAATCTCGGGAAAAGAGGTGAAACAATGAACTATAACAATTTCGGGTAAAAATATCGGTTTCAAGATCTATTTAAGTGAATAGGGGTCCCGTATGTCGATTATAACAATTACTTGGTACTCCTTGAGTTTAAAGACATTCTGGGCTCCTTATGCACTTTTACTATTTTAAAATCTTAACTTGAGCTTATGGGTAGTTCTAGATGTTACAATAGCAAGAATCATGATTATCAACGGTCCATCCTAGGCATGACATTAATCCGGAAACATCGAGCAACCTATTAAGTCACCGAAAGGAATGGAATTCGCGATAACCAAGGGAAAGACTTGTGTTTAGATATAAAGAAGATATCGCGTCGTTCCATCCCGTTCAAGATTGAAATGAATTGGACTTCGATGCCACCGAACCAACCGTGAGGCGCGTCGGCTCAAGACATTCTCACACATGGTCCAAACAGTCCAAAAAGGGTAGCCAGGGTCCCACCTGAAACCAAGAATTAGTGTCTAATCAACACCATTCTTTTCTTTTAGTTCTCTAGTCTTAGAGACCTTAGATTAGGGTACAATTGGTCTTAACACTAAGGTATATACCCCTAGGACTCATAGAAAGCCCAAAGGTTTCCAAAAAAAAACACAATATCAAATTTCACTTCGGACCGATCGATCGGTCGAAATTTCTGTACCAGAAATGTACAGGGTCCGATCGATCGGCCCAAAAAGCCTTACTGTTAAAAGACAGGCCGATCTATCGGACCTGGGCGCGCAGCAGGTCCGGGACACTGATTTTTCTCCTTTTTGTTTCCTTTCCTTCCAACATATAATCAATCACATAGAATTGTACATAAGGAGACTTAAACACATGTTTCCAAGACATTAAAATGAGCTAAAGAGCTCCTCATTTCAAGTTCCTCCATTTCCATCCTTTCCATTCACAATAAATCTCAAAAGTGGAGAAAACTCATTCATGTGAAACCATTTGAAATCTTGAAACTATGATACATACATTTCCAAGAGATTACAAGGGAGAAATAACTCATCAATAAGCACATCTTGAAATCAATATTAATCATATTAAAGACAACTATTAAGATCACCAAAACCATTAATGAATCAAGATTTTCTCACAAAACATGTTAATAATCAAAACGATCCAATCAACCACTTGCCTTGGGTTCCAATCTCACAAACCAAGCTCCTAATCCCTTCTTAAGCTCACTTCCAAGCTACAATCAAAAACCCCCAAAAACAACCCTAAAATGGGTTAAACAATGAAATGACAATGAAACCTTTCAATAATCAATGTGGAGCTTCTCTAAGGCTAGAAGATTACAAATCTAGAAGATGAAGAAGAACACTTACTTGGAAGGTCCTCTAATGGACAAGGTAAGCTCAAAGGAAGTCTTGTGATGGAGGGTTCTCTTCACAAATGGTATCAATGGGAAGCTTGCAAGATGAGGAATAAGAAGGTGGTCTCCATTTCTTGATTGATGAACTATTGGTATGGTTTGGAGATGAAGAAGCAAGAAGAAGAAGAAGTTGCACAAGGGAAAACCCTAGGTTCAGCTGGAACAATGGTGAATGAAATGAATGAAGCAGATGGGTTCCTCTTATAAACAAGTGAGGTTTGGGTCCCACAACTTAAGGGACTTGGGTGGCTGAAATCATCTAATTCGGGACCTCGGATGGATTCGACGAAGAAGGAAGAAATGATCGTCGAAATATCTAGTTTCCAAAAAGTATATGTTTCGCGGGTTTCAAGAATATCGAGTTTTGGGTACAGATTTGGTGTGAAAAGACTGTTTTGCCCTCAAGGCCAAGAAATCGGTTTTCGGGTTCTCAAATGGATACGAGATCAACATGAAAGTTGTAGGATTCCTCAAGATGAATGCAACGGGCCAAAAACATGATACGAAACAAATCGGGAAAATCTCACAAGAAAATGCAAAGCCGAAAAGGGAACCCCCAAAGGGCCCCACAAGCTACCAAAGCACTCAAAAGCCCAAAACTAGAAGAAAACCCATTCTACCTCACAAACTCAACCCAACAAATACTAATCCCACTAAAAGAAACTAATCCACAAATAAAACAACACTAATCCAAGAGATTAGGGGTCGGGTTCTCACAATCTCCAAGAGAAAACCCTACTAAAATCTCCAAGGAACTAGAAGAGAAAGAGAGAGAGGAGGAGAGATGTGCAACTCTTGCACAAAGGGGTTGGGCGTGCAATACTAGGATGGACATCCAAGGGGTTGTGCTCCCCTTTATATAGCCCTTAAACCTCCACTTATAACTCTCTTACTAATTGTATTAGAAGTCTTACTTCCATACTAATTAGTAACATTTGCCACTATTAGAAGTCTCACTTCAAATAGAAATAGTAACTTTCTAATTCCGTCCTTTTGGAGTTCAAGTAAGATCAGTATCTTTTTAATATCTTGGGCTAGCGTCGGGACCACTAGGGATTCCTTAGAAAGCTGGCTCCAACTGGGACACCGCGATTCCGCATCTCTTGTGAAATCCGGGCCCACAGTTAATTGCAAATAACACCACTATATAAATGCATTCGCACTCAAGTCTTAGGAATATATTACAAAGAAGACCCTAAACTTTCCTATGACCACAAGTAGGCCCCTCCATCATTATCCATGGATCAATTAGATAAAACATGTCCCTTCCTATCTTAGATCCACATCTTATTATCCTTGAGCCCCAATTAATCACAATGATCATCGGTACCATCCAATTAACTCTTAATCGAGATGGGTGCGCACTTACTAATGACAAATCCATTATATGGCACAAGGGGATAATATAGATAGATTCCTTCTTGACCATTGGATGTTCCCACAGTTCTACTACCACATACCCAAGACATTGAGGTGTTGACCTACAGTTAGCCTCGCTCATTGGTGACTCAAAGGAAATGAATAGATAGAAACTTGAGTTCATTAATGTCTTAGGATTGAGAGCCTATTGCTAGGGAATTATGAGAGCAAACCTTAAAATTGAGACAGTATTCCATAAGGTGCTCCTGATGGTCCTTCAATACATCCAATGTACCAGTACCATGATCCAGAATCTTATATTCTGATGATTGAGACAAATCACACTATCTCATAGTGATCAAAGTGCTGCAATCTTATCTGATGAGATGCTTAGTCTCATCACTGGTTGTGAAGATGTTTAAGTATAAGATTTGTGACACATGTCTCCCGTGTTAGTTTTATGGTCTCAATACCAGTATATGATAAATAAATTGATTAATTTCTTTGTTTATCAATATATATTATTGCTTTCCTTTCATGAGATGAATGGTGTTTTATATACTTGCACATAACCAATACGAATGACATAATGGTTCATGAGATGAACCGGAGTCCACAAGTAGACTAGATGTAATACATGTGTGTGTGGATGAGATCCACATACATGAGATATGTATTACAAATCTTATACTTAAATATCTTCACAACCAGTGATGAGATTGGGCATCTCATCTAACAAGGTTGTAGCACTTTGATCACTATGAGATAGTGTGATTTGTCTCGATCATCGGAATGTAAGATTCTGGATCATGGTGCTGGTACAATGGATGTATTGAAGGACCATGAGAAACACCTTATATACACTGTCTTTACTTTAAGGTCTGCTCTCATAATTCCCTAGCAATAGGCTCATAATCCTGAGACATTAATGAACTCAAGTTTCTATCTATTCATTTGCTTTGAGTCACCAATGAGTGAGGCCAATTATAAGTCAACACCTCGGTGATTTGGGTACGTGGTAGTAGAGCTGTGGGAACATTCAATGGTCAAGATGGAATCTATCTTTAATATCACCTTGTGCCAATTAATGGATTTATCATTGGTAAGTGCGCACCCATTCCAATTAAGAGTTAATTGGATCGGTACCAAATGATCATTATAATTAATTGGGGTTGAAGGATAATAAGATATGGATCTAATTTGGTGGACAGGTCCATTTGATCCATTGATATAGATGGAGGGGCCTACTTATGGTACTGAGGAAGTTTAGGGTCTTCATTGTAATTTATTCCTAAGACTGGAGTGCAGTTGCATTTATAAAGTGGAGTTATTTGTAATTAACTGTGGGCCCGGATTGCACATGAGATGTGGGTTCGCGTGTCCCAGTTGGAACCAGCTTTCTAAGGAATCCCTAGTGGTCCCCACGCTAGCCCAAGAGATTAGAAAGATACTAATTATAGTAGAGCTCTAAAAGGAAATCGAAAGTTACTATTTCTATTTGAAGTGAGACTTCTAATAGTGGTAATAGTAAGTTACTGATTATTAATGGAAGTGAGACTTCTATTTTAATTAGTAAAAGAGGAGGTTACTAATCATATTTGAAATAAGACTTCTAATTGTGATTTAGTATACAACTAATTGTAGTGGAAGTAAGACTTCTATTTCAATTAGTAAGAGGAGGTGGTTTGAATGCTATAAAAAGAGGAGAGGAGTGCCTTGGGCGTCCTAATGAACAATCCCACCTAGGGATTCACGCCCATCATCACTCTTCCTCTCTTTGTGCAAGTTGTTGCACATCACTTCCCTCCTCTAGTTTCTCTTTTAGTTTCCTCTAGGGTTTTTCTCTTGGAGATTCCACCATCTTCTTGAGAAAAGAGAATCTGATACGGGTCATAGCATGGAAGATCAAAAGGTGTTGGAGATTCTAATTTGATTAGTGAAGGTGTTCATCATCAAAGAAAGAATTCAACTTCTCCATTAGAGCACTACAAAGCTCCAAAGGTATAATCTACTTCCTTGTATGTTGTAGATTTCGTGGTTGCATGTTTAGGTGCTATTTTCTATCTTCTAGATAGGTTATGTTGCTGTACATGGTTTATGAGTTTTAGGGATTGCATCCTGGATTGGGTTTGTTGCCTTCTAGATAGTTGATCCCTGCATCAAGTGAGTCAAAAGTTTTTGAAACCTATCTAAATGGCCCACCTATTTTCCAACAATTGGTATCAGAGCCATACCTCATACCTCATCTCTAATCATGTTAGATCAGCAAGCTTGCTCCAATCTTTGCATGAGATGCGAAGAAGATTGCAAGGGCTATGTAAGGATCAGTTTTGATGAATTTACTTGGTTTGATAGTAAATTCATGTTTGGATAGTCACAAAAGGGTTTAATAATGATGGAAGGATGGTAGGAAGCCATTGGAACACTTTGAAAGTGATTTGGGGAAGAATGGACACGAAACAGAAAACCCATGTTGCAGGTTTTCGTCAGTCCGGTCGACCTGGCCCCGTGCTCGGTCGACCGGCTGACTTGCAGGTCAGTCGACTGAGCCCCCTGGCCGGTCGACCGAGCTTTCTGCACAGCATGTTGCAGAAACTGTTTTTTCAGTTTCGTGTCTTCTCTTACATCCTATTTTTCCAGCATTATTTGGCAGCCTATTTCTATGATTTGTATGGTTGTATGAGATACTAACCTGCAGATGATCATGTCCTCTCCATGTGGCCCACTAGTCTTTAGCTTTCTATTTATGGTTATTGGTTTATTTAAGGCTAAATGTAAAGGGCATCATGGTTTCCTTGGTTTCCTGTGAAAGGGCAAGGCATGATGAATTTCCCTATAGCCCTTTTATTTCCATGTTTAGATTACCATGTAACTCTCATAATTGACGCATAGGATTTTATGTAATTTTTCTAAATTTGTAAATTCTGGTGAAGTCCGAGACAAAGATGGAAAGCGATGATGGACTCCTAATCAAAGAGCTTGAAGATTACCAAAAGAGTTCTGGAGTTTCCCAAAGAGTTTGAGGAATTCCAAAGTTTTGGAAAGTCTAGAAGTCCAGGAAGTCTATTCCGCTAGGGCCATGTGGAGGAGAGAACTAGTTTCTAATTTTGCAATTTCTATTTATGGATGCATGCTTAATTTAGAATGTTTCCAAATCTGATCCAAACATAGCAAGTTACTAAAATTGGTCAAATCAAATTAATTTTTGGAAAGAGTTCTAATTAGTGTTGATGACCCTTGAGATGGACACATTGGTAACACAAATTTAGAAACTGAACTTTCCCTAAAATAACTTGACTTGGAACCAATCTTTGATCATATCATGAGATGATTTGATGTTCATATGTATATATGTGGGCCCTAATACCTTATAAGGAAATCCTCAATTGTAAAATATTAAGTGGGAGCGGGGCATTTATATTTAGAAATCCCCATGGTTTTCCACCATAGGTCCATTGTAAGGAAAGTAATAGCCTCGCGCCATCTTGAGAATGGTGGTTCCCCACGGAGGGCTTTTACTTGTCTGGTTACTAGATATGGATCTCCTATGGATAGTGTTGGTGAGACGGGGTGGGGGCCCACTCCCCAAGGAGGAGCTGCTCGCAACGGTTGTCATGCAATGCTAGTTGGTGGGTCACACTTAACTAAAATAATGATGTAGTATCCCCAAGGATTTGCTTCATTTATTTTAGAAACCGAAGCTAATCGGGAGTCATTCATTATTTGGTATGAGATACCTAGATAATAATGAATGAAGGGGATCATGGAGAGTTAGTCTTAATCCTAATTTTGATCAACTTTGATCCGCACCAATCTAGGTGGTATTCGCACTCCCCAAGGAAGCATACCCCGGGGATTGGGATTCCAATGTATTCTGAATTTAGTGGTTATGAGGATTCCATATAAATTTGGTAGAATACTAAACCCTAATGTCATTTAAAATCATTAATTGAATGTATGGTTATGTGCTACAGTATTTCCAGCATGAATTCAAATACTTTCAATCCACTTGTGACCATCCTCAACCAGAATAAGTTGGTGGGATCCAATTATGTAGACTGGAAACGGAACCTGGATATAGTCCTGACAGCTTTAGGATATAAATATGTCCTTACCAAACCCCCCCTTGATGAGCCATTACCGGAAGCATCACCGCAAGAAAAGGAACTTTACACCAAGTGGGTCAAAGACGATGAGATGACCAGATGTTATTTACAGGCATCCTTGTCTAGTGTTTTGTAACACCAACATCAATCCATTAAGACTGCATATGATATTATATCAAACTTAAAGGAGATGTTTGCGGAACAGGGCAGGCCTGCTAGACAGGCTGCTATGAGGGTGCTTATAAGCACCAAGATGGCCGAAAGCACACCAGTACAGGACCACATGTTGAAAATGATGGACTCATTGAATGAGTTAGATGTACTGGGGGCTGCGATTGATGTAGAATCGCAGATTGACATAATCCTTGAGTCACTACCAGAGTCATTCAACAATTTCAAGGTCAATTATAATATGCATAAGATGAATTTGACTCTAGCTGAGCTTTCTAGCTAGCTGGTGGTGACTGAAGGGATTATGAAGAAGAAGCCTACTGCCCTGATGACAGAAAAGTCATTTGCCAAGTCCAAACCGAAAGGCAAAGGGCGGAAAGGCAAGAAGAAATCAGTTCCGAAGGGTCCTAAGGTGGAGAGCGGTCCAAATGGTGGTGTTGGCAAGGCTAAGGGGACAAGGACAAAAGGAATGTGTTTCCATTGTGGTATGACAGGACATTGGAAGAGGAATTGTCCAGATTATCTGTCTAAGAAGAAGACCTCAGGTATGATTGAGTCATTTGTTTCTGAAGTTAGTTTTGCAACTGGTACTTCAGAATCTTGGTGTGTGGACTCCGGGGCAACTAATCACATATGTAATTTGTTGTAGGGGTTCAGGGAAACCAGGAAACTCAATGATGGCGAAATCATTATCAACCTAGGATCTGATTCTAAAAAGGATGCGGTCTCAGTAGGAGTTATTACTTTATGTTTTCAAGATAATAAGTTGGTTTTGTCAGACACTTTATATGTACCGTCTTTACGGCGGAATTTAATTTCAGTTTCTAGTTTGGTGAATAAAAGTTATTCTATTACTTTTGGTACTGATGTTGTCATAAAGAGAAACGGTACTTTTATATGTTCTGGCAAGGTAACCAATGGGCTTTATCTGATAACTCCTACAATGTATGAGATACATGATACCGAAATCATAAATAGGCCATCATTGAAGAGAAGGTCACCTTCATCTAATCCAACAAAACTTTGGCACTTGAGGCTAGGTCATATAAACCTAAATAGGATTGACAGGCTAGTGAAAGATGGTATCTTGCCTTAATTGGTTATAGAACCAATGCATGTCTGTGAGTCTTGTCTGGATGGCAAAATGACCAAAAGACCATTTACATCCAAGGGCAATAGGGCCAAAGATTTATTGGAATTAGTGCATACTGATGTGTGTGGACCCATTAATGTCAGAGCCAGAGGAGGATATGAGTACTTCATCACTTTCACAGATGACTACTCAAGATATGGATACATATACCTTATGCATCGCAAGTCCGAGGCTTTTGAAAATTTCAAAGAGTTTCGAGCAGAAGAGGAAAAACAATTAGGTAAAAGTATCAAGACTCTTCGATCAGATCGAGGAGGGGAATATCTCTCTGGTGATTTTATGGGATACTAATTAGAAAATGGGATTCTTTCCTAGTTGTCTGCTCCTGGTATGCCTCAACAGAATGGAGTAGCGGGAAGAAGGAACCAGACTCTTTTAGATATGATTAGGTCTATGTTGAGTTTCTCAGGATTACCTATATCTTTTTGGGGATATGCCTTGGATACTGCGATGTACATACTAAACCTCGTACCATCTAAGTCTGTACGTAAGACTCCCCGGGAGTTATGGTATGGGCGAAAGCCTAGTCTACAACGTTTACACATTTGGGGTTGTCCGGCACACGTGCTGAAGGTAAAGACGGATAAGTTGGAAACGAAGTCGGAAGTATGCACGTTTGTAGGATATCCTAAAGGAGCTAAAGGTTGGTTATTCTATAATCCCAGAGAGCAGAAAGTGCTGGTAAGCACCAATGCGGTTTTTCTGGAGGAAGATTATATGATGGGCCTGAAATCTTTAGAAAAGGTGATCTTGGAAGAGATTCAAGAACAATCAATTCCAAATCCAAGTATGACCAAACTTGAGGAAGAACCGCCCTTACCAGACCCAGTAGTTACACCAGTGCCTCGTCGTAGTGGGAGAATAATCAGGCCCCCTGATAGGTTCTCGTTCTTGGGAGAGTCTTACGAGGCAATCCCGGAAGAACAGGAACATGATCCCTGTAACTATGATGAAGCAATTAATGACATAGATTCGGGACATTGGCAAAATGCTATGAAAGCTGAGATAGAGTCTATGTACTCTAATCAGGTCTGGACACTTGTGGACTTGCCTGCCAATATCAAACCTATTGGGTACAAGTGGGTCTACAAGAGAAAAAGAGGACCAGATGGAAGAGTTGAGACCTTTAAGGCCAGGCTTGTTGCGAAAGGGTATACTCAGAAAGAGGGTATCGATTATGAGGAAACCTTCTCGCCGGTAGCCATGCTTAAGTCCATCCGGATACTCTTATCCATTGCGGCTCATCTCGATTATGAGATTTGGCAAATGGATGTCAAGACGGCGTTTCTCAACGACCATCTTGAGGAAGACATCTATATGATGCAGCCAGACGGTTTTATAACAAGTAACCAAAAGCAAAGAGTTTGCAAGCTGCAGAAGTCCATTTATGGACTGAAGCAAGCATCCCGAAGCTGGAACATCCGTTTTGACTGGGCAATCAAATCATTTGGTTTTAGTCAAAATCCGGATGAGTCATGTGTGTACATGAAAAATGAAGGTGACAGGGTAGTTTTTCTGATTTTATACGTCGACGACATCCTTCTTCTTTGGAAAGATATAGGAATGTTCTCAACAGTAAAAGTTTGGTTGGCAAAGACTTTTGATATGAAGGACTTCGGAGAAGCCAGCCACATCATTGGGATCAAACTCCATTGAGACCGGATAAATAGGATGATAGGCTTATCCCAATATGCGTACATAGATAAGGTGCTGGTACGGTTTGCTATGCAAGACTCCAAGAAGGGTATTACACCTTTCAGGCATGGAGTGCACTGTTCCAAGGATCAGTGTCCCAAGACACCTGAGGAAAAGGAGCAGATGAGGTCGATACCATACACTTCGGGTGTTGGTAACCTCATGTATGCTATGCTATATACTATACCGGATATCTGTCATGCATTGGGCTTAGTCAGCAGATATCAGTCTAACCCAGGTCTTAACCATTGGACTGCTGTAAGATGTGTTCTCAAATCCTTGAGAATGACTAAATATCACATGTTGATTTACGGCAGTAATGAGTCGGTTACATAGATACTGACTTCCAGTCAGATAAGGATTCCAAGAAATCAACTTCTGGGTATGTGTTTATGCAGTAGCTGTTTTAGAAGCAGTTAAAAAGTAGATTGGCTCAAAAGATTCCTTATGGAACTTGGAGTGGTACTTTTGGCAGGACAGCCGCTCACAGTTTACTGTGATGACAGCAGGGCAGTCGATAAGTCCAAGGAACCCAGGAGCCAAAAGCATATACAAAGGTTATAAAAAATTGTTAGAGAGATTGTGAAGAGAGGTGATACTGCTATCACCTAGATAGACTCTGCAGACAATCTGGGAGATCCCTTTACTAAGCCTTTGAGTACCAAAGTCTTTGAGTAGTAAGTAGATGGGATCTGCATGAGATGCAACCCTGACTGGCATTGAGCCCAAGTGGGAGATTGTTAGTTTTATGGTCTCAATACCAGTATATGATAAATAAATTGATTAATTTCTTTGTTTATCAATATATATTATTGCTTTCCTTTCATGAGATGAATGGTGTTTTATATACGTGCACATAACCAATATGAATGACATAATGGTTCATGAGATGAACCGGAGTCCACAAGTATACTAGATGTAATACATGTGTGTGTGGATGAGATCCACATACAGGAGATATGTATTACAAATCTTATACTTAAATATCTTCACAACTTGTAAGACCCCGACCCGAGAGAACTCGATTAGTACTAATTAAGTTGCGTGTTAGTTCTAAGCTTGATTAGTGATTTTGGCTAAGTTGGGTTTGGAATAGCTTTTGAAATAGTTTTGGGGAATTTTGATTGCTTCATGATTAGTGGGGCCCTTTGGGGGTTCCTTTTTAAGTCATTGCATTTGTTTGAGGATTTATCGGAGATTTTTGCATTCATGGTTTTAATCCCGTTTTATTGGTATTGTTAACCCCTTCAACTTTCACGTTGATCCCGTCCCCGTTCGAGATCCCGAAACCCGATTTCATAGCCTTGAGGGCAAAACAGTCATTGCACACAAAATCTGTACCCAAAACTTGATATTCCCGAAACCCGCGAAACATATACTTTTTGGAAACTAGATATTTCGACGATCACTTTTCTCTTCTTCGTCGAATTCATTAGAAGCCCCGAAAGCCATGATTTCAGCCCAATTGGATTGTTAGTGATGGAGCCCACTCCCCACTTGTTTATAAGGAGAACCTTCCCCTTCCATTTCCTTTTTCCAGCACAAGCATAAGCTAGGGTTTTCTCTTTTCTTCTTTTTCTTCTTGCTCTTGCTTTCCATCACCCAATCCACCACCAACCTTGCACAACTTGAGAAGTGGAGATCATCACCTTCTTCCTCATCACCCTAGCTCCCTATTGACACCATTGCTAGAGAAAACCATCCATTATAAGAATTCTTTTGAGCCCACCTTGTCCATTAGAGGACCTTGCAAGTAAGTAATCTTTCCCTCCTTCTAGATTTGTGTTCCTCTAGCCCTAGAGAAGTTTTACCTTCATTGTTATAAGATTTCTTTTGCTATTTCAATGTTTTGACTCTTTTAGGGTTTGTTTGTTTTGGGGGTTTTTTGTTCATAGCTTGGATTCCTTGCTTGGAAGAGTATTAGAGCTTGATTGCATTGTTAGAAGACCCAAGGCAAGTGGATGAATGAGTGTCCTCAGCTTTCATTGACTTTGGATATTTTCCATTAATGCATATTTATTGCTTTGTTTTGAAATGAATGCTCATGATAGAGTATTAATGGTACATTTATGGTCATGAAGTTTTGTTGGTTTATAGCCTTTAATTTCTTCTTGTTTTGTCTCAAATATATATTATGTGAAATGGTTTCCTTCTTTTCTTTCCTTGTATTGAATGTGATATGGATGGAGGAGAATGGGATGGATGTGATGAAGGATTTGATGTAGTTTGAATGAAGTATTAGACTCCTCATTTGATGTATAAGAAAGGCTAAAAGGAGGTTGTAAAAAGGAAGAGATAGAGAGGAGCTGAACTGGTCCGGAATCAGTTCCTGGACAGTTTGCTCGAGCGACCATGACACTTCGCTCGAGCGACCTGTCCAGAGAAGGGTTCGGAGCTTTCCAGTAGCTTGGTCGCTCGAGCGCACCCTTTTTTGCTCGAGCGAACATCCCAGAACTCATTCTAGAGAGTTGTTCGTTCGAACGCATTTAAATATTTGCTCGACCCAATGAGTTCGCTCAAGCGACCTCAACTTCGCTCGAGCGAACCCACCCAGACAACCATTCCAGAGAGCGACTCGCTCGAGCGAACTCTCCAGTCCGCTCGAGCGATGGGCCACATTGGGCAGGGCTATGTTGGGACAATGATGAACTATTTTAATGGTTTGGGTCTGTTCGTTGGGAACCTCTCTACTTCAAGAGGATTGTTAAGCATTGTATGAGGCCATTGGAGGAAGAAACCATATCACAAAGATTTCAATTGAAGTTTTGAAAATTCAAAGTGTATAAGGAGCCCGGAATGTCCCCAAACTCAAAGAGTACCAAATGGTCATTAGATTGACATACGGGGTCCCTATCCACTTTAAACGAATTTTGAACACGATACTTTACTGAAATTCCAATTGTTTTTTGTACCTTATCAATCCCGAGATTATACTACATGTCTTGTTTTCCAGAAAGCATTGATGTACACTTGAAATGGTTACTTGACCCGAAGTGCATTGCACCACATGATATGACAGTGTACCCTTGAGCACCCCCGTCTTGCCCGTTTGTTTATGTATTTGTACTTGATTTACTTGCATATGTCTCGATTGTATTTGACCTATGAGTCGGCACCACTAAGCTTGGATAACCCTGTTGGTCTGATCCACCGACTTGGAGATCCCCCTCTTGTCCCGCCAGCTGCAGTTTGGATCCCGTTACCCGGTCATTACCGTGGTCTTGTCCCGATGCCACAGATTGCTACTGTGGTCCCCGATGCCCGGCTCGCTACCGTGGTCATGTATAGTATATGTATATGTATATGTATTTATATGAAATCCATGTTTCTCCTCACCTCGAGTGACTGAGATCAGTGCCTAGTTATTGCTCTATAACCTTAGTGATAGAGGACTTAGCTTCATGTGGTCGCCATCTTGCTTGTTTCCCGTTTCCTTGGTCACCTTACATGTTTTACATTGCATCCTTGTAATTGAATAAATGTTTTATCTCGTTCATAGAAATTGTTATTTAAACAGGTTTACATGTTTTGAAGGTAAATGCATGTATTTTCATATTATCACTGTGTTTTACCCATTTGCCAAACTGTCGTGTTTGACCTACTCTTTGGTACTCAGGTCCCGTTGTTGGATACCCCGAGGAGGCGGTCGTAGAACCGCAACAGTTAGTTGAGTGGCGTGCTGATGACGTCATGTAGACGTTTTGTGGCTATGAGCGACTTTACATTTTTGGAAACTAGTTAACCATTCTTTGGATTGGTATTTTGTTATATTGGCCTTATTGGCCTCTATTTTTGGGAAATGTAATTAAATGATATTTGTATAAACTTTAATTTACTTTGGGTAATATGCTAATGATCATTGCTCATTCTGATACAGTATTTTAGACTTGTGTTATTGTCTTGATGACCAGGGATTGTTTGACTATTTGATTTGCTACACGCTTCCGCACTTAATCGAAATGTTCATTTATGGTTGTGATATCCTCACCGCGGACACCTGTGGGAAATTAAATAAACGTATGCTATTATTAAACCGAGATGTGGTCCCGATCCCGGATTCCCGGTCCGGGGTCGTGACAGACTGGTATCAGAGCGAGACGTGTTTCAAGCAATTAAAAGAAACTAGAAATCGTAAGGACGTGGCGAGGATCCGATAGATCTTTCGTTTGCTAGTATCGTGTGAGCAGTGTGTGACCCTTTATATTACTATGTGCTAATAATTTGTTTTGCAGCATCATGCCTCCCCGTATGAGAACAGTGAATGGCATTCCTTCTGGAACTAACAGTGATCACACTGGGCGAGTGGAAGAGGATATAGTTGAGAACAACCCACCAAATCAGTTCCAGGAAATGATGCAAGCAATGCATGACCAGCAACGTCAAGCTAACGAGAACCAGGCTAGACTACAAGAACAGATGCTCAAGAGAGAAGAAGATCACGCAAGGGAAATGGTAGACATGCAAAGGCAATTGCTTGAGGTCTTACAGAGGAGACCGGAACCGGTTCAACCCCAACCAGCTATAGTCATAAACCAGAGGCAACATGATCCTAATGCCTTGTTTGAACGATTTCGGAAGAGAGCTCCGAAGGAATTTCTGGGAATAGAAGACCCATTGGCTGCAGATGACTGGTTAGAACATACCGAGAACATCTTTGAGATTCTCCAGTGTACAGGGGGAGAAAGAGTGATGCTGGCATCATCCCTCTTTGTTGGTACAGCGGACAGATGGTGGAAAACGGTTAGGGAAGAATACAGAACCATGGCTGATGCAGAGGTTTGGGCAAACTTTAAGAGGCAATTCCACGATAAATATGTACCCGCTCATATCAAGAAGCAAAAGGCCATAGAGTTTCAACAGCTTGTGCAGGGAAGTATGACAGTCCTCGAATACCTCACCAAGTTCGAGAGATTGTCTAGATATGCTCCGGAGTTAGTGGATACGGTGGAGAAGAAAATTTCCAAATTCTTTGAGGGGCTTAATCCCTTCATTGAGAGAGATGCCACCGGAGTAGTACCACCTGCAACTTTTGATGAAGCAGTTAAGAGGGCCTACAACTTTGAGAACTTTCACAACAAGATCCTTAGAGTCCAAGGCAAGGGACAAGCTCAGTAGCAGAATTACCAGCAAAGGAACCACCAGAACAAGAGACAGAGGACAGAACAGATTGCTCAGGGTCCATTGGTTTGTACCCACTGTGGGAAGAACCATGAGAGTGCACAGTGTCGTACACTGACAGGAGCATGTTTTAGATGTGGCTCCATGGCCCATCAGATGAGAGACTGTCCAAGGCAGAATAGGCAGAACCAGCAGCAGCAGCAAGGGGCACAGCGTCCACCAGCACCACAGAATGCAATCGTTGTTCAGAGTCAAGCAAGGCCACTACAGCAACAAGCACCACCACAGCAACAACATAGACCACAGCAACAACAAAACAGGCTCGTCAGCAGGGACAGAACCACAATCAGCGTGCACCGCAACAGCATAGGAATGCACCACAAGGCAGACCGCAGCAGGCACAGAATAGACCCCAACATCGAGGGCAAATCTACGGAGTCAATAGAGTGGATGCATGTCACGCCCCCGAACCGAAACCTCGGGGGCGGGAGATGGGATTAAGCATAAAATATATTTTACTTCTCCCAGGATCCGTGTGTATGAAGACAACACATTCTGAATATTTTGCGGAAGCATTTGTGGCGTTGCGACCCGAAGTCCGTGGCCATCGGATTCCGCGTCGCACTCAACCTTCAGCATATCGCTATTATATCAGGAGTCATATCAGACTGGAGTAACCAACACAATAAATTACAGAGCTGACAGTAACAGGATATTACATTCCCAAATATGTTCAAGTTACAATTATCAATGTACATTAATTAAGAATCCCAAGAAAAAGGCTAATAAAAGCCATACAGCAATAAGCTATAAACTACTACCCAAATGTGACGTAGCTCCGATGTCCAGCTCAATGTCTACATGACATAGCCGACAAACTAACCTGCAAAGCATGGCTCTACAGCCAACAAAAGCACTCAACTCGGGGCGAAGAAATCTGAACCTGAGTACCAAAAGTAGTGGGTCAGACACGACGGTCTGGCAGGTGGATGAAAAGATAACAAATATACTGAAGAATAAAACATAAGATACATCATGCTATTCGATCAAATGCTGCATATAATTAAACGGGTGCAAAAGTCGGGAATCTCGGGGAAAACCTGTATTCATTTCAAGCATGGGTAAAACATGAATATCTAACAAAACATGTGTTCATTTACATCATCTATAATCATAGATATTTGACAATCGGGTGTTCGTCTAAAACATGTATAGATATAGCGGTATGGCCAAAACAACGTTCATTTGAGACTTAAGTAAAAACATGAGTATACAACAACCAGGTATTCATAGCAGTCTAGCAAAACCAATATCCATTTGAAACCTATGTAGAAATGCGGATATTTAACAAACTGGATATCGTTTAAAACAGGTATAAATGTAGGGATCTGGCAAACCAGTGTCATTTGAAACATATTTCAAAGCATGGATACTTAACAAATCGGGTATCATTTAAAAACAAGTATAAACATAGATATCTGACAACCAAATGCCCTTTAAAGCAAGCTCGGATATTTAACAATTCGGGTATTCCTTTAAAACATGTGTAATCATATAAATCTAGCAAAATCATTGATCGTTTGAAACATATGTAAAAGCATGGGTATTTAACGAATCGGGTAATCATTTAAAACATGTGCGGGTACAAAGAACAGAAAACAATATAATAATAACTGAATTTACATTGGAGAATATTAGCACTTGTTTAAATAACAACTTTCATAAAGGAAACGAATCATTTATCGGAAAGCAAGTAAGCAATATAAAACATGTCGGGTATCCAAGGAATCGGGAACTGGCAAGATGGCAATCACAAAAAGCTAAGTCCTCTATCACCGAAGTGACAGGAGTATAACGGGACGTTGGTCTTAGTCACACAAGGTGAGGAGACTCAACGTAAATCATATATACAATATAAATATACGGGAACGGGACCACGGTAGCGAACCGGGTATCGGGACGGGACCACGGCAATAACCGGGTATCGGGATCCAAACTGCAGCTGGCGGGACGGGAGAGGGATTTCCAAGTCGGTGGATCAAACCGACAAGGTATCCTAGCTTAGTGATGCCGACTCATAGGTAATTCGAGTACAGTAAATAAACGGGTAAAACGGGGGTGCTCAAGGGCACACTGTCACTTCATATCGGGCAACACATCTCGGGATCAATAACTATTACTAATGTAACTTCAATGCTCTCGGGAAAACAAGTCATGTAATGCAAATCTCGGGAAAAGAGGTGAGAGAATGAACTATAACAATTTCGGGAAAAATAATAATTTCAAGATCTATTTAAGTGAATAGGGGTCCCGTATGTCGATTATAATAATTTACTTGGTACTCCTTGAGTTTGAAGACATTCCGGGCTCCTTATGCACTTTGGATTTTCAACACTTCGAATGACATTCTCGTGATATGGTTTCTTTCTCGGATGGCCTCATACAATGCCTAGTGAATCTCCTTTGATCGACAAAGCTCAACGCTCGAACGAACCGGAGAGTTCGTTCGAGCGGGGAGCTTTTCGAAATCTGGGGAATTTCGGTTACCTGGCGGTCATCTGGCGGTTAGCCGCCGCTGGGTGACCGCACAGCTGACCGCGGCTGGGCTGCAGAAATGCAGCTTACTGGAAAGCGGACCGTCAAATGCGGTTGCCTGGCGGTTAGCCGCCGATACATTCGGCGGTTAGCCGCTGGGTAACCGTGGAGCTGACCGAGTTTTCAAGTGGGATATCTGATGCTCTCTGGAAAGGTAACCGTGAGCGGGCGGTTGGCTAGCGGTTAGCCGCCGATGCGTTCGGCGGTTAGCCGCTGGATAACCGTGAGGCTGACCGTGTTTTAAGGGGGAAAACGATGCTCTCTGGAAAAGTCACCGCGGTGCGCGGTTAGCTGGCGGTTAGCCGCCGATGTGTTCGGCGGTTAGCCGCTGGCTAACCGTGAGCTGACCGCCAGTTACGAAAATGCTCACTGTGTTCAGTTTTTGAGTCATTTTCCTCCTCAAAAGCATCTTCCTCACATCACAAGGTCCTTACAATAACATTGAGCTAATAGCTCCTCCAATGCACCTCTTTACACTTCTCTAAATCCCCATTATGAGTGCTCTCCATCACTTCTTCCATGTCGAGTCCAATGCAAAGAAGACGGGAAGTAAACCATTTCACAAACATTCATTTAAGCTATCACAAGGACAATAAATACTCGACCAACATGATTACAAAACATTAAATGACTTAGCCAACCACATTCCTCATGAAAACTCCAATGAAAAAGCAAAACTAAACGTCTCCTTTCTTCTCACTTAAAACCAAACCAAAGGGAAGAATCCCCATTGTATACAAGTGTCCATTTGCCATAATCAAGGGGTAATTAAAAACCCTTGATCCCATTTCCAAGACAATAGATTAGTTGGCCAAACTCTTTAAATGAGCTTCTATTTCAAATCCATACAAGCTAGTAAACATAAACATGGGTGGGGAAACCAACCCCATTCATTTCAAGACCATGTGAGCAACTTTGACAATTTGAAAGCATATCTTTCCAAGAAACTAACAAGAGAGAAACAACCATTGATATGCAATTTCGAAATCAATATATATATGGCAAGAAGCATATGTGAAAACATGTATCCAATGATCAAGGACAAGTAATAAAATTTAGGATTTTCTCATAAAACTTTGATAACATTCAAACCATCCATTCATCCACTTGCCTTGGGTCCCAAGCTAGCAAATCAAGCCTCTAATCACCTCTCAAGCTCAAGATCAACAATCTCTACAAAAACCCCCAAAACAAACCCTAAAATGGGTTAAACAAAGGAAGACAATGAATGGGCTCATACCAAGCTAGGAAATAGAACTTGAGGGAAAGCCATTGCACAAAAAGGGAAAATGGGAAGGAGTCTTTACCTCTAGAGTCATGAATCAACAAGAAGAAGCTTGCAATAGGGGCTGCCCCACCTTGGTTTCCCACAAAAATGGCGTCAAACAAGAGAGGAGATGAAGGAGAGGAAGTTGCCGGAGTTTCCTCGTCGGATTGGTGGCTTGGAGGCTCCATTAGAGCAAGAGAAATGGAAGAAACGGAGAAGAGGGGCTGCTGGCACTGTAGCTATGGAGGTTTCAGTCGATGGAATGGAGAAATGAGGGAGAAAGAGAGTGGAGTCACTTATATAATGGGTGGGTGTGGGTCCCACTACACTCAAAGCCTGTAAAGGGTAAAACATCTATTTGTGGGCCTCGGATGCGATCGACGAAGGAGAGAAAGATGTTTCTCAAAAAATTTAGTTTCCAAAAAGTATAACTTTGGCATGGTTTCGAGATCTCGAAATTTGGGTCCATATTTGGTGTGAAAAGACTGTTTTGCCCTCCGGGCTGGAAAAATTGATTTTTGGAGCTTCGAATGGGTACGGAGTCAACACGAAAGTTGTAGAGGTTAACAAAATGAGTCAAATGAGGCTAAAACAAGAATTACCAGGAATTCGAATAATCTCCCAATCTCGCGCAAAGTCACTAAAAGAACCCCCAAAGGGTCCCACTAATCACAAAGGCCCTCAAAATTCCCCAAAACTAGAGAAAAACCATTCTAGCTCACAAACTGAACCCAACAAATACTAATCCCACTAAAAGAAACTAATCCACAAATAAACAACACTAATCCAAGAGATTAGGGGTCGGGTTCTCACAATGCAGAGGCAGCGGGAAATGTAGTGGAAGGTACACTTCTTGTTTGTGGGATAAAAGCTAAGATTTTATTTGACCCTGGTTCTACCCATTCATTCTTATCCCATGAATTTTCTAAGTTGATTGATATGCATGCTAGAGAACTTGAGTTTATTTTGACTGTGGCAACCCCAGTAGGCAAACAAATTATTTGTAGTACATATTACCCTAGTTGCACAGTCCAGATAGGAGAAGTGGTTTTAACCGCAGATCTCATTCTTTTAGAGATGTTCGATTTTGATGTCATCCTAGAGATGGATTGGCTGACAGGATACCAAGCCACAATGGATTGTTTCCATAAGACCCTGACTTTCAAGTTAGATGAGACACCAGCAGGGGTGTTGTTTTAGGGAGAGAGGAGGAGTCCTCGTGCAGGGTTTGTCTCGACATTGAAGGCTGATAGACTTTTGAAAAGTGGTTGTGAAGCATATTTGGCATTTATCACGGAGGATAAACGGTCCCAAGGGGTGGAGGAGATCCCAATTGTTTGGGAATTCCCAGATGTTTTTCCGGAGGAGATTCCAGGTTTACCACCCATCAGAGAGATTGATTTCACTATTGAGTTGTTACCAGGGATAGCTCTGATATCTATTGCACCATATAGAATGGCTCCAGCAGAGTTGGGAGAGTTGAAGACTCAGTTGCAAGAGTTGTTGGACAAAGGTTTTGTGACACCGAGTGTGTCACCATGGGGAGCTCCAGTTTTGTTTGTCAAGAAGAAGGATGGTTCGATGAGAATGTGTATAGATTACAGAAGATTGAATCAGATGACCATCAAGAACAAATACCCATTACCAAGAATAGATGAATTGTTTGATCAGTTGCAAGGTGCATCATACTTTTCGAAGATTGATTTAAGATCCGATTACCATCAGCTGAGAGTCAGAGAATCAGATGTGTTGAAAACAGCTTTCCGGACAAGATATGGCCACTATGAATTTCTAGTGATGCCATTTGGGTTGACTAATGCACCGGTAGTATTCATGGCATTGATGAACAAAATATTCGCAGAGTATCTGGATCAGTTTGTTGTAGTATTCATAGATGACATTTTGGTGTACTCCAAGACTAGAGAAGAGCATGAAGAGCACTTGAGGATAGCATTGCAACTCTTGAGAGAGAACCAGCTGTATGCGAAGCTCAACAAGTGTGAATTTTGGTTGGAGCAAGTAGCATTTTTGGGGCACATCATCTCCAAGGAAGGATTGTCAGTGGATCCGTCTAAGATTGAAGTAGTTATGAGTTGGGAAAGACCGAAGAATGCATCAGAGATCAGAAGTTTTCTGGGTTTAGCAGGTTATTACAGGAGGTTTGTGCAGGGATTTTCGTTGATTGCGTCACCTTTGACGAAGTTGACAAGGAAGAATGTGCCATATGTGTGGACAGATCAGTGTGAAGAGAGTTTCCAAGAGCTGAAGAAGAGATTGACTACAGCACTAGTCCTTTCTTTACCATCCGGGAGCGGCGGTTTTACCATTTTTACCGACGCTTCGAATGTTGGACTTGGTTGTGTGTTGTTGCAAGAAGGGAAAGTGATTTCATATGGATCCCGGCAGTTGAAAGATCACGAGAAGAACTATGCCACCCATGATTGTGAGTTAGCAGCGGTCGTCTTTGCGTTGAAAATGTGGAGACATTGCCTCTATGGAGAGAAGTTCGAAGTCCACTCCGATCACCGCAGCTTACAGTACTTGTTTTCGCAGAAGGAATTGAACATGAGACAGAGAAGATGGATGGAATATATCAAGGACTATGATTTTCCAATCAAGTACCACCCGGGGAAGGCCAATGTAGTTGCCGATGCCTTGAGCAGGAAATCAGTTGGCTTGGCAAGTCTACGTGGCACTTATATCTTTGAGCAATTTGAAGAGTTGAGTTTAGATCTACAGCCACTGAGGAAGGGTGTTTTGTTAGCTAATATGACAATGTCAGAACCTTCTTTTATTCAGAAGATCAAGGATAGTCAATTGCAAGATCCAGAGTTGGCCAAGATTTTAGAACATATAGCAGAACGTCCTGACTTCCGTTTTGTTAATGGAGTTTTGTACTACCGTGACCGTCTATGCATGTCAAATATTGAAGATTTGAGGAATGATATCATGACCGAAGCTCACAGTACGAAGTACTCTATGCATCCAGGCAGCACAAAGATGTATCAGAATTTAAATGGCAGATTTTGGTGGAACAATATGAAGAGAGAAATTGCAGCGTTTGTCTCCCGTTGTATGACTTGTTAGTTGATAAAAGCAGAACATCAGAGGCCTCCAGGATTGTTACAGCCATTAGAGATCCCGGAATGGAAATAGGAGCACATTACTATGGATTTTATTTCGGGATTACCGAGGACTAGCAGAGGCAACGATGCGATATGGGTCATTGTGGACCGACTCACCAAGTCAGCGCATTTCCTTGCTATGAAGACAGGGAAGAAGATGCACATGCTACCTTTGGCAGAGTTGTTTGTCAGCGAGATCGTCAGTCGACATGGGCAGCCAGTTTCTATCACTTCTGACAGAGACAGCAGATTCGTCTCGAGATTCTAGAAGACCCTACATGAGTCTATGGGTACGAGACTATAGTTTAGCACAGCGTATCACCCGCAGACAGATGGTCAATCAGAGAGAACGATTCAAACTCTTGAGGATATGCTCCGTGCTTGTGTGTTAGATTTCAAGACTCAATCGGACGAGACTCTACCGTTGTGTGAGTTTGCTTATAATAATAGTTACCACTCGAGCATTGGGATGGCGCCTTTTGAGGCTTTGTATGGCAGAAGGTGTAGGACACCTGTTTGTTGGGAAGAAGTCGGCACTCGCAGTTTCCATGGACCGACCATTGTTAGTGAGACCAGCGACAAGATCAAGTTGATTCAAGAACGTCTAAAAGTGTCCCGGAGTAGACAGAAGAGCTATGCAGACTCCCACCGCAGAGATTTACAATTCAAAGAAGGAGACAAGGTCTTCTTGAAAGTGTCACCTACAAGGGGAACATTGAGATTTGGACAGAAGGGCAAGCTATCACGGAGATACATTGGACCCTACGACATTGTGAGCAAGATTGGTGACGTGGCTTATAGATTAGCCTTACCACCTGAGCTATCCGGCGTACACAACGTCTTCCATGTGTCTATGTTGAAGAAATATGTTCCCGATCCTTCGCATGTACTCCGGCATGAGCCATTAGAGATCAGAGAGGATGCTACCTATGTAGAGAAGCCCGTTGAGATCATCGATACAAAAGAACAAGAATTGAGGACACGGACTATTTAGTGGGTAAAGGTGCTATGGGAGAACCATGGACCGGAAGAGGCAACGTGGGAACTACGAGATCAAGTGCAGAAGAAATATCCACATCTTCTACCTGAGGTGGGTTTTATATTTCATTTGGAAGACCAAATGCCCTAAGGGGTGGAGGATGTAAGACCCCGACCCGAGAGAACTCGATTAGTACTAACTAAGTTGCGTGTTAGTTCTAAGCTTGATTTGTGATTTCGGCTAAGTTGGGTTTGGAATAGCTTTTGAAATAGTTTTGGGGAATTTTGATTGCTTCATGATTAGTGGGGCCCTTTGGGGGTTCCTTTTTAAGTCATTGCATTTGTTTGAGAATTTATCGGAGATTTTTGCATTCATGGTTTTAATCCCGTTTTATTGGTATTGTTAACGCCTTCAACTTTCACGTTGATCCCGTCCCCGTTCGAGATCCCGAAACCCGATTTCATAGCCTTGAGGGCAAAACAGTCATTGCACACAAAATCTGTACCCAAAACTTGATATTCCCGAAACCCGCGAAACATATACTTTTTGGAAACTAGATATTTCGACGATCACTTTTCTCTTCTTCGTTGAATTCATTAGAAGCCCCGAAAGCCATGATTTCAGCCCAATTGGATTGTTAGTGATGGAGCCCACTCCCCACTTGTTTATAAGGAGAACCTTCCCCTTCCATTTCCTTTTTCCAGCACAAGCATTAGCTAGGGTTTTCTCTTTTCTTCTTCTTCTTCTTGCACTTGCTTTCCATCACCCAATCCACCACCAACCTTGCACAACTTGAGAAGTGGAGATCATCACCTTCTTCCTCATCACCCTAGCTCCCTATTGACACCATTGCTAGAGAAAACCATCCATTACAAGAATTCTTTTGAGCCCACCTTGTCCATTAGAGGACCTTGCAAATAAGTAATCTTTCCCTCCTTCTAGATTTGTGTTCCTCTAGCCCTAGAGAAGTTTTACCTTCATTGTTGTAAGATTTCCTTTGCTATTTCAATGTTTTGACTCTTTTAGGGTTTGTTTGTTTTGGGAGTTTTTGTTCATAGCTTGGATTCCTTGCTTGGAAGAGTATTAGAGCTTGATTGCATTGTTAGAAGACCCAAGGCAAGTGGATGAATGAGTGTCCTCAGCTTTCATTGACTTTGGATATTTTCCATTAATGCATATTTATTGCTTTGTTTTGAAATGAATGCTCATGATAGAGTATTAATGGTACATTTATGGTCATGAAGTTGTGTTGGTTTATAGCCTTTAATTTCTTCTTGTTTTGTCTCAAATATATATTATGTGAAATGGTTTCCTTCTTTTCTTTCCTTGTATTGAATGTGATATGGATGGAGGAGAATGGGATGGATGTGATGAAGGATTTGATGTAGTTTGAATGAAGTATTAGACTCCTCATTTGATGTATAAGAAGGGCTAAAAGGAGGTTGTAAAAAGGAAGAGATAGAGAGGAGCTGAACTGGTCCAGAATCAATTCCTGGACAGTTCGCTCGAGTGACCATGACACTTCGCTCGAAGCGACCTGTCCAGAGAAGGGTTCGGAGCTTTCCAGTAGCTTGGTCGCTCAAAGCGCACCCTTTTTCGCTCGAGCAGACATCCCAGAACTCATTCCAGAGAGTTGTTCGTTCGAACGCATTTAAATATTCGCTCGACCCAATGAGTTCGCTCAAGCGACCTCAACTTCGCTAGAGCGAACCCACCCAGACAACCATTCCAGAGAGCGACTCGCTCGAGCGAACTCTCCAGTCCACTCGAGCGATGGGCCCCGTTGGGCAAGGCTATGTTGGGACAATGATGAACTATTTTAATCGTTTGGGACTGTTCGTTGGGAACCTCTCTACTTCAAGAGGATTGTTAAGCATTGTATGAGGCCATTTGAGGAAGAAACCATATCACAAAGATTTCAATTGAAGTTTTGAAAATTCAAAGTGAATAAGGAGCCCGGAATGTCCCCAAACTCAAAGAGTACCAAATGGTCATTAGATTGACATACGGGGTCCCTATCCACTTTAAACGAATTTTGAACACGATACTTTACCGAAATTCCAATTGTTTTTTGTACCTTATCAATCCCGAGATTATACTACATGTCTTGTTTTCTCGAAAGCATTGATGTACACTTGAAATGGTTACTTGACCCGAAGTGCATTGCACCACATGATATGACAGTGTACCCTTGAGCACCCCCGTCTTGCCCGTTTGTTTATGTATTTGTACTTGATTTACTTGCATATGTGTCACGCCCCCGTACCGAAACCTCGGGGGCGGGAGATGGGATTAAGAATAAATTATATTTTACTTCTCCCAAGATCCGCGTGTGTGAAGACAACACATTCTGAATATTTTGCGGAAGCATTTGTGGCGTTGCGACCCAAAGTCCGTGGCCATCGGATTCCGCGTCGCACTCAACCTTTAGCCCATAGCTATTATATCAAGAATCATATCAGACTGGAGTAACCATCACAATAATTTACAGAGCTGACAGTAACAGGATATTACATTCCCAAATATATTCAAGTTACAATTATCAATGTACATTAATTAAGAATCCCAAGAAAAAGGCTAACAAAAGCCATACAACAAGAAGCTATAAACTACTACCCAAATGTGACGTAGCTCCGATGTCAAGCTCAATGTCTATATGACATAGCCGACAAACCAACCTGCAAGACATGGCTCCACAGCCAACAAAACACTCAACTCGGGACGAAGAAATCTGAACCTGAGTACCAAAAGTAGTGGGTCAGACACGACGGTCTGGCAGGTGGATGAAAAGATCACAAATATACTAAAGAATAAAACATATAATAAATCATGCTAATCGATCAAGTGCTGCATATAATTAAACGGGTGCAAGGTCGGGAATCTCGGGGAAAACCTGTATTCATTTCAAGCATGGGTAAAACACGAATATCTAATAAAACAAGTGTTCGTCTAAAACATGTATAAATGTAGTGGTATGGCAAAACAACGTTCATTTGAAACTTAAGCAAAACATAAGTATACAATAAACCAGGTATTCATAGCAGTCTAGCAAAACCAACGTCCATTTGAAACCTATGTAGAAGTATGGATATTTAATAAATCGGGTATCGTTTAAAACAGGTGTAACCAAAGAGATCCAACAAGACTAATGTTCATTTAAACCTATTCCAAAGTATGGATATTTAAACAAATCGGGTATCATGTAAAATAGGTATAAACGTAGGAATCTGGCAAAACAAGTGTCATTTGAAACCTATTTCAAAGCATGGGTATTTAACAATTCGGGTATTCATTTAAAAACAGGTATAAACATAGATATCTGACAAACCAAATGTCCTTTAAAACAAGGCACGGGTATTTAACAATTCGGGTATTCCCTTAAAACACGTGTAATCATATAAATCTAGCAAAATCATTTATCGTTTGAAACATATGTAAAAGCACGGGTATTTACCCAACCGGCATTCCTGTAAAACATGTACGTGTGCAAAGGACATAAAACAATATAATAGTGACTGAATTTACAATAGAGAGCATTAACACTTATCTAGATAACAACTTTCATAAAAGCAATGAATCATTTAACTGAAAACAAGTAAGCAATATAAACCATGTCGGGTGTCCAAGGAATCGGGAACTGGCAAGATGGCAACCACACGAAGCTAAGTCCTCTATCACTAAAGCGATAGAGCAATAACTAGGCCCTGATCTCAGTCACTCGAGGTGAGGAGAAACAGGGGATCTCATATCAATACATATACATATACTAGGCCCTGATCTCAGTCACTCGAGGTGAGGAGAAACAGGGGATCTCATGAATGCATATACATATACTATACGGGACCACGGTAGCGAGCCGGGCATCGGGACCACAGTAGCAATCTGCGGTATCGGGACGGGACCACGGTAATAACCGGGTAGCGGGTTCCAAGCTGCAGCTGGCGGGACAAGAGGGGGATCTCCAAGTCGGTGGATCAGACCAACAAGGTTATCCAAGCTTAGTGGTGCCGACTCATAGGTCAAATACAATCGAGACAATGCAAGTAAATCAAGTACAATAGATATACGGGCAAGACGGGGGTGCTCAAGGGCACACTAACATTTCATATCGGGCAATACATGTCGGGACAAATAACTGTTACTAGTGTAACTTCAATTCTTTCGGGAAAACAAGTCATGTAATGCAAATCTCGGGAAAAGAGGTGAAACAATGAACTATAACAATTTCGGGTAAAGTATTAATTTCAAGATCCATTTAAGTGAATAGGGGTCCCGTATGTCGATTATGATCATTACTTGGTACTCTTTAAGTTTGAAGACATTCCGGGCTCCTTATGCACTTGACGGTTTTCAAAACTTAACATGAGCTTATGGTTATAACTAGGTGTTATACTAGGAAAATCAAGACTAGAAACAGTCCATCCTAGGCATGACATTAATTTGGAAACATCGACCAACCTATTCAGTCATCGAAAGGAATAGAATTCGCGATAACCAAGGCAAAAGACTCATATTTGGATATAAAGAAGTTATCGCGTCATTCCGTCCCGTTCAAGATTGAAATGGATTGAACTTCGATGTCGCCAAACCAACCTTGAGGAGTGTCGGCTCAAGACATCTCACCCATAGTCCAATTAGTCCAAAAAGGGTAGCCAAGGTCCCACCTAGCACTAAGGAAAAAAAAATAATAAAAATCTCAAAATCCACCGGACTCAAACTGAGTCCACCCTTCGGTCCGATCGATCGGCCAAAATTTTCTGAACAGGGACCGATCGATCGGCCAAAATTTCTACACAGGGTCCGATCGATCGGTCCAAAAACCCTTACAGTTACTGACAGACCGATCGATCGGTCTGCACGTCCGATCGATCGGTCCTGGGCGCAGTGCAGGTCCGGGACTTGGATTTTCTTCATTTTTCTTTCCTTTCCTTCCAACATATAATCAATCACATAAAACTATAAACAAGGGGACTTAATCACATGTTTCCAAGACATTAAAATGAGCTAAAGAGCTCCTCATTCCAAGTTCCTCCATTTCCATCCTTTCCATCTATTCCATCCACAATAAAACTCAAAGTGGAGAAAACTCATTCATGTGAAACCATTTGAAATTCTTGACAATAGGATGCATGCACTCTCAAGAGCTTAACAAGAAAGAATAACTCATCAATAAGCACATCTCATAATCAATATTTATCATATCAAAAACAACTATTAAAATTACCAAAACCATCAATGAAATCAAGATTTTCACCAAAACATGTTAATAATCAAAACGATCCAATCAACCACTTGCCTTTGACTCTAATCAAGCAAATCAAGCTCCTAATCACCTCTCAAGCTCAAGATCCACAATCTCTACAAAAACCCCCAAAACAACCCTAAAATGGGTTAAACAATGAAATGACAATGAAACCTTTCAATAATCAAGGTGGAGCTTCTCTAAGGCTAGTAGATTACAATTCTAGAAGATGGGAAGAATCACTTACTTGGATGACCTTCAAATGAGAAGAACAAGCTCAAGGGAAGTCTTGTGATGGAGGGTTCTCTTCACAAATGGTACCAATGGAAAGCTTGCAAGATGAGGAAGAAGAAGACGGTCTCCATTTCGAGTTTGGTGAACTATTGGTGTGGCTTGGAGATGAAGAAGCAAGAAGAAGAAGAGAGCACAAGGAACCCTAGGCTCAATAGTTGCTGATTTGTGCTGGAAATGAAGATGGGGAAGAAGGGAGGTGGGTTCTCTTATAGCAAGTGAGAAGGGGTCCCACAACTTAAGGAACTTGGGTGGCTGAAATCATCTAATTCGGGACCTCGGATGGATTCGACGAAGAAGGAAGAAATGATCGTCGAAATATCTAGTTTCCAAAAAGTATATGTTTCACGGATTTCGAGAATATCGAATTTTGGGTACAGATTTGGTGTGAAAAGACTGTTTTGCCCTCAAGGCCAAGAAATCGGGTTTTGGGTTCTCAAATGGATACGAGATCAACATGAAAGTTGTAGGATTCCTCAAGATGAATGCAACGGGCCAAAAACACGATACGAAACAAATCGGGAAAATCTCACAAGAAAAGCAAAGCCGAAAAGGGAACCCCCAAAGGGCCCCACAAGCTACCAAAGCACTCAAAAGCCCAAAACTAGAAGAAAAATCATTCTAGCTCACAAACTCAACCCAACAAATACTAATCCCACTAAAAGAACTAATCCACAAATAAGACAACACTAATCCAAGAGATTAGGGGTCAGGTTCTCACAATATGTCTCGATTGTATTTGACCTATGAGTCGGCACCACTAAGCTTGGATAACCCTGTTGGTCTAATCCACTGACTTGGAGATCCCCCTCTTGTCCCGCCAGCTGCAGTTTGGATCCCGTTACCCAGTCATTACCGTGGTCTTGTCCCGATGCCACAGATTGCTACTGTGGTCCCAGATGCCCGGCTCGCTACCGTGGTCATGTATAGTATATGTATATGTATATGTATATGTATTTATATGAGATCCATGTTTCTCCTCACCTCGAGTGACTGAGATCAGTGCCTAGTTATTGCTCTATCACCTTAGTGATAGAGGACTTAGCTTCATGTGGTCGCCATCTTGCTTATTTCCCGTTTCCTTTGTCACCTTACATGTTTTACATTGCATCCTTGTAATTGAATAAATGTTTTATCTCGTTCATAGAAATTGTTATTTAAACAGGTTTACATGTTTTGAAGGTAAATGCATGTATTTTCATATTATCACCGTGTTTTACCCATTTGCCAAACTGTCGTGTTTGACCTACTCTTTGGTACTCAGGTCCCGTTGTTGGATACCCCGAGGAGGCGGTTGTAGAACCGCAACAGTTAGTTGAGTGGCGTGCTGATGACGTCATGTAGACGTTTTGTGGCTATGAGCGACTTTACATTTTGGGAAACTAGTTAACAATTCTTTGGATTGGTATTTTGTTATATTGGCCTTATTGGCCTCTATTTTTGGGAAATGTAATTAAATGATATTTGTATAAACTTTAATTTACTTTGGGTAATATGCTAACCATCATTGCTCATTCTGATACAGTATTTTAGACTTGTGTTATTGTCTTGATGACCAAGGATGGTTTGACTATTTGATTTGCTACAGCTTCCGCACTTAATCGAAATGTTCATTTATATTTGTGATAACCTCACCGCGGACACCTGTGGGAAATTAAATAAACGTATGTTATTATTAAACCGAGATGTGGTCCCGATCCCGGATTCCCGGTCCGGGGTCGCGACACAACCAGTGATGAAATTGGGCATCTCATCTGACAAGGTTGCAGCACTTTGATCACTATGAGATAGTGTGATTTGTCTCGATCATCGGAATGTAAGATTTTGGATCATGGTGCTGGTACATTGGATGTATTGAAGGACCATGAGAAGCACCTTATATACACTGTCTTTACTTTAAGGTCTGCTCTCATAATTCCCTAGCAATAGGCTCATAATCCTGAGACATTAATGAACTCAAGTTTCTATCGATTCATTTGCTTTGAGTCACCAATGAGTGAGGCCAATTGTAGGTCAACATCTCGGTGATTTGGGTACGTGGTAGTAGAGCTGTGGGAACATTCAATGGTCAAGATGGAATCTATCTTTAATATCACCTTGTGCCAATTAATGGATTTATCATTGGTAAGTGCGCACCCATTCCAATTAAGAGTTAATTGGATCGGTACCAAATGATCATTATAATTAATTGGGGCTCAAGGATAATAAGATATGGATCTAATTTGGTGGACAGGTCCATTTGATCCATGGATATAGATGGAGGGGCCTACTTGTGATACTGAGGAAGTTTAGGGTCTTCAATGTAATTTATTTCTAAGACTGGAGTGCAATTGCATTTATATAGAAGAGTTATTTGCAATTAACTGTGGGCCCGGATTGCACATGAGATGTGGGTTCGCGTGTCCCAGTTGGAGCCAGCTTTCTAAGGAATCCCTAGTGGTCCCCACGCTAGCCCAAGATATTAGAAAGGTACTAATTATAGTAGAACTCTAAAAGGAAATCGAAAGTTACTATTTCTATTTGAAGTGAGATTTCTAATAGTGGTAATAGTAAGTTACTAATTATTAATCGAAGAGAGACTTCTATTTTAATTAGTAAAAGAGGAGGTTACTAATCATATTTGAAGTAAGACTTCTAATTGAGATTTAGTAAGCAACTAATTGTAGTGGAAGTAAGACTTCTATTTCAATTAGTAAGAGGAGGTGGTTTGAATGCTATAAAAAAGAGGAGAGGAGTGCCTTGGACATCCTAATGAACAATCCCACCTAGGGATTCACGCCCATCATCACTCTTCCTCTCTTTGTGCATGTTGTTGCACATCACTTCCCTCCTCTAGTTTCTCTTTTAGTTTCCTCTAGGGTTTTTCTCTTGGAGATTCCACCATCTTCTTGAGAAAAGAGAATCTGATACGGGTCATAGCGTGGAAGATCAAACGGTGTTGGAGATTCTAATTTGATTAGTGAAGGTGTTCATCATCAAAGAAAGAATTCAACTTCTCCATTAGAGCACTACAAAGCTCCAAAGGTATAATCTACTTCCTTGTATGTTGTAGATTTCGTGGTTGCATGTTTATGTGTTATTTTCTATCTTCTAGATAGGTTATGTTGTTGTACATGGTTTATGAGTTTGAGGGATTGCATCCTGGATTGGGTTTGTTGCCTTCTAGATAGTTGATCCCTGCATCAAGCGGGTCAAAAGTTTTTGAAACCAATCTGAATGGCCCACCTATTTTCCAACATCCCGTATGTGGATCTCATCCATATGCATATATCATATCTAATATACTAATGGGACCCGGTTCAACTCAAGAACCATCATGTCATATGTATTGGTCATGTGCATTAAGTAATAAAACACCATTCATCTCATCAAAGGAAAGCATGATTTTATTGATGAATAAAGAAATTAATCAATTTATTACATGTCGCGACCCTTGACCGAGGCCCGCAATGTGTTTCCCACAGGTTTCTACGGTGAAGATTCCCAAGACACGCGGAATCTGGTTCACATGATCAAGTTTGCGGAAGCATGTAGCAAATCACATCAAGACAAGCACAAATAAAACTTCAAGTGCAACATTAAAATAACATCAAGTTCAAGATATCAGAAGATGAAATCATAACATAGCATTCCCAGCATAATTAGAGTTGTAAAGTTCACACAAAAGTATGTTAAGTTATATAACATCCCATAAGAGGCCAACAACGGCCATTACAATTCTCAAAATAACCCATAACAAAACGAAGCGCAACTCAAGATCCCGCTTGACGTCTAGTTGACATCGTCAGGATGCTACTCTCTAACTGGGGTGGCTCAACAGCCTCCTCCGGACGTTCCTCCTCAAAGGTAACGTCACCTGCACTTGGGCACCAAAATACAAGGGTCAAACACGACGGTTTGGCAGGTAATCAATTTAGGTATGAGAATGGAATAAAGATTTTTTAAGAAATTCATAATAAATAATTAATTGACTAAAGTACATTTCCAAATTATGAACAAAACTAAAATACAAAACAAACTAAGATACCAAAGCAGGCTAGGATGAATACTTATAATATCATGAATTGTAAATCCACGAAGAGGCCATCCTTTCTCTATCATTTATAATGAAAAGAGCAAGCACGCACAACAAGCACGATAAACAAATCACGATTCCCACGCCACACAAAGCTGGACGGGGATTTCTGGCCGCGGAACCGGACACGCATGATGTGTAATAGAATACACGACTAATCTACAAATATTACACATGTTTAAGGACCCTTAGATAGTGGATCAAACTAAAAGGGCAGTCCAAGCTCAGTGGTGTTCACTTGGATTCATGAATGCACAAAACACGGCGAAATACGTCTTAAATCGATCGAACTTGAAGGGGGAATCACTTATTCAAAACGAGACAAGACATGGCTTTCAAGAGGCATAACTATATGCATACAGGCTTAAGAAGTAATCCCTTTTTTATTCTTGAAATAATCTTCAAACGAGCTTATACTTGAGTTTCAAAACGAGTACACGATGATACTTATTGTATCAAAACTAAAGTTAGAAAGTAAAGCCTATCAAGCATATGTGAGGACCTTCGGTTGACCCTTGTGTAATTGAGACCAAAATGTTGGAATTTAAAAGAGAATTGGTGCCCCTGAAGTTAAAAGACATTTCAGGTTTTCAAGTACACAATATCAGGCTAAAGATCCCTAAACATATTTTAGTTTTCACTCTTGCAGAAAGTCCTTCAAAAACAAGTCATTTTGCTAATTCAGTCAGCATGCTGGTCAGCTGACCGAGAAATCCCTGATACGATGCAAGCTTCTGGAAACGGAACCGACAGAGTTCGGTTGGCTGTTGGTTAACTGAAATGGCATGTCGGTTAGCAGACAGCTGACCGATGCTGCACGGGCAGTGCGTTTCAAGTCAGATTTTCACAATTTTTCTTCCCTTCTTCTCACAACTAAGCACTTGCACTTCCCTGAGCCTTCATGCTCTCCAGGGGTTCATTTTCACATTTCCATAACATTCAATCCCAAAATCTAAACATTCAATCTTCATCAAAACAAATCCAAATCATATAATGAAACAAGGGCTTGAAGCCAAATAGAAATCTAGAAGTTTGGGAAAACACTTGACATTATTGCATACACTTGATTAGAAATCACATAAGAAGAAATCTAAAGAAAACATAACAAGTTATATAGCATTTAACGTATAGAGATTACTTGCCTTTTTGTCCAAATGCTAAGCAAACACTTCTTCAAGCACTCCTACCCAAGAGCTAAGCCAAACACTACAAAAACCCCCATGGAAAACCATTCAAAACCCATTCAAATCTGAAAACAAGAACCCATTTCGAAAAAGGTGTTGTATGTTAGAAAAACAAGCTCTTTAGGAGTAGAAAAGACTCCATTGAAGAGATGGGTTGAAACTCTTACCTAGAGATGCCCAAACAAGAAGAGATGAAGAAAATGGAGAGATTTCCTAACTGGAAACTTCAAGAGATTTGTACCCACGGAAAGCTTGGAAGAAGAGGAAGAAGATGATGGTCTTGGAATTTCATTTGGAGGTCTCTAGCTTGAGCATTCAAGAGGAAAATGGTGAAGAGGAAAAAGGGTTTCTCAGCCCTAGGTCTTGAAAGTTACAGGATTTGGGAAAGTGAAACATGAGGGAGGGAGCTGAGGCTTAAGTTGAGTGGAAAGTGGGCCCCACAAAGTTCTGAAACTTGTAAAGGTTAAAACATGTTCTTGCGGGCCCCGGATGAAAACGACAAAGAAGGATAAAATGATCCTCAAAAAATATAGTTTCCAAAAGTATAAATTTGAAATGGTTTTCAGATTTCGAAATTTGTGTCCAGATTTGGGTATAAAAGACATTTTTTACCCTTTTAGACCAAAACTAGGATTTCTGGGCTTTAAACACGAACGGGCCAAGAACAAAAGTTTTAACGAATAATGAAACCATTCAAATGAATTAAAAATCATAATTAAAATGAAAATCAAAATGATCCTCCCAAGCTTACAACACTCAAGCCTTCCTAAGTGAGTCCGACTAACACTAAATGTTCTCAAAATTCTCAAAGCTATGTCTTGGACAAAAACTTATTATTTCTAACCCGACGGTAACTAAACCCACTTAGGACTAAACACACACTAGTCAAATTAGTCTGGGTCGGGGTCTAACATTACCTCATTTGATGGATTGAGACCATACAATCTAACAACTACATCATTGTTTTAGTTAAGTGTGACCCACCAACTTGAATTGCGTGACAACCGTTGTAGGTAGTTTCCTCCTTGGGGAGTGGGCCCCCACCCCGTCTCACCAACACTATCCATAGGAGATCCATATCTAGTAACCAGACAAATAAAAGCCCTTCGTGGGGAATGACCTTTCTCAAGATGGTGCGAGGCTAATACTTCCCTTACATTGGATGTATGGAGGAAAACCATTGGGATTTCTCAATTTAAATGCCCCGCTCCCACTTAATATTTTAGAATTGAGGACTTCCTTGTTAGGTATTAGGGCCCACATATAAAATCATCAAATCATCTCATGATATGACCAATGATTGGTTCCAAGTCATGTTATATTTAAGGAAAGTCTAGTTTCTATGATTAGTGTTACCAATGGGTCCATCTCATGGGCTCACTAAAACTAATTAGAACTCTTTCCAAAAATTATTTTGATTTGACCAATTATGGAAGTTGCTATGTTTGGATCAGATTTGGAAACATTCTACAATTAAGCAGACATCCATAAATAGAAAGTGCTAAAATAGAAACTAGTCCTCTCCTCCGCATGGCCCAAGCGGAATAGACTTCTTGGACTTTCCAAAACTTTGGGATTCCTCATACTCATTGGGTATCTCCAAAATTCTTTTGGTAATCTTGAAACTCTTTGATTAGGAGTTCAACTTCACTCTTTGATTAGAAAATTACATAAATTCCTATGCCTCAATGATGAGACTTACATGGTAATCTAAACATAGAAATAAAAAGGGCTACAGGGAAATTCATCATGCCTTGCCCTTTCATGGGAAGCCAAGGAAACCATGATGCCCTTTACAAGTTGCCCAAAATAAACTAACAACCATACAAGGAAAGTAAAAATCTTGTGGGCCATATGGAGAGGACATGAATCTATGAAGTTAGTATCACAAACATAGTAGGGACTAGTTTTAGGAAGATACCATTCATCATCTCATGATGAAAATCCCGGACTGCCAAAAGAAAAGGTTATGCACACAGTGCACTCGAGCGGAGCTTTATCTGCTCGAGCGGCTACTTCCAGAGTCTGGTTTGCTTGAGCGGATGGAGGTCCGTTCGAGCGCCCTGTCTGGAATTCCTGCAGAAATTTTTTTTCTTGTCTGAACCTATCCCTTCTTATGCATACATAACAGATGCAACATGCTCAAACACATCAAATCCGATCCCTACAAAGCCCTAGGTTTATCCTCTTCGCATCTCATAAAAAGATTATATCTAGACTATTGATCTAATATGATTAGAGATGAGGTATGGCTCTGATACCAATTGTTGGAAGTAGGTGGGCCTCTTGGATAGGTTTCAAAAACTTTTGATCCACTTGATGTAAGGATCAAGTATCCATAAGGCTACAAAATTCAATCTAGGATCCAAGAACCTCAAACTCATGATCAAGATCAGTAAAAACTATCTCTAAGATAGTAAATAGCATCACCATGCAATCAAAATAAATCTACAACAAACAAGGAAGTAGATTATACCTTTGGAGCTCGGTAGCACTCTAATGAAGAAGAAGACAATTGCTTGAACAAGAACTCTTCTTGTAGCGAATTAAGATCTCCATGATCTTATTGTTTTCCACGCTATGACCCGCTTCAGATCATTTTTCTCAAGAAGATTGGTGGGATCTCCAAGAGGAAGCCAAGTAGAACCTTAAAGCAAACCGGAAGAGAAACTAGAAGAGAGAGAGGAGAAGAGGAAGTGTGCAACTCTTGCACTAGAGGGGTTTGGCCGTGAATCCCAAGGTATATTAATGGGTATGGACGTCCAAGGCCTCTTCCTCTTTATATAGCATAGCAACCTCCTCTTTCCTAATTAAAATAGAAGTCTTACTTCCATAAGAAGTTGTAAGTATTTCTTTTCTAATTATTATTAGAAGTCTTACTCCCATAACAATTAGTAACTTACTATTATCACTGTTAGAAGTCTCACTTCAAATAGAAATAGTAACTTTCTAATTTCTTTCCATTTGAGTTCAAGTAGAAATAACAATGATCTAAAGATTGGGCTAGTGTGGGGCCCGCTAGGGATTTCATTAGAAAGTTGGCTCCAATTGGGACACCGCGATCCCACATCCCATGCGCAATTTGGGCTCATAGTTAATTGCAAATAACTCCATTATATAAATGCAATTGCACTCCAGTCTTATGAATAAATTACAAAGAAGACCCTAAACTTCCCTATTACCATAAGTATGCCCCTCCATCTATATCCATGGATCAATTGGACATGTCCACTAAATTAGATCCATATCTTATTATCCTTGAGACCCAATTAATTATAGTGATCATCAGTACCATCCAATTAACTTTTAATTGAGATGAGCGTGCACTTACTAATGATAAATCCATTAATTGGCACAAGGGGATAATGAAGATAGATTCCATCTTGACCATTAAATATTCCTATAGTCCCACTACCACGTACCCAAGACAATGAGGTGTTGGCCTCACTCATTGGTAACTCAAAGCAAATGAATAGAAAGAAACTTGAGGTCATTAATGTTCCAGGATTGAGAGCCCATTGCTACGGATGTATGGGAGCATACCTTAAAGTAAAGATAGTGTTTCATATGGTGCTTCTCATGGTCCTTTAATACATCTAATGGACTAGCACAATGATCTAGAGTCTTACACTCTGATGATTGAGACAAATCACACTATCTTATAGTGATCATAATGCTGCAACCTTATCAGATGGGATGCCCAATCTCATCACCAGTTGTGAGTCAATTTAAGTATAGGATTTGTGACATGTCTCCCGTATGTGGATCTCATCCACACATGTGTCACATCTAATATACTTCTGGGCTTCGGTTCATCTCATGAACCATCATGTCATTCGTATTGGTTATGTGCATTAACTAATAAAACACCATTCAACTCATGAACAGAAAGCATGATTATATTGATAAATAATGAAATAAATCAATCTATTACATCATCCACTGGATTGAGACCATATAAACTAACAATCTCCCATTTGGGCTCAATGTCAGTCAGGGTTGTATCTCATGCCCATCCTGTCTACATGCTGCTCAAAGACTTTTGTGGTTAAAGGCTTAGTGAAGGGATTTGTCAGATTGTCTGCAGAGGCTATCTTGGTGATGGCAATATCACCTCTCTACATAATCTCTCAAACCGAGCGGTACTTCCTCTGTACATGTTTTTGGCTCTTATGTCTCCCTGGACTGAGCGACTGCCCCGTTGCTGTCACCGTAAACTCTGAGCGGCTGTTGCGCCAAAGGTACCACTCTAAGTTCCAATAGGAATCTTTTGAGCTATACTGCTTCCTTAGCTATTTCACAAGTTGCTACATATTCAGCCTCCGAGGTGGAATCAGTGGTACATTCCTGTTTAATAATCTGCCAGATGATAGCTTTGCCGCTAAGCATAAACACATATCCAGAAGTTGATTTCCTGGAATCCTTACGTAACATGAAGTCAAAATCCATGTAACCAACTGGAATCTGCTTACCACTGCTATAAATCAACATGTAATCCTAGTCCCTCTCAAGTATTTGAGAATACATTTCACAGCAGTCCAATGGTTAGGACTTGGGTTAGACTGATATCTACTGACTAGGCCTATTACATGACAGATATCCGGTTTAGTTGAAAGCATAGCATACAAGAGGCTTCCAACAGTCGAAGCGTATGGTATCAACCCCTTCTGCTCTTTTTCCTCAGGTGTCCTAGGACACTAATTGTCGCGACCCCGGACCGGGCTGTTGGAATTTGAGATACTATGGAGAGTTTAAATGAAGGGTCAAGCATGATTATGTGTTGGAATTATTGTCAACACATTGTCACACACATTGCAAACAAGTGTGGTGCATAACAGAGTGAGGTGCAGAACCACAACACAGCTGTGAACCAAATGTTGCTTGGCATATATCTTCATCTAACATCATCTGAATTAAAAAGTGGTCAACATGACTGTTGTGCATCAGTGAGAGGGCTTGATTTTTGGTTTTGGAATTGGGTCGATCTGACTTCTGGTTTTAAAGTTATGGCCCGGACAGCAGGACATCTTTGCCTCCATTCAGGTTGCTGTTTTCTTTAACCAGTAAGCTTCATGGTGTTTTTACTCTATCTTCCATTCAATCTGGGTTAAATCTCAAAACATGAAAGTTGTAGCTCTCTGATATATCTTTCATTTGGCTCAAGAATCATGTCATTTCGAGCTCGGAAGAGGAAGTTACGAATTTTCTAATGGGATACATTTTGCAGTTTTTCTGCACTACAAGATTAACATATCTTCTTGGTAGGCTGCTGTAGGTCCCATTTAGTGCTGGATAGTAATAAGCAGATGGCCCATCATACTCATCTGATTAAAATGGTAAGTCAGTCTAGCCAAAACGAGAATAGCATGATGGATTCTTTTGCTCGGCAAGAAAATCAAAAAGGATATCCCTCCTATCTTTTTGGCGTGAGCAACCTTCTCTATTGGCTTGAGATCCAACTTTCTGGGATCTGAATAATATGAGGTTGGAGATTTGCATTATTAAAAAGAGAGGATGATGAGAGTTTGAGGAGGGGCGAGAGAGCTTGCCAATGAGATACTTCTGAGATTTCTTTACAGCAAGTCAAGAAGAAAAGCTACATCAAGAAGATGCTTCTTCATCATTAGTTCTTTTAAGATAAGTTTCTTTTCTCAATTCATATTTATTGAAAATCTGATTGTAAGGGTCTTTGAGAGAGAAAGAGAGATTGTAGTGAGGAAATCTGTAAAGGGTTCTTCATTTTTCATTGTAAAACGACAGTGGGTGCTGTTCGTAAGTTTGGTGATTCTGTTGTTGGTGCAGGAGAATTAAGGGGGTTGGTGCTTCCCAGATAGTGGGAGCTATCTAAAACAGGGGTTGGTGCTCCTTGTTGTTGGTGCAACTAAATTGTGCAATAAGATTTGGACTGGTCTCGGATCGGTGTCCGGACTGTCGTTTTGCACCGTGGACGTAGCCTTCGGGTGAACCACGTTATATTGGTGTCTGTATGCGATTGCTGCTTGTTTATTGTTTATTTCATCTTGTCAACTCAGTAACTGGGTCAAAATTAAAGAAACCGCTGATTCACCCCCCCCCCTCTCAGTGGTCCCGTGATTCAACATTTGGTATCAGAGCCAAGACCCTCTAGCAAGCTTTAACACGCTGAGGGTTTTTTTCGATTGAATCACATGGCATCCAATACTGGAAACAGCAAGGCACCTCTGTTTGACGGGACTAACTATTCTTTTTGGAAGTTAAGAATGCATGCCTACATCAAGTCTCTAGGTTATGATGTTTGGGAGACTGTCAAGGTCGGCTACAACACGTCGGTCACACCAACTGATGCTACAATGAAAAAGGCAGCAGACAACGACTCCAAGGCGTAGAACGCTTTGTACAACGGCCTTGTCGACAGCGAGTTGGTGAAGATGATGACATGTAAATCTGCCAAAGAGGTATGGGACAAGTTGCAGAGCATCCATGAAGGAGATGACAGAATTAAAGAGGCAAAACTTCAGACTCATCGTGGACAATTTGAGTCACTTCGAATGGAGGAAAGTGAGAACGTTGATTCTTTCATGCAGCGAGTCAACGAAATCATCAATGCCATCAGGGGACTGGGGGAAGAGATTAAAGAACCAGTTATCATCAAGAAGGTTCTAAGATCACTTCAACCTCGGTTCGATTCAAAAGTCTCTGCCATTGAAGAAGCCAAGGACCTGAACACGTTCTCCATGGAAGAATTGCATGGTTCTCTCACAGCCTATGAGATGCGCATAGGAAAGACATCTCCAACTGACAGAGAGGCAGCCTTCAAAGTACTGAAGAAGGAAAAAGGTACTGATGCTGATGATGAGCTTGAGGCTCAATTCGTCAGAAGATTGAAGAAAGGCAGCAACGGAAAGTACAAAGGGAAGCTACCCTTTAAGTGCTTCAATTGTGGTGGTGTCGGCCACTTTGCTGCGAAGTGTCCGTTCAAGGACAATGATGAAGAGGACTCTAATACTATTAAGAGTCAGAGGAAGTAGAGGTTCAACAATAGAGGCAAGACAAAAAGTTTCATCAGCCAACACAATGAAAGCATGTCTGAAACTTCAGACAATGATGACACAGAAGAGTCCACTGAAGCCCTCTTCATAGTCACTGTTGAGGAAGTTGAACTGAAGGCTGATGGTAATGAAACCGAGGTGAACCTCGTGGAAGAACTCAACTCGGCAGAAGAAGCCAATGTCGGATCAAAAGCTGATGAGACCGAGAGCAATCTCAGAGGAGAACTCATCTCGGCAGATTCTGATGATGAAGCCGAGGTCGACCTCGAAGGAGAACTCATCTCGGCACTTGAAGAATTATGTTTGGAGAGAAAATCTGGTAAGAAAAATCTGAAACTTCTCCATGACTGTGAAAATTCTATTATTGCTTTAAAAACTGAAGTAGAGGAATACAAGAGGACCATAGAAGTTCTAGAAATTCAAATCAGTACCAAAACTGAGAAAGTGGTGAAACTTGAGAATGAAATCCTTGGAGCAAGGGCTGAAAATATAAAAATGAATCAAAAGCTCAAGGAATTTCAAGCAATCAATGGAACATTGAAGCTGAATGAACTATTGAAAGTTCAAAGGCCTGCACACTTCAGATTTGGTCTAGGATTTGAGAGTGGAGAATCCTCTAAGATTGCACCTCCTGAAAAGACAAAGTTTGTGAAGCCCACCCAACCTGAAAAAGAGTCCATTCACGTGAGAAAGGTAATGAAGACTACCCAGCCACAAAGAAGATTCAAATTTTATGGTTACTGTTATCATTGCAATAAGTTTGGACATAAAATTGCTGAATGTAGACTGTATGTTAAACCTAGTAGGATTGTAACTAGGAACCCTTTCTCAATCCTAAGTAGCCAAAACATTGAGTGCCATAAGTGCAATAATTATGGTCACTTGGCTAGGGACTGCAGGTTGCAAATTGCTAACCAATTTCAGGTTAATAAGGAGCCCAAACTGGTCACGGTTTGGAGAGCAAAGAATGTTGCAGGAAAAGTCAAAGACTCTCTCATTGTGCAAACTGCTTTCAATGCACAAAAGAACTCTGCACCATGGATCCTTGACAGTGGGTGTTCAAGTCACATGACTGGTGACAAAGCAAAGTTCACAAACCTACAGCAATTTGAAGGTGGCACTGTGAAATTCGGCAACAATGACGGTGCTAAAATATGTGGCAAAGGCACTGTTCAGCTGAAAGAAGGCAAGATCCGATCTGAGGAAGTGCTGTACGTGTCTGGACTAAGACACAATCTGCTGAGTGTTAGCCAAATCTGTGACAAAGGTCATGAGATCGTCTTCACAAAGAATGGTTTCACCATCAAGAAGAACAGCAATGGCAAAACAATGGCTACAGGGTCAAGAACCACTGGTAATCTCTACACCTTGTCTAATGGGTTGGAGAAATCCTGTCTAATAAGCCAAGCTGAGGAAAGCTGGCTATGGCACAAGCGGTTAGGACATCTCAACTTTGACAACATGTCTAAGTTGTGTGCTTCGAAGGCGGTGAGAAATTTTCCAAAAGTTAGCAAACCCGCCAACCCGATATGTGACTCATGTCAAAAAGGCAAGCAAACACGAGTCACATACAAAACAAAGGAGCACCACACGTCCAAGCCTCTGGAACTTGTGCACACAGATCTCTATGGACCAATGCGGACTCAAAGCACAAATGGAGATGAGTACTTTATGCTCTGTATTGATGATTATACTCGCATGACATGGGTTTTATTTTTAAAACATAAACATCAAGCACTTGATCGGTTCAAAGTGTTTAAAGTACAGGTTGAGAACATGCTAGGGAAGCGAATCAAGACGCTAAGGTCTGATCGTGGAGGCGAATTCACATCTGAAGAATTCACCAAGTTCTGTGAGCATCATGGCATTCAACGGCAATACTCAGCCCCTAGAACTCCACAACAGAATGGAGTTGTTGAACGCAAGAACCGCACCGTGCAGGAGATGGCACGCACTATGCTGGTTGAGAGCAAATTGGCTGATAAATACTGGAAGGAAGCAATCCATACAGCTGTGTATATACAAAATCGCTGCATGATCAGGCGATTTGAAAATAAGACACCATATGAGCTATGGTTTGGAAGGGCAGCTTCAGTTAAGCACTTCAAGATGTTCGGCAGCAAGTGTTTCATCAAGCGACTTGAACAGAATCCGGGCAAGTTCGAAGAAAGAGCTGATGAAGGTATATTTTTGGGCTATTCTGCCACTAGCAAAGCATATAGGTGTCTTAACAAAAGAACCAGAAAAATCATAGAAAGTGCTGATGTTAGAATTGATGAACATCATGAACCCATGCATATCATCCAAGAAGAAAGTCCAGTTCATGAAGACGTGGATGAATCGGATAATGAAAAGTCTGAACCTCATGGTCTTGAAGGACCAAAGGCTGAACCTGATGATACTGAGAAATCAAGCTCAGAAGATGCTGCTCCAAGGAAACATAGCACTTGGGTCAAAAAAACACCCTAAGGATCAGATAATTGGAAATCCGAAGGCTGGTGTTCAAACTAGACATAGTGTGGGGAACACTTTCTCACTAGTATCAATGGTCGAACCCAAGACAGCAGCTGAAGCAAGCCTTGATGAAAACTGGCTAAAGGCTATGCATGAGGAGTTAGAACAAATAGAGAAAAACTCCACTTGGGAATTAGTTCCCAGACCCTTTGACAAGAATGTTATTGGAACTAAATGGGTCTTTAAAAATAAGCTGAATGAAGATGGTCAAGTGGTAAGAAACAAAGCAAGGTTGGTTTGTAAAGGCTATGCTCAAGTTGAAGGCATAGATTTTGAAGAGACCTTTGCACCAGTAGCCCGTCTCGAAGCTATTCGAATGTTCCTTGCATTGGCTGCATACAAAAACTTCAAAATTTTTCAGATGGATGTGAAGTCAGCCTTCTTAAATGGGCTGCTAGAAGAAGAGGTCTACATTGAGCAGCCTGACGGTTTTGTGAATGACAAAAGTTCAGACCTGGTGTGTAAGTTGAGGAAGGCTTTATATGGCCTGAAACAAGCACCGAGGGCCTGGTATTCGAGACTGGATAATTATCTTCGCAAAATTGGTTTCGGCAAAGGACTGGTTGACAGCAATCTCTATGTTAAAACAGAAGAAGACAAACAACTGGTTGTCATAGTTTATGTAGATGACATAATTTTTTGTGGCAATGACGAGGAGATGTGTAGACTCTTTGCAGAAGAAATGAAGAAAGAATTTGAGATGTCCATGCTTGGAGAGCTGAGTTTCTTCCTTGGTCTTCATGTACAGCAGTTGAAGCATAGCATCTTCATATCACAGTTAAAATACATTAAAGAGATGCTGAAACGCTTCAACATGGAGGACAGCAAGCCTGTAAGCACGCCCATGTCCACAGGCACAAAGCTAAGCAAGGATGACAATGCTCCATCTGTTGATCACACTACTTACAGATCCATGATTGGGAGTTTGCTCTATCTGACAGCTACAAGACCGGACATTCTATAGGCCGTGTGTATGGTGGCACGATTTCAGTCTTCCCCAACTGAAGAGCATCTTACAGCAGTGAAGAGGATATTTCGATATCTAAAGGGCACTATGGAGCTCGGAATATCGTATCCCAAAGGTAAATCCTTCACTCTTGTTGCATATTCTGACGCTGATTGGGCCGGCTGTGTCGATGATCGCAAAAGCACAAGTGGAGGAGCATTCTATCTTGGTGATAGATTGGTGGCTTGGCACAGCAAGAAGCAAGATTCAGTATCCCTTTCGACAGCGGAAGCAGAGTACATTGCAGCAGCATCTTGTTGTACGCAAGTGCTATGGATGCGACAAATGCTCTCAGATCTAGGAGTTCTAACGAAAGATCCTACTCCAATCCTCTGCGACAACACAAGTGCCATTCATATCTCCAAGAACCCTGTCCAGCACTCCCGAACGAAGCATGTTGCAATCCGCTATCACTTTCTCAAAGAAAAGGTTGCTGCTGGAGAGGTAAAGTTGGAATACGTTCCAACCACTGAGCAAGTGGCTGATATCTTCACAAAGCCACTTCCAAAGGAAGTCTTCGAATATCTACGCAAGAAGTTGGGCGTTACTCCTTCTCCAAAGACTTAGCAGACCTTCAAGGAAGAGGGAGCAGGTACTCATGCTTACTTTATTTGCTCCCATGAACAGTCCCTTTGGATTTGTTGTCAAAGGGGGAGAAAATGTGTAGAACAAGTTGCTCTGAGACTGCTGTCATCAGTGCTTCATCTCGGCCAGAGACTATGAGAATTAGAATGATGACAGGGGGAGTCAATGATAGATGACAGGGGGAGTCTATGATATGGATTATTGAAGCACTGTCAATATGATATCTGAGAGAAGAGAGGAGACAGCGCTGACATAAAGCCGAAGATCAGAAGATCAGAACCTTGTTTGCAAGCAACATGAAGATCAACCTGTTCCATGTGTTGCCAACAATTCCAAAGGGGGAGATTGTTGGAATTTGAGATACTATGGAGAGTTTTAATGAAGGGTCAAGCATGATTATGTGTTGGAATTATTGTCAACACATTGTCACACACATTGCAAACAAGTGTGGTGCATAACAGAGTGAGGTGCAGAACCACAACACAGCTGTGAACCAAATGTTGCTTGGCATATATCTTCATCTAACATCATCTGAATTAAAAAGTGGTCAACATGACTGTTGTGCATCAGTGAGAGGGCTTGATTTTTGGTTTTGGAATCGGGTCGATCTGACTTCTGGTTTTAAAGTTATGGCCCGGACAGCAGGACATCTTTGCCTCCATTCAGGTTGCTGTTTTCTTTAACCAGTAAGCTTCATGGTGTTTTTACTCTATCTTCCATTCAATCTGGATTAAATCTCAAAACATGAAAGTTGTAGCTCTCTGATATATCTTTCATTTGGCTCAAGAATCATGTCATTTCGAGCTCGGAAGAGGAAGTTACGAATTTTCTAATGGGATACATTTTGCAGTTTTTCTGCACTACAAGATTAACATATCTTCTTGGTAGGCTGCTGTAGGTCCCATTTAGTGCTGGATAGTAATAAGCAGATGGCCCATCATACTCATCTGATTAAAATGGTAAGTCAGTCTAGCCAAAACGAGAATAGCATGATGGATTCTTTTGCTCGGCAAGAAAATCAAAAAGGATATCCCTCCTATCTTTTTGGCGTGAGCAACCTTCTCTATTGGCTTGAGATCCAACTTTCTGGGATCTGAATAATATGAGGTTGGAGATTTGCATTATTAAAAAGAGAGGATGATGAGAGTTTGAGGAGGGGCGAGAGAGCTTGCCAATGAGATACTTCTGAGATTTCTTTACAGCAAGTCAAGAAGAAAAGCTACATCAAGAAGATGCTTCTTCATCATTAGTTCTTTTAAGATAAGTTTCTTTTCTCAATTCATATTTATTGAAAATCTGATTGTAAGGGTCTTTGAGAGAGAAAGAGAGATTGTAGTGAGGAAATCTGTAAAGGGTTCTTCATTTTTCATTGTAAAACGACAGTGGGTGCTGTTCGTAAGTTTGGTGATTCTGTTGTTGGTGCAGGAGAATTAAGGGGGTTGGTGCTTCCCAGATAGTGGGAGCTATCTAAAACAAGGGTTGGTGCTCCTTGTTGTTGGTGTAACTAAATTGTGCAATAAGATTTGGACTGGTCTCGGATCGGTGTCCGGACTGTCGTTTTGCACCGTGGACGTAGCCTTCGGGTGAACCACGTTATATTGGTGTCTGTATGTGATTGCTGCTTGTTTATTGTTTATTTCATCTTGTCAACTCAGTAACTGGGTCAAAATTAAAGAAACCACTGATTCACCCCCCCCCCCCTCTCAGTGGTCCCGTGATTCAACACGGGCTACCGAGGTCCTAATCCAGGATCGGGACATTAATGATGACGATGGTGATAGTGTGGTTAAAAAGTAGAGTGTGTCAACAAGGTGCACACACTTATTTAATTTCCCACAGGTGTTCGCGGTGAGGATATCACAACCATATATGAATATTTCTATTAAGTGCGGTGTAGCAAATCAAATGATAGTCCACTTCTAATCACAAGATAAATCACATGTATAATCAAGTATCAGACTAAGCAATGATCATTAGCATGTTACCCAAAAGTAAGTTAAAATTTATACAAAAAATCATTTAATTACATTTCCCAAAATAGAGGCCAACAAAGGCCAATACATATCAAAATATAATCCCAAAAGAATGAGGTCTAAGTTCTACCAAAATGTTATCCCTCTCTAGCAATCCAATGTCTACATGACATCATCAGCACCCCACTCAACTAACTACTGCGGTTCTCCGACCGCCTCCTCGTGCTCCTCCTCAGGATAACCAACAACGGGACCTGAGTACCAAAAGTGGGTCAAACACGACGGTTTGGCAAATGGGTAAAAAAAATGCAACGACAATATGATAATAAATGAATTACCTTCAAAGGCATTTAAACCTGTTTAAATAACAATTTCTATAAACGAGATAAAACATTTATTCAAATGCAAGTAGACATTATAAAACATGTAAGGTAACTAAGGAAACGGGAAACAAGCGAGATGGCAACCACACGAAGCTAAGTCCTCTATCACTAAAGCAATAGAGCATTAACTAGGAACTGATCTCAGTCACTCGAGGTGAGGAGAAATAGTGGATCTTATAAATACATATACATATACATATACAATACATGACCACGGTAGCGAGCCGGGCATCAGGAACCACAGTAGCAATCTGCGGCATCGGGACAAGACCACGATAATAACCGGGTAGCGGGATCCAAGCTGTAGCTGACGGGACAAGAGGGGGATCTCCAAGTCGATGGATCAGACCAACAGGGTTATCCAATATTAGTGGTGCCGACTAATAGGTCAAATACTAAATCGAGACATATGCAAGTAAATCAAGTACAATGAATAAACGGGCAAGACGGGAGTGCTCAAGGGCACACTGTCATTTAATGTGGTGCAATGCACTTCAGGACAAGTAACTATTTCAAGTGTAATTCAATACTTTCGGAAAACAAGGCATGTAGTATAAATCTAGGGAACAATGAAATACTATAGAGCTTTTAAAATCTCAAGACAAGTATCAGGGTTCAAAACTAGTTCAAGGTGAATAGGGATCCCGTATGTCGATCTTATAATAATTTGGCACTCTTTGAATTTGGGGACATTCCGGGCTCCTTATACACTTTGAATTTTTAAAACTTCGAATGACATCTTCGTGATATGGTTTCTTTCTCGAATGGTCTCATACAATGCCTAGTGAATCTCCTTTGATCGACAAAGCTTGGCGCTCGAGCGAACCGGAGAGTTCGCTCGAGCGAGGAGCTCTCCGGAACGGTCGTCTGGGTAATTTCGGTTACCTTGCGGTCAGATGGCAGTTAGCCGCTGGCTGACCGCGCGGCTGACCGCGGTTGGCCGACAGAAAAATAGGTTACTGGAATTGTAACCGAAATGATTCGGTTGGCTGGCGGTTAGCCGCTAGTTGACTGTGAGGCTGATCGTATTTTCAGGTGGAAATGTTGCTCTCTGGAAAAGTAACCGAATGGGTCGGTTTGCTTGCGGTTAGCCGCCGATGGGTTCGGCGGTTAGCCGCTGGCTAATCGTGAGGCTGATTGAGTTTTCAGGGGAAAATGTTGCTCTCTGGAAAAGTAACCGCGACCGTTCGGTTAGCTGGCGGTTAGCCGCCAGTCACCAGACGGCTAGGCGCCAGGTGACCGCCAGGTGCGGGAAACACCCACTGTGTTCAGATTTGAGTCATTCTCCTCACTTCCACTTAATCCTTGCCATAGAACTGAGCTAAAAGCTCCTCCAATGTACTATCTACCTTTCTCAACAACTCCAATGTGGGTTCATTCCATCACTTCCTCCATTAACATCAAATCCCATACAAATAAAGAAAGAAGGAAACCATTTCACCATAGAGTACATTTAGGGCTCATTTGGTAATTTTACTAATAAAGTCAAGTTAAGTTAAACATCCCATCAAAAACACTTTTTATAAAAATTCCCTCCATCTTTTCCAAAAAAAAGTCAAAAAGCAACTACATTTACTCACTAAAAGACAAAAAATTTACATTTCCCCATACAAAAAGTCAAAAATATTCCATTCCAAACAACTAAAAATAAAATATCATCATAACTCACTTATATTTTATTCATTCTTTTCATTTCACTTCACTCCACTTTATTTTAAAAGTAAATTACCAAACAGGCCCTTAGGACAAAACAAGAGGAAATAAAATGCCATGCACCAATACACTTATAAGTCATAAATGCACCATTAATACTCTATCATGAACATTTATTTCAAAACAAAGCAATAAATAGGCATGAGTGGAAAAATACCAAAATCATTGAAAGCTTATAAAAATCAAATCATCCACTTGCCTTGGTCTCTAATAAGCAAATCAAGCTCTAACAAGCCCTCCAAATCAACGGTCCAATCTACAAGCAAAAACCCCAAAATTGTTAGACCCCGACCCAGACCAATTCGATTAGTGTGCGATTAGTATGTGTTTAGTCCTAAGTGGGTTTAGTTGTCGTTGGGTTAGAAATAATTAGTTTTAGTCTTGGACATAGCTTTGGGAATTTTGAGAACGGTTAGTATTAATCAGACACACTCAAGAAGGCCTGAGTGCACGTGTAAGCTTGGGAAGATCGTATCGGTTTCATTGTGATTGTGATTTTGATTTCATTTGAATGATTTTTCTATGTGTTACAACTTGCGTCTTAAGCCCATTCGTGTTTAAAGCCCAAAAACCCAAGTTTTGGCCCAAAGAGGGTAAAATTGTCTTTTATGCACAAATCTGGACACAATTTTCGAGATCTCAAAACCATGTCAAAAATATACTTTTTGGAAACTAGATATTTCGAGGATCGTTTTATCCTTCTTCGTCGAAGTCATTCGAGGCCCACAAGATCATGTTTTCGTCATTTCAAAGTTCAAGTTAATTGGGCCCCATTTGCTAAGGTCTTAAGCCTAATCCCCATCTCCCTCTCTTTTCATTCATTTCCCCCAAATCTCTGCAACTTCTTGACCTAGGGCTGAAAACCCCTCTTCCTTTTCCATCTTCCTCATCTTGCATGATCTAGCTAGAGTTCTCCAAATAAAATTCTAAGGATATCATCTTCTTCCTCTCCTTGCAAGCTTTCTATTGGTATAAGCTTCTTGGAACTTCTTGTGGGATAAGCTCTTCATTTCCTTCATTCCTTCTTGTTTGAGCATTTCTAGGTGAGAGCTTCAACCCATATCCTTCATGAAGTCTTTTTGGTTCTTAAAAATCTTGTTTTCATGTTTACAAACCCTTTTGTAAAAATGGGTTCCCTGTTTTCATATTTTGTTGAGTTTTGAATGGATTTCATTGGGATTCTTGTAGTGTTGGAATAGCTTGAGTGAAGTGCTTGAAGAGGATAGTTAGCATTTGTACAAGGCAAGTAATCTCTATAGGAAATGATGCATGTGTATTTTGATTACATTGTGATTTTAGAAATTGTGCATATGAATTTGTTATAAATTTCATTATCTTGTTTTCATTTGGATTGAATGTTTGAAAGTGTGAAAATGAACCCTTGGTGAGCATGAAGGCTCAAGGGATTTTATGTGGCTTAAGGAGGAGGAGAAGGAGTGAAATGTGTTGGAAGTTGTACAAGATCAAGGCATTTTCTGCACTCAGCGAGCACAGGCAGAAGCTTGTCCGCTCGAACAACCCTTGGGTCCGCTCGAGCGACCAAGCCTCTGTTTGGTCCGAGCGTAGACAGAGAGCTGTCCGTTCGAGCGACCTTATTGTCTACTCGAGCGAAGTGTCAATACCTTACAAGGTCCGCTCGAGCGAACCTGCCAGATTCAAGAAGAAGAATTATTTCATTTGTGTATTTTCTGAAAGGTTGAAAAACTAGACTATGTTAAGGGTTTTGAGTTGACATTGTGTAAATGGAACTTCGAAATACAACCCAACTTCGGGGACACCAACTTCTGTATATTCCGACATTTGGGGTCCCAATTACACAAAGGTCAATTAGTACACATGCTTGTCAGACTTCGTATTTTGAATTCCATTTTGGTATGATAAGTACCATCGTGTATGATGGACCCGACTTTTCTCTTTTTCCAAAGCTGCCTCCGCCCCGGGGCTGACGGGGTACGGTGGAGGGAAAGAAAGGAAAAGCGGGCATCAGTTTTTTTTTTGTACGGGTATGCCAATTTCTCTTTTATACTTGGAATTTAGAAATGGTGATCCGGAGATCCACCTTCACAAGTAAAAAGGGAAATGAAACTTTTTTCTAGTTTTCCATTGCATACATATTTTAATAAAAGAGACAGTTTTGTTTGAATGCCGTGAAAGGCGTTTTTGTGCCGTAGAAGGCGATTTGGTGCCGTTGAAGGCGATTTTGCCATAAAAGGCGATTTACAAATCTTATCAAAAGTAAAAGACAAGAATTGTGAAATTTTTTTGTCTCTTAAAAAAAAATACAATCTACAATAGAAAAGCAAGAAAAAGGAATCTAACTTCTCATGCGATTGTGGGAGGGCTCGTTCAGATCGACGGTCGCGAGTCATATATGGGCTCCGCCATCGTCCTTCAGATGAGAGCATAGTGCTTGATTTCTTGGCTTGGCTCCAACCTCAGATTTTTAGAGGATAAGGACCAAGATAAGGTCCTATATCCAGTAAAAAGCTGAGTAGACGGGCTGAAAAGCCGCATCTAGCCATGTTGGATAGAAGGATAGGTGGCCTTTGAGGGGGGGGGGTGGCCCCCCAAGGGGCTTCAATCACCTTGTAGTACTTGTCGTAGCAGAGTTTTCTTGAAGGAGTAGGGTTGTAGAGATTTCTCCGAGGATTTTTGAATGATTTTCTGGTGATTTTTCCCGGATCCGTTTCCCTTGGAATGGCTTCCTATTTATAGGCATTTTGTAGCCATTTAGGAGAGTTTATGAGCATTTATGGTATTAATGCTCATGATGGGAGGAGTTACAAGTTTTTAATTACTTGTTTCGTAACTCCTTTTTCCTTGCATTTGATTGGCCGATGGAGAGTAGTGGGCATTTAATCGCCTTTAATCTCCATTATGTTAGGAGTTTCATGGCTTGAATGCCATGATTGCTTGGACTCGTAACTCCTGAACAGAGGCTTCTGATTGGGCCGTCCAAGATAATGGGTTAATGACCGCATTAACTTGCCATAAACGGGCCAATTGATAGCATTAAGTGGCCGCCTCGGTAGCTGAAGAGTCGCGGGCCATGTTGCGTCTTTTGGAATTCCTTTTGCGATGATCGTTGATGGATCCTTATGTAAATCAACATCAGATGATCATGTAGTTTCAGGCATTGGTTGATACCAGCGGGCCGGCAGCATCTGTCCAGTTGATTTCACGATCGGGCGGGCAGAAAGTGCTCTTTTTTGGTTGTTCGGCTGGCAATCAACGAAGTTTTTGAAGTTCTGGAAAGGAGTTCTGTGATCTTGATGAATATCAGTGAATTTGGAGCTTCAAAAGCCTGAATCTGGAAAAATCACAGGGACAGAACAACTCGTCTCGCGAAAACGGACGAAACGGGGGGTCCCTGGGCGAAATCGGCGCCCCGGACCTCCCAGGGTCGCTGGGCCCATGGTCGCCGGCGACCCTGGCCCAGGGTCGCAGGCCTGGCCCAGGGTCGCGGGGGTCTGCGACCCTGGGGGAAAAATTCCTTCCCAGGGCCCGTTTTTGGCCGTTTTTCGTCGTTTTTCGCTTCCATTTTTTTTGCTTGTTTTCTCTGACATTTCTCCACATTATTTGGCTTGATTTCCCTCTGAAAAACCTGATGAGAATCCTTGCAAATTGGTTTGCAAAGTTTCTGATTTTCCGGGAAAAGCCGAATGCAGAACTGCTGATTTTCCGCCAGTAGCTGAAACAGTATCAAACGATGTCGGAATGACCTGAAATTTGAGGTGAAGCTTCTTGAGCATTAAATAAGACCAACCATGGGCTTTTGTTTGAGTTTTGAAGCCATTTGGGGTCATGCAAATGCTTGCCTTTGATTTCACCGCGAGGGAAATGCCGAGCTTTGACTTTCGGTCAAACGATGTCCGATTGACCTGAAATTAGATGTGTGACTCCCTCATCTGTAGTTAAGACCAACCATAGGCTTTCGCTTGAGTTTTGAAGCCGTTTGGAGTCATGCAAATGCTTGCCTTTGATTTCACCGCGAGGGAAATGCCGAGCTTTGACTTTCGGTCAAACGATGTCCGATTGACCTGAAATTCGACGTGTGACTCCCTCATCAGTAGTTAAGACCAACCATAGGCTTTCGTTTGAGTTTTGAAGCCGTTTGGAGTCATGCAAATGCTCGCCTTTATTTCACCGCGAGGGAAATGCCGAGCTTTGACTTTCGGTCAAACGATGTCCGATTGACCTGAAATTTGATGGGGAGCCTAATGGAGTCATTTTGAGATGATCCACAAGCTCCGAATTGGGTGCCATGGCCCCGGGGTGCTCCGTTGCCGGGAGCTGCTGCTTAGTTGTTGGAGAAGTGAAGCTAGGCCAAATGATATCGAAATGGCCCGAAACTTCATGTGTACCTCTCTTTTGGTTATTTTGAGTGACCTTGCAGTTTTTGTTTGATTCTGACAAGATCTGATGCTTGAAGTAGCGCCTGCCTATTTTTGGTAGGATGCGGCTCCGTGTAGCTTTTGGTGTGAAGAGGCAAAGTGACATTTTTGGTGTCAACAAATGCCCCCTCGAGGTACAGCGATGATATAGCTTTTGCTGTCGATGTGCCTCGAAGAGAATCTTGAAGAAGAACTTCTGACTTGACCAAGAGTCTTTGAGCATTTTTTTTTATATGGAGTAGCCTTTTTAGCTTCCAGGGGATTTTATGGTAGTGAGAGGGATCACGTACCATCTTAAGGCAAGATTTTGAGAATGACATTTGGATTTGGATTTGGTTTTGGTTTTTTGGTTTTGATTTTGACCTTGTGACCTAACAAGCTGTATGTGGCAGGTTAGGGGGTCAGGTTTTTGGTTTTGGTTTTGACCTTGTGACCTAACAGGCTGTATGTGGCAAGTTAGGGGGTCGGGTTTTGATTTTTGGTTTTGGTCTTGTGCGCCAACAAGCTGTATGTGGCGAGTTAGGGGACCATGGTTTGGTTTTTTTGGTTCACTCTTTGGGACAATTTTGGGTCCATTGGAGTGGTTTGGGCTTTTGTGGAATGTCAATTTCAAGATTTTGGCTTAATTTGGTTCATGAGGTGGGATGGTTTGGATTTTTGGAAACTCATGAAGCTTGGATTTTTATATGGTATGGTCCAATCAACTCAAAAGAGGCATGGGACCATTTTTGTATGCTCTTGGTAAAAGAAATTTTGACTAAAAGCCACTTTTAGTGCCTAGGTGGTTAAACCTGGCTCATATGGGCTAACCCATGGGACCTTAAGCTTTGAAGGATGGCTTAGATCTCATATGGTGTCACTTTGTAAAGAATATCTAAAGATATCTCCTTTGGGTGGAGAATATCTAAAAATATCCTTACTTTGAGAGATTTTCTCAAGTTTCCTTGATTTTGGGAGAGATTCTCTCAAAATATCTTTCTTTGGGAGAGAATTTCTCAAAGAATCTTTGTTTTGGGAGAGAATATCCCAAGTTTCCTTTTCTTTTGGGAAGGCAAATTTACTTGGGAAGGTTGCTAATTTTTAGCCCTTACCTCCTTGCTTTTCTCTTGTTTCCTCTTTTGTTTTGCTCTCTTCTATAAAAGCAATTGAGGTGGGATCTCTTGCTCCGATTGCTTTCTTTTTGCAAAAGTCTTCAAGAGTTGCTCTAAGATCAAGAATCCTCCTTCTTCAAGAGTCTTCAAGTTCTCCTTTCTTCTCCATCCATGGCTTCAAGTAAGTTTTTTATTTCTTTTTACAAGAAATTCCATGTAAAGAAAGTTTCATCATTTTTTTTTTTCTCTTTTTTTTTTTTTTCTTTTTTTTTTTCTCTCTCTCTCTTTTTTTTTTGCTGCTGTACGGACATGTCCGTACAGCTTGGGCCGTACGGCCATGTGGCCCATGGGCCACGGCCTGTGGGTTTCGGCCTGTGGGCCAGCCCATAATTTTTCTTTTTTTCCTTTTTTTTTTCTTTTTTTTTTTATATAAAAAAAAAACTTTCCTTGCTCCCCTTTTTGCATCATCATGATAATGAGGTTTCATGCAATTCAAGATGTTTATGCTTTTTTTTTTTTTTGCATCAAGATAGAAGGCTAGAATTTCTATGCTAAGCCAACATGAATTTTGACTTAGACAAAGTTTGCTTTTGACCAAATTGGGTTGGAATTGGTCAAATTTTGTCAAGGTTTCCCTAGCATCTAGTGCATGATGATTTTCTTTTATGCATGATTTTTGTAAATTGGATTGGGAGCATGATGATGATGCACACCTGGAGATCTTTTGCAAGTCTTGAGATTTGAAGCTCGCAGCAATGTTGAGCTCTTTCTTTAGTCTTGCGGGGGTTTCGAGGAGCTTTTTGCAAGTTTTGGGATTTGAAGCTCGCAGCAATGTTGAGCTCTTTTCCGATTCTTGCGGAAATTTGAGAAGACAGTCTTGATCTCGCAGCAATATTTGAGTTCGAGTCTTCTTTGAGAATCCTTCATTGATCATGAGCTCGCGGAGAGATGTTGCTGCATACCTCACTTATTGGCTGGGTGAGGCTGTTTTTGCTGGAGGAGACGGAACACACATCAGGCCGCATTGTATATTTCCGGCTTGTCAGATGGCGTGCGGAGAGCAGTTGGCTTTGGTGCCTGCTCTTTACTCCTATTTGTGTACCGAACTGCAGGCTGCTGCTTTTCTGGTTCGGCTTGGGCTTCCTATGAATAGGGTATTTTCAGCCCATATTTTTTATTCGTGGTATGTGTACCACTGTCCCGGCTTCCACCGTTTGGGCGCTGCTCAGGATGATGACCCCTTTATGATTCGGTTGGCTAGGGGAAAAGCCGTTTCCGATTCACTTTTGTCTGCCCGCTTGAGAATCCGACGATTTAGGGATGTCGAGATTGGGCAATCTTCAGTAAAGCTTTCTCCAGATTTGCGGAAGAAGGCTTTTGATTTTGGTGTCTCCCGTGATTCCACCAGGGCAGGATCGGGAAGGCACTATTCTTTGACCAACGCAGAGAAGAGGTGGCTTTTAAACATACGTGTTGGCACGATGGTGTACCGCAGACATCTTTTTGTTGACATCCAGCCGTATGTCCCTTCGCGTTTTGCGTTGCAGTTAGGCTTCTCTCAAGGCGTTGTTGGAGCGCCTTCGAGCATGGTGAAGCGTTTTGGAGGTTTGCAGGACGGGAGAAATGCATGGGCTTTCTATAGTGCGGAGGACACTACTGCCATGATTTCCTATCCTGAGTTGCCCATTTTTCGGACTACTGGCTTCACGAAGTGGTTCGTGGAGAGCTTTGCTGTGTACCGAGGGCTTTCCAAGAAGGAGCTGAATGTCAAGCAATCTCCTGGGAAGGGTCTTGGTAGATCAAATGGCGTCCGTCGAGGGGAAGTTTTGTTCTTCCTTTCTTGAGAGAAGCATAGGATAGGCTTTCTCGAGGAACAGGATGTCATTAGATCCGGAGCTGCACAAGAGATACCTGCTGAGGTCTTGAGACAGCTCGAGGAGGAGGAAGCCGAGATCGATACTTGGATGCAAGCAGAGCGAATGAAGGCTTCCATGGGGTCCACTGGTAGGAGCGGGTCGTCCAGTGAGGAGCCAAGTGGAAGTCCTGACTTTGACAGTGAGGCAGGTACTTCAAGTAAACCGGCTCGTAGAAAAAAGAGGAGGAGAGGACAGCGTCGCACTGAGAGACGCCACGAAGACTCTCTTGATCTGGAAGTCCCTTCTACCATCGTTGAGGAGGTGTCAGGAGATGCTGATGAGCCTCCAGAGAAGAGGAGTCGTGAAGAAGAGACCGCCGATGTTGGTATGATTCTCCTTCTTCTCTATTTCCGCTACTTTCCTTTTATGAGGGATTTTATTTTTTTTTTTATTTGCTGTTTTCTTTCTTTTGCAGAAGATGAAAACTTGGTGATGCCCGAGGTTCCTGCTGATGAGGCGGTGATGGATCCAGTTGCGGCATCTGAAGAAGAGTTGAGGGACTCTGGGGAGGACCCAGAATCTCCACCTGGTATGAGGATGATTTTTTTTTTTTTTTTTTTGACAAGATCATATTCATACCTTTTCTTGTGTTTCTGCCAGCAGGTTGTGAAGCAACAGGAGAAGTTCCTTCGTCTTCCTCAGGGCCAGAGCAGGAGATGCCAGCAGCCGATCCAGAAGTAGGGGCTTCTTCTACCAGTCCCGTCACGGCAGAGGCAGGACTTTGTGGTGATATTGCTTCTTCAGTGGCTCCGATTGGAAAGAGCCTTTTGATTTCTTCTCCACCACAGCCTGACATGGGCAGTCAGCCAACAGAGCGTGGTGAATCTCCATCCGGACCATCCCTTCGATATGCAAAGAAGGTGTTGAAGAGTGTGCTGAGCTCATGGGTTGAGACTCTTTCTTCTGGCCACTTGGAGGCTGGCTTTGGCATGGTCAAGCATGTGCAAGACATCCTTGCTGATAGTGCAGAGGTTGGCCTGGACATTACAAGTGCTAAGACCTTTGTTGATGATGTCATCGCGCTGGGTAACAAGTGGAATGAGACCAAATATTTCCCAAATGATGACTTCTTCAGAGAGATGTTCTTCAAGCCGTGCGGCGAGGTTAAATCTAAAATGAACGAGATCGCGCGGACTCGGAAGCAATACGTTCGGGAGAGGAACGTTACTGAGTTAGCGATCCTTGAGCTGACTCAGGACCTGCACCGTCTTGATAGGGAGGTCAAAGAGACTAGACAGCGCCTTGAACTGTTGGAAGAACAGGCTGCTGCCAAGTGGACTGCCGTCGTTGAAGCTCGTGCCAAAGAGGGAACTCTGATTCACCAAGTTGAAGAAGCCGGTAGCAGCCTTCAGAGAAAGACTCAGGAGTATGAGCAGTGGCAAATTCTCTGGGAAGAGCTTCCTCGTGCCGAAGATGGGTCGCGGCGTTCTGCCATGTTTTATGGCAAGATCTTGAAGAAGCGCGGTCTGGAAGCTTTAGAAGCTAAGGCCAAGAGTCTGCTTGAGGAGCTGGATCTTTGGTTGAAGACCATGCTAGACTGAGCTCTTGATTTATAACAAACTCTTTTTTTTTTGTACCTCTATGTAAAACATTTTTGGTACTTTGTGTACCTTTTACTTAAATTCTTTTGATGAAAATAAGCAAAGGTTGGATGAGAATGTTTGTTTGAAAATTTTGATTTAAAGGTTGTCATTTTGTGAAAATCTTTTGTCAAAAGGGTTGTTTTAGGCATGAGAGCCAGTTTTTGAGACATGTTTTGGCATGGGAGCCAGATTTTGTTTACGGCATGAAAGCCAAATTTCGGGTGGCATCTATAGCCGGATTTGGATGGCATCTATAGCCGGTTTGTTTTGTTGGCATGAAAGCCGGGTTTTTGTTTTGGTTGGCGTAAAAGCCGTTTTTTTTTAAAATGGCATGAAAGCCGAGTTTGAGATGGCATGGGAGCCAAAGATTTTGTGGCATGAGAGCCAAGATTTGGTTTGCGGCATGAGAGCCGGTTTTGATTTTGGTGTAAGAACCAGATTTTGTTTTTGGCATGAAAGCCGAAATTTATTTTTGGCATGGAAGCCAGATTTTTTGTTTTTGGTATGAAAGCCAGATTTTGAGGTGGCATGAAAGCCGATTTTTTTGGAGTGGCATGGAAGCCGGATTTTTTTTTTTTTTGAAAACCGAATTTTGTTTTGTTGGCATGGAAGCCGAATTTTGATTTTTGGCATAAAAGCCGAGTTTTTGGCTTGAAAGCCAGGTTTTTGGTTTTTTGGCGTGAAAGCCGAATTTTTGGCATGGAAGCCGGGTTTTTTGGCGTGAAAGCCAGGTTTTTGGTTTTCAAAAATGCAAGTATCGACTAAAAGTCGCCTCCCTGCTGAATGGTATTGCAAGTATCGATGGAATGTCGCTTCCTTGCTCATTCGGTTGCGAGTATCGATGGAATGTCGCCTCCTCGCGGATTTGGGTGCAAGTATCGATGGGATGTCGCTCCCTTGCTTTTGTCTTCAAAAAATTTTGTTTTGTGGGTATCGATGGAATGTCGCTTCCCCACGATTTTTGAAGTTTAAGGTTTTTTCGAACCTTTGTTTTGTTTTTTGTTTGTTTTAAAATTTGAGTTGTGGATATCAACTGGAACGTTGCGTCTCCACGATTTTTGAAATTTTGAGGTTTTGGAAGTATCGAATGGGGTTCGCATCCTTCCGATTTTGGGTTTTGCAAGTATCGACTGAACGTCGCTTCCCTGCGGTTTTTGAAAAACCATTTTTTTTTTGTTTAAAGACACGAGGGTCGTAAATTTTGACTCAAAACCATTTTGGTGGTAAAAGTCGGGGTGGACTAGGGCTGAAATCCCTAGGTCCTGATTTTGTTTCAAACCGTGAATTTTTGGTTTCAAGGATCGAAAATTTTGGTTAAGTTTGGGAAGAAGCTCCTAAACTTGGATTTTTGGATTTGCTTTTTTTTTTTTTGAACAATGAAACGATGAAAGAAACATTGTTTTGAGGGTTTTTTTTTTTAGAAATTTCAACAAGAGGATGAAAATTTCAAAAGGAGTGGGTTTGACGAGCAGATACCTAGGAATAGGCTTTGGCCGTGCAGGCGTCGCTCTGACCCGATGGAAGAAGCCTTCAAGGGTAGTACCGCTTCAAGAACTTTCCATTGATGGGTAGCATACATCTGTCACCTTCCATATTTAGAAGAGCGTATGCGCCGTTGGAGAAGACTTTGTCGATGACGAAAGGTCCCTCCCATTTTGGTTCAAATTTGCCTTTGGATTTGTTGGCAAAAACCATTGGTCTTTTTACTGTAAGAACCAAGTCTCCCTTTTTGTAGGCGCGTTGCCTGACCTTTTTGTCAAAAGATCCTGCCATGCGTGCTTGGTAGAGTTCAATACTTTGTAGAGCTTCGAGCCGTCTCTCATCGAGATTATCCAGCTCTTGGAGTCTCAATTTGACATTACTTTCTTGCGTCATGTCATTTTGTAGCGATACCCTTAAGGAAGGAATTTGAACTTCCAAAGGGACAACAGCTTCGCATCCATAGACCAAGGAGAATGGTGTGCTATGGGTTGGTCCTCGAATTGTGGTTCGATAGGCCCACAAAGCTTCAGGCAGTTTGTCGCCCCAATCTCTTTTGTGACTAGAGACCATTTTCTTGAGGATTTTGCAGAGCGTCTTGTTGAAGGCCTCTGCTAGCCCATTCGCCGCCGGATTGTATGGAGTTTAAGGACAACTTTGGATTTTGTATTTGTCGCAGAACTTGTAGAATCGGTGATCGCGGAACTGTGGTCCGTTATCATGGACGAATCTTTTAGGTATGCCGAAGCGACAAATGATGTTGGTGCGCAAGAACTGAAGGACTGATGAGGTCTTCATTTCACTAAGCGCAAATGCTTCTGACCACTTGGAGAAATAATCCGTAACGGCGAAGATGAAGCGATGACCTTTGCTCGGTGGAGGGGAGATAGGACCTATGATGTCCATACCCCAGGCTTCAAAAGGCCATGAGATTGCTGTAGGATGCAGCCATTCCGGAGGCATGTGGACATAATCTCCATGAACTTGGCATTGTTGGCAGCGCTTAGCAAATTGCATTGCATCAGCCACCATGGTAGGCCAATAATAACCTAACCTTTTTATCTGATCGTAGAGCTTAGGCCCAGCCTGATGGGCTCCACAAAGACCAGCATGTACTTCTTTGAGTGTTTCCTCAGCCTCTTGTTGTGACAAGCAGCGTAGAAGTATTCCATTATAGGATTTTCTATACAGCATTTTTGAAGGAATATCCAAATGAAAGTTTGGGGCTCGCCTTTGGATGCTTACTCGTTCTTTTGGATCTTCAGGAAGGATTCCGAACATTATGTAATCAATGAACGGATCCCTCCAGTCGCCGATCAGAGGTTTAAGGACGGAGATCTGACTTCCAACCACTTGGTGGCATTCAGCAACTGCTTGATGTGTGTTGAGAGGAGGGAGAATCCTTTTTTGACACACTGTAATTTGCATGTTTTCCTCTTCTTGGATTGCCATAGATGCAGCAAGTCCAGCCAGGGCATCTGCACGAATGTTTTCACCTCTGAGGATGTGGGTGATGTGACAGATGTCGAACTTTTGTCGAAGCGATTGTGCCTTGTTATAGTAAGGCAACAGATCGGGCTTCCTGACTTCAAATTTCTGATTCATCTGGTTGACGATCAGTTGAGAGTCTCCAAAAGCTTCCAGTGTAGTAATGCAGGATTCAAGGGCGAGCTCCAATCCTACGATGAGGGCTTGGTACTCAGCTGCATTGTTTGAACATGGTTCCAGTAGCGAGAATGCGTGTGGAATCATGTATTTGTCGGGACTAACAAAGAGAATGCCAATTCCCGATATTTGATTTCCCTTTTCATTTGTCCTGGTTGCGCCATCGAAGTACATGTGCCAGGAAGCATTTGATAAGGAAGTCTCCACACTGTAGACCGGTTCGTCTGGGAGGTCGTCCCTGAGTGGAGAATCTTTAGGCAATGGATGCTCGGCGAGGAAATCCGCTAGAGCTTGGCCTTTGATTGCTTTTTGTGGTACATACCTAATGTCAAATTGTGACAGGAGGATGGACCATTTTGCCAGTCGGGCATTGAGAGAACCTGCTTTCGTGACAAGGACCTTTAGGAGGTTGATCCTCGAAATCAGGTACACTGTGTTGGATAGTAGGTAGTGACGCAGTTTTTGTACGGCGAACATCACTGCCAAGCATTCTTTTTCGACTGGAGAGTAGCGATGCTCTGCACCTATCAACATGCGGCTAAGGTAATATAGAGCAGCTTCTTTTCCCTCGCCATTCTTTTGTGCGAGTAGAGCGCCTAAAGAACAGTCAAGGGCTCTTGTGTACAAGAGGAATGGTTTTCCAGTTGTGGGCGCAGCCAACACTGGAGGTTTAGTCAGGTATGACTTGATGTCCTGGAACGCGGCTTCACATTCAGCATCCCAGACAAAATCGACACCTTTTTTCATTAACCGAGAGAATGGACGGCACTTCCCTGATAGGTTGGAGATGAACCGTCGAATGTATGCCAATCTTCCTTGGAGCCCTTTTAATTGTCTTAGGGTTCTTGGAGATGGCATTTCTAGGATAGCCTTGACTTTGATGGGGTCAAGCTCTATGCCAGCTTTCCGTACTATGAATCCGAGAAACTTACCCGATGAAACACCGAAGAAGCATTTGAGGGGATTCATTAGCAGTTTGTGTTTGCGAAGTCGGAAGAAGACTTCTCGAAGATCTTTGAGATGGTCTTCTTTTCTTTTGCTTTTGACGGCGAGGTCGTCGACATAACATTCGACCGTCTTGTGCTGCATATCTTGGAAGATCTTCATCATAGCCCTCTGATATGTAGCGCCGGCATTCTTCAGACCGAATGGCATGACAGTGTAGCAATACACGCCAAACGGGGTCCGAAATGCTGTGTGTTTTTCATCTTCAGGATGCATCTTTATCTGATTGTAGCCAGAGAAGCCATCCATGAATGTCATTTGCTCGAATCCACAGGTGTTGTCGATCATCACCTCCGGTATAGGGAGCGGGAATTCATCTTTTGGGCATGCATTGTTCAGGTCTCTGTAATCAATGCAGACCCTGATTTGCCCGTTTTTCTTTGTCACAGGGACGATGTTGGCCAACCATTCAGGATGTTGTTCCTCACGGATGAAGCCAACGCTTTTGAGTTTTTGAACTTCTTGTTCAATTTTGTCCATCACATCAGGACGGAACCTTCTTTGGCCTTGTTTGACAGGCTTGATATTTTTTTTTAAGATTGAGTTTGTGGATTGCTATTTTGGGGTCTAAGCCAGGCATCTCAGCGTAAGACCATGCAAAACAATCAACGAACTCATGAAGAAACGCGATATACTCGGGTAACTCATCATCCTTTATATTCTTGCTTATGAATACAGGACGTGGGTTATCAGGTGTTCCCAAGTCTATCTTTTGAACAGAATCTTCAGTTGGAAGGTTTGAAGGTGGTTCCTCCACAATATTTTCGGAGGCTTCCAACCCAACAAAGCCTTCTGGAGTTCCAAAGGTATCTACAGACCACGGCTCTGCTTTTGTCCATGGGTCTTCTTGATTGGTACTTTTCTCAAGATTTGCTATGAGGTGGTCCCAATCACCTATTGAAACTAGGTCGAAGTAGGGCACTTCCTTTGGAGACAGTGGTTCTTCTGGGTCAGAGAACCGTGTATCTGTATTATCGAACAATTCTTCTTCATCATCAGAGGAATCATACCAATTGGATAAACTTCCTGGATCCTTGATGGTCAACTCTTCAAAGAAATATCCAGGGAGATCAATGTCTTCATTAATATGAGATGTTGAGGCTTGGTCGACAGGATGACTTTGCGGCCTTTGTGTCAACTGTCTCAAGGAGGCGTCAGGATCATACCCCAGCCCATATGAAGACTTTTCTATGTGGCGGTGGGGTTTCCCACTTTCCAGTTGACTTTTGGTCAGGGTTGGTTCCAATGGCGTGATAATACCACGGCCATCTCCCAAACCAATTGGGTTCTGAGCGTCGTAGCCCATTTTCTTCATGATAGCTTGCGCCATTGGACTATACAGGGATAGTTGAGGCATACCTTCATTTTGGAAAGGTTCAAGCGAAGAATTTGATGAAGAAACTCCCGATTTATGGAAGAAGATTGGCTTTTCTTCTGCTGATGTTGCTGGAACAACGAAGGAAGCAGATGCCGGATCTTTTATGTCAACGGTTGTCTCCATCGGAGTGAGAGCGGGCTGAACTTGTTGATCATCAGCTCGGCTTGACAATGTATCGTCTTCTGGCTCTGAGTCTGAATTCATGTCTTGCAAGATAGACACGAAGGAGACAACAAACTTGCCCCCAGCCCTTTGTTTTGTCTTTTTTGCTTTGGTGGTGATCACCAGAGGCTTTGAAGACTTGAGGGAGACCATGAAGGGAGATTGATTATTCTCTTTTGGTGATTTTTGTTTTTGTCCATACGACACCATGTTGACGGAGGCAGACCCATAGTTCTTGTCGAAGGTAATGACTCCATTTTTCCACATCTCATTTATCTTCTCTCTCACAACAAAGCATTGATTGAGAGGATGCGAGACCATCTGATAGTATGGACAGTACCGAGGATCGTTGGTTTTGCCAACATCTCCTGGTCTTTTGGGGTCAGGCAATGTAAGTTTACTGTTTGCTAGGAGTGCCCCAAAGATTTCTTCAACATCTTCATCGAATGAGTATTTCTTTTCTACTCGTTCTTTGAAGGCATCAGAGAGTTCAGGCTTTTTACCTGCAGCTTTGTTTTCAGCTTTCTTTGGCGGCTGAGGAGCTGACTTGGTTTGCACAGTGAGAACCTCCTTTTTCTTTGGTTTTGAGGTTGCAATGGCAGTCGGCTCTTTCTTTGATGACTTCTGACTGTTTAGGTCTTTGATCACCGTTTCAGCTTCCATGGCTGCTTCCAGGAGTTCTCCCAGGTTCTTTGATTTGTTGCCGATGATCATGGAGCGGATTCTTGCTCTCATGTTGTTTCGGCAGATGTCAACCAGTGACGCTTGTGGCAGTACATCGGAGCATTTGTATGCCATTGCCTTCCACTTGTGAATGAAGTCATATGTTGACTCATTCTCTCCCTGTTTTAGGCTGCAGAGCTGAGCCATAGTAACAGGATGATCCTCACCTTTGAAGTGGGTTAGGAAGCGTGTCTCCAACATGGCCCAATTTTGAATGGAGTCCTCAGGCAGAGTGGAGTACCAATCAAAGGCCGTACCTTTTAGGGTACTTGCAAAGAGGCGGATTTTGAGGGCATCTTGATCCGCAATAGCTCCCGTCAGGATCTTGAAATGGATGACGTGTTGTCTGGCTGAACCTTTCCCCGTATATGTTTGGAGAGTAGGTTGCTTGAATTTTGTAGGGAACGGGACCGAGTCCATCCACAAGGGATATGGTGGCTTGATCCCATGCTCCTTTAGTGTATCCTCTTCTTTTGCTTTGGCGAGGATATCGTCAACGTCCTTTTTGGTAAGGGCGCGTGACTCACTGTTTTCCGTATTTTCCTCGTCGCCTTGATGGCTCGGAGGAGCTTCATTGTTTTGTGGACGCTGAAGATTGAGAATTAGGTTCTCTATTAAAGTCTCTATCCTCTGCTGCCCTTGCTCCAGCTGCTGGATGCGTGCGGTTACGTCATCATGCGGCGGAGGTTGCTCAGCATTTGTGACCAAGACGTTCATTCTTCGAGAGTCGAAAGAGGATACAGTCTTGGTGACTGAGCTGGAGCTCATTCTTTTAGATGAAGAGCTCGAAAAGTGGTCACTCTGATGTCCTTGGCTTGAAGGAGCGGGAGAGTTTTCTTTATGTCTTCGTGTCCGGGAGACGCTGCGAGTCACCGGTCGTCTGACATGGATTTTAGTTGCTGACTTCTGGCGTTTTCTGGTTTTGCCAACCATATTAACAGCAACAACTTGGTCGGGTCGTTCTTTTTCGACCCATTTTTGGGAGACCTGAAGTGCAGAATCTTGGGTTCTTTGCTTCTCTAGTCTCTTTTGTCGATATGCCGTGCGACGATGCATACGACGAGCGATTTGAGCTTCGGTTAGCTCTGGCTGTGCTCTGGCAATGAAGGACGTAGTCCCTGGTGCGCAGCAGCCAAGCTTGTCTTCTTTGAAGACGGGTAGGGACAGGATCTGGACGCGGTCCTTTGCCTGTCGCAGCGAAGCTTTGAATTTTGCGAGTTCGGCTCCTGTTGAGAGGAAGGGTCGATTCGCAGGTGTGCAAGCCTTGGCAGGTTCTTGCGGAGGCCTTACGATGCACGATTTGATTTTGGGCTTGTATGAGGAAGCCGGCTCGTGCTGAGTTGGTTTTGTTTGGCGGAGGGTAGGCTTCTCCTCTTTCATGTAAGCAAGAGGGTAGAACCGGTTCTCCTTGAGAGGGGCCAGGTATGCTGGCTTTGCTGATGTTTGTGACCTTCGCTGTTTGGGTGAAGGCCTTGGAGACCAAGTCTTTGAGCAGACCTGGTTTCTTGCTGGTTGAGGCTTTGCAGGAGCGCTACGGGCCTCAGGCTTCTTGATGATCGCCCTTGGTATCACTGTAGTGATACGTTGAGGGGCGGTTCTCTGCTTCTTGGCAGGTGCGGTTTCTTCTGCGGGTAGTGGGAATGGTCCCAATGACCCGAAGACAATGGTCCAGGGAGTAGAGTTTGACCCGGTGTCTTCTGAGTTGCCGAGGGAAATGACGCTTCGGCAGCTGGCAGGGCGCTTGTAAGTGCGCTTGGTTTGTTTGTCTTGGAGCATGAGCTGGTACTTGTTCTCATCAAAGGTGATGGTTAATGAAGCTGCCATTGTTAGTTTTTTGAAAACTTCTGAAACAAGACCATATCCATTAGTAATCACAAAAATATAGTGATCATAAATGGAAAATACTATGGTTTCGCCTCTTCAAGTCGCCCGAGGGGACATGGCCCAGCCCAAGCAACATGAGGAAGGCAGAAAAGCCATAGAGGGCACAATTGTTCTAAACGCAGGTAGGGTCAGCTCAGAATGAGCGTCCCAGTGACTGCTAGGAGCAATTGTGAACCTTAATTCAAATTACCGAGAAGCAAAGCTCACTCAAGGTAAAATGATATAAGGTTGAGATACAAATGTGTCGGTTGCGAATACAGTAGACCCGAAAGGGCGTACTAGCACCGCTAGGCACAAATGTTGCAAATCGCATCCTTGGAAAGGACACGAGATGGGATTTTTGAAAGGTCAAGATTGGATTCATAGGAGAGAGCAAATGGTATTCCAATCCGAAAATGAGCTCAACATTTCTGCGAGCTCGAAAGTCCGAAAAGGAAGGAACCAGGATTTCTCAAATGTGAATCCAAAAGTGACGGAAGTTTTTTTTTTTAAAAGTGTCAAGATTGGACTTTATAGAAGAGAGCAAATGGTATTCCAATCCGAAAATGAGTTGAACATTTCTGCGATCTCGAAGTCCGAAAAGGAAGGAACCAGGATTTCTCAAATATGAATCCAAAAATGACAGAAGTTTTTTTTTTTTTTTTTTTTTTTTTTAGAATTTTTTTTTTTGAAGAATTCACATAGATTTCCAATTCGATCTTATGAAACCTCAGTGGATAGATCAGCCCCCAGGTAAGGGTAGGATTACTTAATGAACCCGTTTGGAGGACCCTTGCCTAGAACAGTGTAGCTGTCTCCACACTCTGGACAAGGCTTTTCTTAGATCCACTTTGGTCAAAGAACGCAATTGGTGCAACCTTAGTGGTTTTTTTTTTTTTTTTTTTTAAAGAATTTTTTTTATGGATTCATAGAAGAGAGCGAATGGTGTTCCATTCCGAAAATGAGTTCAACATTTCTGCGATCTCGAAGTCCGAAAAGGAAGAAACCAAAGTTTCTCAACTTAACCCAAAAGGGAGAAATCTGAAGTTTTTTTTTTTGTGGATTCATAGAAGAGAGCAAATGGTGTTCCATTCCGAAAATGAGTTCAACATTTCTGCGATCCCGAAGTCCGAAAAGGAAGAAACCAAAGTTTCTCAACTTAAACCCAAAAGAGGAAAATCTGAAAAAAAATTTGTAAATCAGATTTTGTTTTTTTTCGATTTTTTTTTATGGATTCATAGAAGAGAGCAAATGGTGTTCCATTCCGAAAATGAGTTCAACATTTCTGCGATCTCGAAGTCCGAAAAGGAGGAAACCAAAGTTTCTCAACTTAAACCCAAAAGAGGAAAATCTGAAATTTTTTGAAAATCAGATTTTATTTTTTTTTATTTTTTTTATGGATTCATAGAAGAGAGCAAATGGTGTTCCATTCCGAAAATGAGTTCAACATTTCTGCGATCTCGAAGTCCGAAAAGGAGGAAACCAAAGTTTCTCAACTTAAACCCAAAAGAGGAAAATCTGAAATTTTTTGTAAATCAGATTTTTTTTTTTTAGAAACAAGAAAGACTGGAAATAAACTCAAAAGAAGAAATTTCCAAGAATCCTATCTCATGTGTTCTTTTTTTTTTTTAGATGCAAGATCCAACATAGGCCACCAACCAGAATGGAGCCAAAAGGAATCTAAGCACATGCTCATCAAATGAACGAGTCCCACCGGGTGTGCCAGCTTGATGGACCCGGCTTTTCTCTTTTTCCAAAGCTGCCTCCGCCCCGGGGCTGACGGGGTACGGTGGAGGGAAAGAAAGGAAAAGCGGGCATCAGTTTTTTTTTTGTACGGGTATGCCAATTTCTCTTTTATACTTGGAATTTAGAAATGGTGATCCGGAGATCCACCTTCACAAGTAAAAAGGGAAATGAAACTTTTTTCTAGTTTTCCATTGCATACATATTTTAATAAAAGAGACAGTTTTGTTTGAATGCCGTGAAAGGCGTTTTTGTGCCGTAGAAGGCGATTTGGTGCCGTTGAAGGCGATTTTGCCGTAAAAGGCGATTTACAAATCTTATCAAAAGTAAAAGACAAGAATTGTGAAATTTTTTTGTCTCTTAAAAAAAAATACAATCTACAATAGAAAAGCAAGAAAAAGGAATCTAACTTCTCATGCGATTGTGGGAGGGCTCGTTCAGATCGACGGTCGCGAGTCATGTATGGGCTCCGCCATCGTCCTTCAGATGAGAGCATAGTGCTTGATTTCTTGGCTTGGCTCCAACCTCAGATTTTTAGAGGATAAGGACCAAGATAAGGTCCTATATCCGGTAAAAAGCTGAGTAGACGGGCTGAAAAGCCGCATCTAGCCATGTTGGATAGAAGGATAGGTGGCCTTTGAGGGGGGGGGGGGTGGCCCCCCAAGGGGCTTCAATCACCTTGTAGTACTTGTCGCAGCAGAGTTTTCTTGAAGGAGCAGGGTTGTAGAGATTTCTCCGAGGATTTTTGAATGATTTTCTGGTGATTTTTCCCGGATCCGTTTCCCTTGGAATGGCTTCCTATTTATAGGCATTTTGTAGCCATTTAGGAGAGTTTATGAGCATTTATGGTATTAATGCTCATGATGGGAGGAATTACAAGTTTTTAATTACTTGTTTCGTAACTCCTTTTTCCTTGCATTTGATTGGCCGATGGAGAGTAGTGGGCATTTAATCGCCTTTAATCTCCATTATGTTAGGAGTTTCATGGCTTGAATGCCATGATTGCTTGGACTCGTAACTCCTGAACAGAGGCTTCTGATTGGGCCGTCCAAGATAATGGGTTAATGACCGCATTAACTTGCCATAAACGGGCCAATTGATAGCATTAAGTGGCCGCCTCGGTAGCTGAAGAGTCGCGGGCCATGTTGCGTCTTTTGGAATTCCTTTTGCGATGATCGTTGATGGATCCTTATGTAAATCAACATCAGATGATCATGTAGTTTCAGGCATTGGTTGATACCAGCGGGCCGGCAGCATCTGTCCAGTTGATTTCACGATCGGGCGGGCAGAAAGTGCTCTTTTTTGGTTGTTCGGCTGGCAATCAACGAAGTTTTTGAAGTTCTGGAAAGGAGTTCTGTGATCTTGATGAATATCAGTGAATTTGGAGCTTCAAAAGCCTGAATCTGGAAAAATCACAGGGACAGAACAACTTGTCTTGCGAAAACGGACGAAACGGGGGGTCCCGGGGCGAAATCGGCGCCCCGGACCTCGCAGGGTCGCTGGGCCCAGGGTCGCGGGGGTCTGCGACCCTCGGGGAAAAATTCCTTCCCAGGGCCCCTTTTTGGTCGTTTTTCGTCGTTTTTCGCTTCCATTTTTTTTGCTTGTTTTCTCTGACATTTCTCCACATTATTTGGCTTGATTTCCCTCTGAAAAACCTGATGAGAATCCTTGCAAATTGGTTTGCAAAGTTTCTGATTTTCCGGGAAAAGCCGAACGCAGAACTGCTGATTTTCCGCCAGTAGCTGAAACAGTATCAAACGATGTCGGAATGACCTGAAATTTGAGGTGAAGCTTCTTGAGCATTAAATAAGACCAACCATGGGTTTTTTTTTGAGTTTTGAAGCCATTTGGGGTCATGCAAATGCTTGCCTTTGATTTCACCGCGAGGGAAATGCCGAGCTTTGACTTTCGGTCAAACGATGTCCGATTGACCTGAAATTCGATGTGTGACTCCCTCATCTGTAGTTAAGACCAACCATAGGCTTTCGCTTGAGTTTTGAAGCCGTTTGGAGTCATGCAAATGCTTGCCTTTGATTTCACCGCGAGGGAAATGCCGAGCTTTGACTTTCGGTCAAACGATGTCCGATTGACCTGAAATTCGACGTGTGACTCCCTCATCAGTAGTTAAGACCAACCATAGGCTTTCGTTTGAGTTTTGAAGCCGTTTGGAGTCATGCAAATGCTCGCCTTTATTTCACCGCGAGGGAAATGCCGAGCTTTGACTTTCGGTCAAACGATGTCCGATTGACCTGAAATTTGATGGGGAGCCTAATGGAGTCATTTTGAGATGATCCACAAGCTCCGAATTGGGTACCATGGCCCCGGGGTGCTCCGTTGCCGGGAGCTGCTGCTTAGTTGTTGGAGAAGTGAAGCTAGGCCAAATGATATCGAAATGGCCCGAAACTTCATGTGTACCTCTCTTTTGGTTATTTTGAGTGACCTTGCAGTTTTTGTTTGATTCTGACAAGATCTGATGCTTGAAGTAGCGCCTGCCTATTTTTGGTAGGATGCGGCTCCGTGTAGCTTTTGGTGTGAAGAGGCAAAGTGACATTTTTGGTGTCAACAGTGTACTCGTTTTGGATTTTAAGTATAAGCTTGTTTTGAAGATTGTTTCAAGAAAAAGGGGATCACTTCCTAAGCGTGTCATGCATATTAATTATGCCTTTTGCTAGTCGTGTTCGTCGTGTTTTGATAAGTGACTTCCCCCTTTTTATCTCGGTATGTTTTGATAGTGTTTCGCGTGTTTTGTGCATTCATGAATTAAGTGAACACCACTGAGCTTGGACTGCCCTTTCGGTTTGATCCACTGTCTGGAGGTCCTTAAACATGTGGACTGTCTGCAGACTGGTCGTGTATTTATTACACATCGTGCGTGTCCGGTTCCGCGGCCGGAAATCCCCGTATATGTGGGAATCATGTCGTGATTATATTATGTATATCGTGCTTGTCGTGCGTGCTTGCTCTTTTCCTTATATATATGATGGTCCCGGCTTTTCTCTTTTTCCAAAGCTGCCTCCGCCCCGGGGCTGATGGGGTACGGTGGAGGGAAAGAAAGGAAAAGCGGGCATCAGTTATTTTTTGTACAGGTATGCCAATTTCTCTTTTATACTTGGAATTTAGAAATGGTGATCCGGAGATTCACCTTCACAAGTAAAAAGGGAAATGAAACTTTTTTCTAGTTTTCCATTGCAAATATACTTTAATGAAAGAGACAATTTTTGAATGCCGTGAAAGGCGTTTTTGTGCCGTAGAAAGCAGTTTGGTGCCGTTGAAGGCAATTTTGCCGTAAAAGGCGATTTGGTGCCGTAAAAAGTGATTTTGCCGTAAAAGGCGATTTACAAATCTCATCAAAATGAAAAGACAAGAATTGTGTTTTTTTTGTCTCTTAAAAAAATACAATTTACAACAGAAAAGTAAGAAAAAAGAATCTAACTTCTCATGCGATTGTGGGAGGGCTCGTTCAGATCGACGGTCGCGAGTCATGTATGGGCTCCGCCATCGTCCTTCAGATGAGAACATAGTGCTTTGATTCTTTGGCTTGGCTCAAACCTCAGTTTTTTAGAGGATAAAGACCAAGGGAAGGTCCTATATCCAATAAAAAAGAGAGTAGACGGACTGAAAAGCCGCATCTAGCCATGTTGGATAGAAGGAAAGGTGGCCTTTGGGGGGGGGGGGTGGCCCCCCCAAGGAGCTTTGATCACCTTGTAGTGCAGGCTGCTGCGGAATTCCGACAGAGGTTTCTCTCTCTCTGAGCTTCTGGATCTCTAGAGCAGGAATTGCTGATGATTTCCCTCCCCGGAATACTTGGAGGGGACTTCTATTTATAGGCTTTTGGTGGCCTTTAGGAGTGGTTTATGGTCATTTATGGCAATTATGGCAATAAAGCCAAGTTATGGGAGGAGTTACAGGTTTAATTGCTTTTTGTTTTGTAACTCCTGACCCTTGGATTTCATTGGCCAAAGGAGAGTCATGGGCATTTAGTTGCCTTTAATCTCCATTATGTTAGGAGTTTCATGGCTTAAATGCCATGATTGCTTGGACTTGTAACTCCTAAATGGAGGCTTCTGATTGGGCCGTCCAAGATAATGGGTTAATGACCGCATTAACTTGCCATAAACGGGCCAATTGATAGCATTAAGTGGCCGCCTTGGTAGCTGAAGAGTCGCGGGCCATGTCGCATCCTTTGGGATTCTTCTTGCGATGATCACCAATGGACCCACATACCATTTGATGTCGGATGGTGATCCAATTTTAGACATTGGTTGATGTCAGCGGGCCAGCAACATCTGTCCAGTCGATTTCGCAATCGGGCGGGCAGAAAGTGTGCTTTCTTGGTCAGCCGTTTGACGATCTTGAGGCGTCCGATGATGATCTAATGATTCCAGTGATGGATCCGTGATGTTGATGAAGATCGACGGATATCATGCACAAAAAATCAGATTTTGGAAAAATCATAGGGGCCAATCAACTCGAAACGTGAAAAGTACCCGAAAAATGGGGTTTTTGGGCGAGGTCCGGCGGCCCGGACCTCCATGGTCGCCGGCGACCATGGGCCTTGGCCCATTTTTTTGGCCGCCTTTCGGTCGTTTTTTCTTCGCCGTTTTTCGTCCGTTTTTGCTTCTGTTTTCTCCTGCATTTTTCTTGGAATTTCCTCTCATTTATTGGCTGGATTTCCCTCAAGAAAACCTGACGAGAAGCCGTGCAAATCGGATCGCAAAGTTTCCCATTTTCTGAAAAGCCGAAGACTTTGCTGTGGAGAACTGCCGATTTTTTGTCAAGCGTCGAAACTAGGTCAAACGATGTCGGAATGACCTGAAATTCGACGTGTAGCTTCTTGAGCAGTATACAAGACCAACCATAGGCTTTTGTTCAGGTTTTGAAGCCGTTTGGGGGCCCGCAAATGCTTGACTTGATTTCACTGCGAGGGAAATGCCGAGCTTTGACTTTCGGTCAAACGATGTCCAATTGACCTGAAATTTGATGGGTAGCTTCCTCATCAGTAGATAGAACCAACCATAGGCTTTCGTTTGAGTTTTGAAGCCATTTGGAGTCATGAAAACGCTTGCCTTTATTTCACCGCGAGGGAAATGCCGAGCTTTGACTTTTAGTCAAACGATGTCCGATTGACCTGAAATTCGACGTGTGACTCCCTCATCAGTAGATAGAACCAACCATAGGCTTTCGTTTGAGTTTTGAAGCCGTTTGGGGTCATGCAAACGCTTGCCTTGATTTCACCGCGAGGGAAATCCCGAGCTTTGACTTCCGGTCAAACGATGTCCGATTGACCTGAAACTTGACATGGAGCCTTTTGGAGGTATTTTGTAATAATCCATAGGCTCTGATCGAAGATTTGAAGTCTTCGACACTGTCGCCTCTAGGAGCTGCTGCTCAGCTGTTGGAGAAGTGAAGTTAGGCCGAATGATGTCGGAATGGCCTGAAACTTCATGTGTACCTCTCTTTTGGTTGTTTTGAATGACCTTGCAGTTTTTGTTTGATTCTGACAAGATCTGATGCTTGAAGTAGCGCCTGCCTATTTTTGGTAGGATGCGGCTCCGTGTAGCTTTTGGTGTGAGGAGGCAAAGTGACATTTTTGGTGTCAACAATATATGATAGAGAAAGGATGGGCTCTTTGTGGATTGTAACTATTCATGTTATTATACGTACTCATGCTAGTTTGTTTTAGTATCTCAGCTTTGTATGTATTCTCGAAAATGTATCTTAGTCATTGTAGTATTTCAAATCAGGGATTTGCTTATATGTTTTCTAAAACGTTTATTGTTTCATGCTTGCACCTAAATTGATTACCTGCCAAACCATTGTGTTTGACCCTTGTTTGTTGGTACCCAGGTGCAGGAGACGTTGCCTTTGAGGAGGAGCGTCAGGAGGAGGCTCTTGAGCCACCCCCAGTGAGAGAGTGACAGCCCGACGATGTCATTTAGACGACGGGCGGGTTTCTTGAGTTCGTCATTTTTCTTGGGGTTTCCTTTATTATTTTGAGAAGTTTATTGGCCTCTGTTGGCCTCTTATGGGATGTAACAAAAACTTAACTTACTTTGTGTAACCTCATAACTTGAATTATGTTGGGAATGCCATGTTAGCTTCTTTCCTTTGATACTATGTCTTGTTATTTTGTTATAGCACCTAAAAATTTATTGGTGCTTATCTTGATGTGATTTGCTACATGCTTCCCCAAACTTGATCGTGTGAGTTAGATTCCGTGTGACCTTGGGAATCCTCACCGCGGGAACCTGTGGGAAAGTATATCTCCAATGTACACAACAACGTCGCGGGCCCGGGATCCGTTCCGGGGTCGCGACAAAAATAGAACCCTAAAAGAGTCAAAACAAGAAATAGAAAAGGAAACCTTACAATAATGAAGATGAAACTTCTCTAATGCTAGATGTCGCGACCCCAGACCGAGAATCCGAAAGACGGATCCGGGATCGGGACAATTACATCTGGAATGATGGTGAATAGATAACCACAACAGTTTGTTTAATAATAACATACATTTATTTAATTTCCCACAGGTGTCCGCGGTGAGGATATCACAACCATAACCGAATATTTCTTTTGAATGCGGAAGCGTGTAACAAATCAAATAGTCAAACCATCCTTGGTCATCAAGACAATAACACAAGTCTAAAATACTGTATCAGAATGAGCAATGAACATTAGCAGGTTACCCAAAGTAAGTTAAAGTTTATAGAACTATCATTTGATTACATTTCCCCAAAAATAGAGGCCCACAAGGCCAGTATAACAAAATACCAATCCAAAGAATGGTAAAAATGTTTCCCAAAATGATAAGTCTCTGAAAGCAACTGAACGTCTACATGACGTCATCAGCACGCCACTCAACTAACTACTGCGGTCCTACGACCGCCTCCTCAAGCTCCTCCTCGGGATACCCAACAACGGGACCTGAGTACCAAAGAGTAGGTCAAACACGACGGTTTGGCAAATGGAGGGAAAAACAACGACAATATGATAATAAAAGAATATACCTTCAAAACATGTAAACCTGTTCAAATCACAAATTCTATGAACGAGATAAAACATTTATTCAGTTACAAGGATGCAATGTAAAACATGTAAGGTGACCAAGGAAACGGGGAAACAAGCAAGATGGCAACCACACGAAGCTAAGTCCTCTATCACTAAAGCGATAGAGCAATAACTAGGCACTGATCTCAGTCACTCTAGGTGAGGAGAAACAGTGGATCTCATATAAATACATATACATATACAATACTATACAAGACCACAGTAGCGAGCCGGGCATCGGGGACCACAGTAGCAATCTGCGGCATCGGGACAAGACCACGGTAATGACCGGGTAGCAGGATCCAAACTGCAGCTGGCGGGACAAGAGGGGGATCTCCAAGTCGGTGGATCAGACCAACAGGGTTATCCAAGCTTAGTGGTGCCGACTCATAGGTCAAATACAATCGAGACAAATTCAAGTAAATCAAGTACAAATACATAAACAAACGGGCAAGACGGGGGTGCTCAAGGGCACACTATCATATCAAGTGGTGCAATGCACTTCGAGACAAGTAGCTATATCAAGAGTAATACCATGCTTTCGGGAAAACAAGGCACGTAGTGTAAATATCGGGATCGATAAGGTACAATAAACAATTGGGATTATGGGTAAAGTATCGGGTTCAAAATTCGTTTAAAGTGGATAGGGACCCCGTATGTCAATCTAATGACCATTTGGTACTCTTTGAGTTTGGGGACATTCCGGGCTCCTTATACACTTTGAATTTTCAAAACTTCAATTGAAATCTTTGTGATATGGTTTCTTCCTCAACTGGCCTCATACGATGCTTAACAATCCTCTTGACGTAGAGAGGTTCCCAAAGAATAGTCCCAATGCGTTGAAACAGTTGAACATTGTCCCAAACATAGCCTATGCCAGACGAACGACATCGCTCGAGCGGACTGGAAGGTTCGCTCGAGCGAGTCGCTCTCTGGAAGGGTTCGCTCGAGCAAAGTTGAGGTCGCTTGAGCGAACTCATTGGGTCGAGCGAATATTTAAATGTGTTCGAACAGACAACTCTCTGGAATGAGTTCTGGGATGTCCACTCGAGCGACCATGGGTCCGCTCGAGCGACCAAGCTACTGGAATGCTCCGAACCTCTCCTGGACAGGTCGCTCGAGCGAAGTGTCATGGTCGCTCGAGCGAACTGTCCAGAAACTGAATTCGGACCAGTTCAGTTCTACAATAACCCTTCCTTTTTACAACCCCTTTTTAGCCACTTTCATACATCAAATGGGGAGTATAAACCTCCATTCAAATGACCTCAAATCTCCAACCACTTCCATCCCATTCTCCTCCATCCATATCACATTCCATACAAGCAAAGAGAGGAGGAAACCATTTCACACATAATATATATTTGGGGAAAAATGAGAGGAGTTAAAAGCTATGAACCAATACTTCTTTATGACCATAAATGCATTAACAAGGCTCTTCATGAGCATTTATTTCAAAGGAAAGCAATAAATAGGCATGAGTGACATTTAATAAACCAACCACATTTCTAATAAAACATTGAAAGCTCACAAAAGATCATAACATCCACTTGCCTTAGGCCTTTAAATCAAGTAAATCAAGCTCTAACAAGTCTTTCAACTCAAAGGTCCAAGCTACAAGGAAAATCCCAAAATAAAACCCTAAAGAGTCAAAACAATGAAATGGCAAGGAAACCTTTCAATAATGAAGGTGAAGCTTCTCTATGGCTAGAGGAACACAAATCTAGGAGGGAAAGATTACTTACTTGCAAGGTCCTCTAATGGCAATGGTGAGCTCAAAGAAAGTCTTGTGATGAATGGTTTTCTCTAGCAATGGTGTCAATAGGGAGCTAGGGTGATGAGGAAGAAAGTGATGATCTCCACTACTCAAGTTGTGCAAGATTGGTGGTGAGTTTGGTGGTTGCAAGCAAGAGCAAGAAGAAGAAGGCCATGAAACCCTAGGTTCTCACTCTCTTGTGCTGGAAAAAGGCAATGGAAGGGAAAGGTTCACCTTATAAACAAGTAGGGAGTGGGCTCCACCACCAACAAATCTAATTGGGCTGAAATCATCTCTTTCAGGACTTCTAATGAATTCGACGAAGAAGGAAGAAATGATCGTCGAAATATCTAGTTTCCAAAAAGTATATGTTTCCCGGGTTTCGGGAATATCAAGTTTTGGGTACAGATTTTGTGTGCAATGACTGTTCTGCCCTCAAGGCTATGAAACCGGGTTTCGGGATCTCAATCGGGGACGGGGTCAATCATAAAAGTTGAAGAGCTTAACAATATCAATAAAACGAGATTAAAACCATGAATGCAAAATCTCCGATAAATCCCCAAACACATGTAATAACATAAAAAGGAACCCCCAAAGGGCCCTACTAGCACAAAGCAATCAAAATTCCCCAAAACTAGTACAAAAGCTATTCCAAACTCAACTTAGCCAAAATCACTAATCAAGCTTAGAACTGACACGCGACCTAATTAGCACTAAACGGGTTCACTCGGGTCGGGGTCTTACACTAGAAGAATACAAGTCTACAAGAAGGGAATGATCACTTACTTGGAAGGTCCTCTAATGGCAAGGGTAAACTCAATGAAGATCTCAAACTTGGTGGATTTCTCAACAAATGGTATCAAAAGAAAGTGTCACGCCCCCGAACCGAAACCTCGGGGGCGGGAATTGGGATTAAGAATAAATGTATTTTTCTTCTCCCAAGATCCGCGTGTGTGAAGACAACACATTCTGAATATTTTGCGGAAGCATTTGTGGCGTTGCGACCCGAAGTCCGTGGCCATCGGATTCCGCGTCGCACTCAACCTTTAGCCCATAGCTATTATATCAAGAATCATATCAGACTGGAGTAACCATCACAATAATTTACAGAGCTGACAGTAACAGGATATTAAATTCCCAAATATATTCAAGTTACAATTATCAATGTACATTAATTAAGAATCCCAAGAAAAGGCTAACAAAAGCCATACAACAAGAAGCTATAAACCACTACCCAAATGTGACGTAGCTCCGATGTCAAGCTCAATGTCTACATGACATAGCCGACAAACTAACCTGCAAAGCATGGCTCTACAGCCAACAAAAGCACTCAACTCGGGGCGAAGAAATCTGAACCTGAGTACCAAAAGTAGTGGGTCAGACACGACGGTCTGGCAGGTGGATGAAAAGATCACAAATATACTAAAGAATAAAACATATAATAAATCATGCTAATCGATCAAGTGCTGCATATACTTAAACGGGTGCAAGGTCGGGAATCTCGGGGAAAACCTGTATTCATTTCAAGCATGGGTAAAACACGAATATCTAATAAAACAAGTGTTCGTCTAAAACATGTATAAATGTAGTGGCATGGCAAAACAACGTTCATTTGAAACTTAAGCAAAACATAAGTATACAATAAACCAGGTATTCATAGCAGTCTAGCAAAACCAATGTCCATTTGAAACCTATGTAGAAGTATGGATATTTAATAAATCGGGTATCGTTTAAAACAGGTGTAACCAAAGAGATCCAACAAGACTAATGTTCATTTAAACCTATTCCAAAGTATGGATATTTAAACAAATCGGGTATCATGTAAAATAGGTATAAACGTAGGAATCTGGCAAAACAAGTGTCATTTGAAACCTATTTCAAAGCATGGGTATTTAACAATTCGGGTATTCATTTAAAAACAGGTATAAACATAGATATCTGACAAACCAAATGTCCTTTAAAACAAGGCACGGGTATTTAACAATTCGGGTATTCCCTTAAAACACGTGTAATCATATAAATCTAGCAAAATCATTTATCGTATGAAACATATGTAAAAGCACGGGTATTTACCCAACCGGCATTCCTGTAAAACATGTACGTGTGCAAAGGACATAAAAACAATATAATAGTGACTGAATTTACAATAGAGAGCATTAACACTTATCTAAATAACAACTTTCATAAAAGCAATGAATCATTTAACTGAAAACAAGTAAGCAATATAAACCATGTCGGGTGTCCAAGGAATCGGGAACTGGCAAGATGGCAATCACAAGAAGCTAAGTCCTCTATCACCGAAGTGACAAGAGCGGGACGTTGGTCTCAGTCACACAAGGTGAGGAGACTCAACGTAAATCATATACAATAATAAATATACGGGAACGGGACCACGGTAGCGAACCGGGTATCGGGACGGGACCACGGCAATAACCGGGTATCGGGATCCAAACTGCAGCTGGCGGGACGGGAGAGGGATCTCCAAGTCAGTGGATCAGACTGACAAGGTATCCAAGCTTAGTGATGCCGACTCATACGTTAAAACCAATCGAGACATATGCAAGTAATCAAGTACAGTAATAAACGGGTAAAACGGGGGTGCTCAAGGGCACGCTGTCATATCATATCGGGCAATACATTTCGGGACAATAACTGTTACTAGAGTAACTTCAATGCTTTCGGGAAAACGGGTCATGTAATGCAAATCTTGGAAATGAGGTGAAACAATGAACTATAACAAATTTCGGGTAAAGTATTAATTTCAAGATCCATTTAAGTGAATAGGGGTCCCGTATGTCGATTATGATCATTACTTGGTACTCCTTGAGTTTGAAGACATTCCGGGCTCCTTATGCACTTGACGGTTTTCAAAACTTAACATGAGCTTATGGTTATAACTAGGTGTTATACTAGGAAAATCAAGACTAGAAACAGTCCATACTAGGCATGACATTAATTCGGAAACATCGACCAACCTATTCAGTCATCGAAAGGAATAGAATTCGCGATAACCAAGGCAAAAGACTCATATTTGGATATAAAGAAGTTATCGCGTCATTCCGTCCCGTTCAAGATTGAAATGGATTGAACTTCGATGTCGCCAAACCAACCTTGAGGAGTGTCGGCTCAAGACATCTCACCCATAGTCCAATTAGTCCAAAAAGGGTAGCCAAGGTCCCACCTAGCACTAAGGAAAAAAAAATAATAAAAATCTCAAAATCCACCGGACTCAAACTGAGTCCACCCTTCGGTCCGATCGATCGGCCAAAATTTTCTGAACAGGGACCGATCGATCGGCCAAAATTTCTACACAGGGTCCAATCGATCGGTCCAAAAACCCTTACAGTTACTGACAGACCGATCGATCGGTCTGCACGTCCGATCGATCGGTCCTGGGCGCAGTGCAGGTCCGGGACTTGGATTTTCTTCATTTTTCTTTCCTTTCCTTCCAACATATAATCAATCACATAAAACTATAAACAAGGGGACTTAATCACATGTTTCCAAGACATTAAAATGAGTTAAAGAGCTCCTCATTCCAAGTTCCTCCATTTCCATCCTTTCCATCTATTCCATCCACAATAAAACTCAAAGTGGAGAAAACTCATTCATGTGAAACCATTTGAAATTCTTGACAATAGGATGCATGCACTTTCAAGAGCTTAACAAGAAAGAATAACTCATCAATAAGCACATCTCATAATCAATATTTATCATATCAAAAACAACTATTAAAATTACCAAAACCGTCAATGAAATCAAGATTTTCACCAAAACATGTTAATAATCAAAACGATCCAATCAACCACTTGCCTTGGGTTAAGAAGATGCACAAATCACTCCACAAAAGCCTCAAAGAAGTCTCTAGCTCCAAACCCACCAAAACCCCCAAATTTTCCCATGAAAACCCTAGAAAATCCAATCCATTGCAAACCTCAATGAAAATCCATGAATGGAAGATAAAAATACTCCAAATGGTTTGGGAAAACAAAGATTAAAAGAAAGAGACCAATTGCTAACCTTTAAAGCCTTGAACCAAGAAGAAGAGCTTGAAAAGAGAAGTTGCCTTTGCTCAAAATCCATGAAAATAACATCTTTGGAAAGCTTGGAAGGTATGGAAGATGATGAGGAGATCAAATCTCCATTTACAATCAAGAGAAGCCAAGGGAGAGAGGAGAGAGAGAGTGGCTGAGAGAGGAGTGGTTCCAGCTCTTGCTGGAACCGTTGCAGGGAAATGGATGAAGAGGAAGGAGAAGGAACCCATTTTATAAAGGGGTGGGTGTGGGCCCCACCTCACTTAAACTTCTCAAGGGAAAAACACAAGTTTCTGGGCCCCGGATGAAAACGACGAAGAAGACAAAATTCATCAGCGAAAAATCTACTTTCCAAAAAGTCTAATTTTGCCAAATTCTGAAATTTTCGAAATTAATGGACAGATTTGGTGTGAAAAGACTGTTTTGCCCTCAAGGCCAAGAAATCGGGTTTTGGGTTCCCAAATGGATACGAGATCAACATGAAAGTTGTAGGATTCCTCAAGATGAATGCAACGGGCCAAAAACACGATACGAAACAAATCGGGAAAATCTCACAAGAAAAGCAAAGCCGAAAAGGGAACCCCCAAAGGGCCCCACAAGCTACCAAAGCACTCAAAAGCCCAAAACTAGAAGAAAAATCATTCTAGCTCACAAACTCAACCCAACAAATACTAATCCCACTAAAAGAACTAATCCACAAATAAGACAACACTAATCCAAGAGATTAGGGGTCGGGTTCTCACAGAAAGCTTGTAAGATGAGGAAGAGAATGATAATCTCCATTTTGATGTTGGTGTAAGATTGGTGTGGATTGGAGGTGAAGAGAGCAAAAGGAAGAAGAAAAGTTGCTAAAAGAAAACCCTAGGTTCTTTTTGTGCTGGAAAAACGGAGTGGGGAAGATGGGTTCTCCTTATATAGCAAATGGGAATGGGTCCCACTACTAAAGACACTCTTTGGGCTGAAATCTTGGCTATCGGGGCTTCTAATGAATTCGACGAAGAAGGAAGAAATGATCACCAAAATATCTAGTTTCCAAAAAGTATATGTTTCGCGGGTTTCGAGAATATCAAGTTTTGGGTACAGATTTAGTGTGCAATGACTATTTTGCCCTCAAGGCTATGAAATCGGGTTTCGGGGTCTCGAACGGGGACGAGATCAACATGAAAGTTGTAGGGATTATCAATACAAATAAAACGGGATTAAAATAATGAATGCAAAATCTCCGATAAATCCTCAAGCACATTCAAGGTAATAAAGAAGGAACCCCCAAAGGGCCCCACTAACACAAAGCAATCAAAATTCCCCAAAACTATATCAAAAGCTATTCCAAACCCAACTTAGCCAAAATCACTAATCAAGGTTAGAACTAACACACAACTTAATTAGTACTAATCGAGTTCACTCGGGTCGGGGTCTTACACTAATCCTTGGAAAGGTGCATTCCATGCATGTGACAGACCCGCCCCACCAGCCTGATATTGTCTACTTTGGGCCTTTGACCCGCACAATTTTGTTTCAGGGCTGGCCCACAGGCGTCCCAAAAGTCCTCATGTTGCAATAGGCGGGGGTCCTGACTTATAGCCAAGTCTCTGGGCCGTCCAATGTTCGATGTGGGATCTTACAATCCCCACCACTTAGAAGAGAGCCGCCCTCGGCTCTAATACCATTCCGTCACAGACTCGTCCCACCAGCTTCATATTGTCCATTTTGGGCCTTTGACTCGCATGGTTTTGTTTCTGGGTTGGCCCTTAGGCGTCCCAAAATGCCTAATGCTGAGATAGGCGAGGGTCCTGACTTATAGCCTAGTCTCTAGGCAGTCTCATGGGCGATGTGGGATCTTACAATGCCTAAAACGCGGGATACCTTTCTTGGAGTCTTGCATAGCAAACCGTACAAGTACCTTATCTATGTACATAGCTTAGGATAAGCCAATCATCCTATTTTTCCGGACTCGATGAAGTTTGATCCCTAGGATTTAGCTAGCTTCTTCCAAGTCCTTCATATCAAAAGTCTTAGCCAACCAAACTTTTACTGTTGATAACATTCCTATGTCTTGCCCAAGGAGAAGGATTGTTGCGACCCCAGACCGGGTCTACGGGCCTAGTCCGAGATCGGGACTAATTAATGTGATGTGGTAAGGTGTACACATTTATTTAATTTCCCACAGGTATCCGCGGTGAGGATATCGCAACATCATAATACATTTTTGTTTAGGTGTGAAAGCATGTAGCAAATCAAATCATAATTCATTTTAAAATCACATGACTGATAACATATTTAAATAACTTGATTTTAGATTGAGCAATGATCATTATAACATTTTCCCAAAAAAAAAGTTAAATGTTTATACAAAAGATCAGTTAATTAATCACTCCACAAAAATAAAGGCCAACAAAGGTCAATACAACCAAAAGAATATGTCAATCATAATCCCCAAAAAGTGTTTCGTATCTCATAGCCTGACCAGGTGTCTACATGACATCATCAGCTTGCCATTTGCCTAAACGTTATGGCTCTTCGGCTGCCTCCTCCGGCTCCTCCTCAAGGAAGGGGGCATTTGGACCTGAGTACCAAAAGTAGTGGGTCAGACACAACGTTCTGGCAGGTGGGTGAAAAGATATAGCAATATAACAATAATTAAATGTACCTTGGAAAACATTGAAACCTGCTAAAACAATAATTTCTATAAAAAAGAATGCATTCTCAGTTAGAAAACAAATATGTAATATAAAACATAAAAGGTACCAAGGAAACAGGAAACTGACAAGATCGCATCCACACTGAGCTAAATCTTTCATCACTAATGTGATGAGAACACGCTAGAGGAGTTGGTCTCGGACACTTGAGGTGACGAGAACCAACTAAATATATAACTACATGTAGCTAAACAAGACCACGGCCGCGAAACTGGGTAACGGGATATGCAGGATCCAGGCTGCAGCTGGCAGGAACAAGATGGGGACGCCAAGTCGGTGGATCAAACCGACAAGGTTGTCCAAGCTTAGTGGTGCCGACTTATAGGTTACAAGCAAGAAATCACGACATATACATATATTTACAGGTAGGTGTATAGTATAACACCTAAACAGGCAGGACAGGGTGCACATAGGCACATAAATCACTTTCATGTCAGGTCATGCATATACAGGCTAGCAAGACATTTAAAGTGTGTAGTTCAGGCTTTCTGGAACAAGCTAGTAAATCACGTGAACACAATCGAGTGCATAAGAAATCCAAGTAAATGAAAACATAAGAAAGATTTCCACAAGATACCGGACTAAGCATTGAGGATTTAAGATTTAAATCGAGGTGTATAAGGTACCGCATGTCAGTTTTGTCACTGGCTTGGTACTCAATAAGATTTAGGACATTTCAAGCATCCTATCCACATTGATAATTCGAAAGTCCTCAATGTATTTCCGGGATGAGATTTTTCTCTATTGAAGTCCCAAATAGTCCTTCCTAATCATCCCATGAACACGGGGTTCAAAATAGTTTTTCTTTCTTCTCATATCCAAAAAATTACTTGGAGGTCGGTCACCTTGGCGGTCAGTAGGTGGCTAGCCTACTGGTCATCGCCTGGTGATTGCCCCCTGCAGAGCCAAAACTTCATGTTACTGATATGCCGACCGACCCTGAGCGGTCACCAAGTCGGTGACCAGTCGGCTAGTCGATTGCTGACCGCCCAGTCAACGGACAGTGCAGATTTTTAACACATTTTAACCCGTTTTTCCTTCAATACATTTCTCCAATAACCCTCTTCATTTCCTGCAATAAAATTGAGCTCAAATCTTCTCCAATTCATCATTCAACACTTACATTCTATTCATTCAAATTTCTCCCAAACACTTCCTTTCCATTCACAATCAATCTCAAGGTAAAGAAAACCCATTTATATGAAAAACCATTTGTAACTTTGACAACACAATACATACATTTTCATACCATGAACTAGAGAGAAATAAGCTTATCAATATGAACTTTTAAGAGTAATAGAAACCATTGCAAAGAGAATAGATAAATTACATTAAGAATCATTAGTGAAATATCAAGATTTCTCCGTAAAACATGTAAATATTCAAAACAATCCATTCATACACTTGCCTTGGGTCCAAGTTAGAAAATCAAGCCTCTAATCACACTCTTAAGCTCACAATCACCAATCTACACAAAAATCTCCAAATACAACCCATTACAAACCCTAAAAGATCAAAACAATGAAATAGAAGGAGGGAACTCTCAATAATGGAGATGGAGCTTCTCTAGGGTCACAAGAACACATATCTATAAGATGGAGATGATCACTTACTTGGAAGGTCCTCTAATGGCAAGAGTTATTGTTAGGGATTTTGTATTTGCAATTTGATGGATGCATTAACATTTGAGCATCATTTGATTCACTCACTTGCATTGATTTAAAAAATCTTGAAATCTTGATTTACACATGCATTGGTTTTTAGACTTGAAGAAATATTGTTTTGTGCATGTTTTGTTTTTAATCTTGGATGCAATTGAATTTGAAAAGAGTTTTATCAAATCAAGCAAGCCATTGGATTTAAAGTTTTGAATCATTTTAGGCTTTTGGTGTTTCATGTTTTTAAACATCTTAGTTTGATTTAAAACATGTCTCCAAGCTTGATTTAATGGCCCAAAAATCCCCTCCAAGAAAAACCTTCAAATATGCATTTTTGGGAAATTTTGCTCCCAAGGGGTCGACCTCCAGTGTGGCCGGTCGACCGGCCTAGGGGACCCGGTCGACCGGCCACACTGGAGGTCGACCGGGGAAAAGTGTCGTTGGCTCTTCCAACGGTCATTTTTCTGACCGTTTGAAGGCCAGGTCGACCGGGCTCTGTACCAGGTCGACCGGGCACTCGCAGAAACTCAACTTTTGAGTATAAAACCAAGTTCATTCCTTTTCAAAAGTTAGAGATTTTGAAGACACTTTTGAGGTGCTTTGAGACAAAGAAAAGGGGATTAACTAAGAGAGACCAAAGGATTATTTGGACAGCTAAAGCTTGGATTAATGAAGTTAAATCTCCAAGTAAGCTCTACCTCTCTTAATCATATGTTATATGCTTTGTTTAAATTATTGGTAAATTAATTTAAGCATTAGAACTATGATATGTTGAATCCATTCTTTTTCTAATCTTTGATTTATGTTGGATTGGATTCTTCACCCTTGATTTCTAACCAAGTTGCTTTAAAATCTTTCTTAATCATGCTTAGACAAAATCTTTGTTTTTCTTTCATAGCATGAGTCTTTTACTTGATTGAAATATTGTTTGTTGTTTTCATTCATTTAAACTTTAGTTAAATTAATTTGGTTTTGAAAACAACATTGCACATGCATCACATGTTCTAAGTTAGTCATTTTCATACAACTGGTGAGTCTTTGATTTTCATATCATTAACAAGTTGATACTCATACATGTGATTTGCATTAAACTTCAATCAAATCTTTTATGAGCCTGAAACTTTGAAATTGCTTTAAGCAATATTTAATTGAACTTTGTTTTTAACTTGATTGAAGTTATCACACACACACACATCATGAGCATACACATTTGCATTCATATAGTGTTTGTGTGAGTTTGATTTTCACTTTCATATTAGCCTATTTAAGAGGCAATTCCATTGAGCTTAAATTGTATCTCTTAGAGTGTTCTTTTGTGAAGACACCTTCTTAGAGAAATCCTTATTTGTAAAGGTTATTGCTTAGCCTAAGAAAAGCATTGTCTAAAGGTTATTGCTTAGCCTAGAAAAGCATCTTGTAAAGGTTGTTGTTGAGCCTAGAAAAACAACATTGTAAGGGTTATTGCTTAGCCTATTGAAAAGCATAAATAGTGGATATCCGGTGGGGTGATTAGATCACAAGCCGGTGTTAGGGATTTTGTATTTGCAATTTGATGGATGCATTAACATATTCACATCATTTGAATTTACACTCATGCATTGTTTTAGAAAACCTTGAAATCTGGTTTTATACATGCATTGCTTTTAAGTTTTGTAAAAGTTTTGTTTTATGCATGTTTTGGTTTTAAACTTGGATGCATTGGTTTTAGATTCCAAACTCTTTTGAAAACCTAATTTTTTGTGCACTACTTTTGAGAAATCATATTTAGAATTTAGGTTTGTGCCTTGCATACATTCTTCACTTTCAGAATCATCTTTGTATGCATTTTCATTTGAAAAGAGTTTTTTAGAAATCAAGCTAGCCTTTGTATTTAAAGTTTCAAATCATTTTAGCCTCCTTGTGTTTCATGTTTTTATACATCTTCATTTGATTTAAAACATGTTACCAAGCTTGGTTTAGTGGCCCAAAAATCCTCTCCAAGAGAAACCTTCAAATTATGCAAATTTGGGATTTTTTGTCCCAAGGGGGTGGCCCGGCAGTGTCGCCGGTCGACCGGGCCAAGCTTGCCGGTCGACCGGGACCACTGCAACTTTTTAGTGCAGTTTTTGAACAGAATTTCCAACGGTCAGATTTTTATCCGTTGTGTGTTCATGGTCGACCGAGGCCTCTTTGCAGGTCGACCGAGGACTTGTTAGGGTTTTTATAGATTGCAATTTGATGGATGCATTATCATTCAAGCATCATTTGATTTACACACTTGCATTGGTTTTAATTAAACTTGAAATATTGTTTTATTCATGCATTGCTTTTAAGATTTGTAAAAGTATTGATTTTTGCATGATTTGTCTTTTTATCTTGGATGCATTTGTTTAAGAAAAGAGTTTTCAAGAAATCAAGCAAGCCTTTGTTTTAAAAGTTATGAATCTTTTTAGGCTTTTTATGTTCATGTTTTAAAAACCATTAGAATCTTTAAAACATGTTTTTAAAGCTTGATTTAGTAGGCAAAAAGGTCCCCCAAGCAAAACCTTCAAATATGCAAAAGTTGCATTTTTTGCAAAAAGGGGGTGTCCCGGCAGTGTCGCCGGTCGACCGAGACAACTGCAGGCAGAATTTGCCTGGGAGCACCAACGGTCAGAAATATGACCGTTGTGTGTTCTCGGTCGACCGAGAACCCTTTGCCGGTCGACCGAGGACTAGCCGTTGGCAACTTTTTGCTATAAATATGAGTTCTTTCCCTTGCCAAAAGTTGGGAATTTTTTAAGCCCCTCCTTGAGAGGATTTGAGGCATATCAAAAGGGAAAAGAACCAAGGGATGAAGGGGATGATTAGGAAAGCTAAAGCTTGGATTAATGAAGTTAAACCACCAAGTAGGCTCTTCCTTCCTTAATCATATGTTTTCATGCTTTTGTTTTATTTTTGGTAAATCATTTCTAGCATGTTAAACTATGTTTGTGTTGTGTCCTTAACATATTTTATGTTTTGAGTTGATTTATTGTTTTGGATACAACACCATATGATTCAATCCAAGTAGTACTTAACTTTGGTAAATCAAAGTAGATCATGTTAATGAAAGAACCTTTGAAATTATATGTAACATGATTCCTATACTTGGTTGAATCTTTGGTTGTTGTTTTCCATCATAAGAAAATCACTTTCAAAAGTATCTTATGTTTTGGACTCAACTTCTTTACAAATCATATGTTTTCATGTTTTGTTTTATCATTGGTAAATCTTTAGTAACATGTTAACTTATGATGTGTTGTATCCTTAGCATGTCTTATATTTTGAATAGATCTATTGTTTTGGATACATCACCATTGATTCATCAAAGTAGTACTTTATCTTTGGTAAATCTAAGTAGATCATGTTAATGAAATATGTAACATGATTCATATACTTTGTTGAATCTTTGGTTGTTGTGTTCCATCATAAGAAAATCTCTTTCAAATGTATCTTATGTTTTGGATTCAACATCATTACAAATCATATGTGTATTATTTCACAACTTGCATCACTTTGATAGGTAAATCTTTTTCAAGTTGTATTTATAATTACATATGATTTGTCCCCTCTTTTCAATCAAATCTTTTTTTATGTTTTGAGCTTCATGTTGATTTGATTGACATCCCTATGCATCACATGTTTAGAGCTAATCCATTTCATACAGCTTGTGTAACTTTGATATCATTAACAAGTTGTTACTTTTAACATGTGATTGCATTCTATCCTCAATCATAAATGTTTTTGAGCTAAAACTTTCAAAAGCCTTAGGCATACATTTATGAGCTTTCTTTTTCAAAATGATTGAGGACCACACACACACACTTCATATACTTTCATCTTTGCATTCATAGTGTGAGTGTGTATTAGTTTTTCACTTCCATATCCGCCTAATTAAGAGGCATTGTAATGAGCTTAATAGAATCTCCATCAAGTGTATGTTAGACACTAAATTAGTGAGATAACCAACCTTGTGGTTGAAGAGGTTATTGCTTAGTCTATAAAAGCATAGTGTATAGGTTGATGTTAAGCCTTGAAAAACATCAATGTAAGGTTATTGCTTAGCCTTGGAAAGCATATTGTAAAGGTTATTGCTTAGCCTATTGAAAAGCATAAATAGTGGAAATCCGGTGGGGTGTTGGTTCACAAGCCGGTAGTGGATGTAGGCATTGAGGCCGAACCACTATAAATACTTGTGTGATGGTGAATGCTTTGTGGTGTTTGTTTTCTTTAAGCTTCCGCATTTTGTTTGATAATCATCACTTGTGACTAGTTTGTTTTAAAGAAGTTAAAATTATTAAAATTGGTCATAATTGGAGCTCACCCTATTCACCCCCCCTCTAGGGTTCGGATCCCCATGGACTTACAGGACTAGCCGTTGGGCACTCTTTGGCTATAAAGTCCATTCATTTCCAACCTTCTTTGAGGCTTGAACCATGAACCTTTGAGACCATATTGGAGCCAAAGAAAGGGGAAGAAGTTGGAAAGGCTAGAGGGCTATTTGGGAATCAAATGCTTGAGTTTTAAAAAGGTAGATCTTTACTTTTATTTTGATTTCCATTAAAATGAAATCCATGCATGCTTAAATCTTTGTATTTTCACTTATGCATGATTTCTAGAGTTGTGTTGCAAACTCAATATTATCTTTGGTAAATTAGATTGGTTTGCAAACTCTCTTATCCTAATCACATGTGTTCTTAGACTTTAACATTCATACAACTTGTTTGTTTCATTTCTTCAAAGTTGTTTGAATCTTTTATGTGATTAGTTTTCTCTTCAATCATCATTTTATAAGCTTTGATTTTAAAATGCATCAAGCATTCATTTAGGAGCATCATTGTGGAAATTGATTGAAGTAGAAACTTTCATACACATGTGCACACACTTTAACTTGTTTTAGTGTATGATTGTAATTGGAATTTCACTTTCACATTAGCCTATTTAAGAGGCAATTCCATTGTGCTTAAATTGTATCTCTTGGAGTGTTCTTTTGTGAAGACACCTTCTTAGAGAAATATTCTTGTAAGGTTATTGCTTAGCCTAAGAAAAGCATCTTGTAAGGTTATTGCTTAGCCTAAGAAAAGCATTTTGTAAAGGTTATTGCTTAGCCTAGAAAAGCACATTGAGAGGTTGTTGTTTAGCCTAGAAAAACAACATTGTAAGGGTTATTGCTTAGCCTAGTAAAAAGCATAAATAGTGGAAATCCGGTGGGGTGATTGGATCACAAGCCGGTAGTGGATGTAGGCATTGAGGCCGAACCACTATAATCCTTGGTGTTGTGGTGTATGCTTGTGGTGATTCATTTATTAGCTTCCGCATATTGTATGGTTAATCATCACATGTGACTAGTTTATGTTAAGAAACTAAAATTGGACTAAATTAGTCATAGTTGTAGTGCACCCTATTCAACCCCCCCCCCCCTCTAGGGTTAGGATCCCAAGGACTTTCAATTGGTATCAGAGCCTCGTGCTCTATCTTATAGGATCAAGTGTTTGGAACTCTTGATTAGGTGTAAAAACCTAGAGTAAAACCCTAGATTTGTCCTTGTATGAAAATCATTAGAATGGATTCCACTAGTTTAGACCTTGTAGATTCTTCTAGACCCCTCATTATTCCTTCTATTGGAGATTCAAACCCTCAAATTAATGAATCTCAATATGAGTCAAAAGAAGAAGAAAATGATTATGATGAAGATGATCTTCAACAAGCCTATAATGAATTATATAAAGTTTCCTTAAAGCTTGAGAAGAAAAACAAAAGTTTAAGAGAAGAATCTATGAATCTAAACAAACAATTAGTCTCTTCAAAAGATGAACTTAGAGAAAAAGAAGAAGTAATAAAATGTTTGGAATCTAAGTTCATGATCTCTTTAAATAACTTATCCAATATCAAAGATGAACAAAATGAGATCAAGATAAGTTATGATGATGTTAAAAAGGAAAACTTAAACCTAAGAGATCAAGTAAAAAGGCAAGACAAAGACTTTATCAATTTAAAATCCAAGTTGACAATTTCCATGGAAAACATGTCAAATGTTCAAAGTAAATTAAAAACTTTAGAACTTGGATCTAATGTCATTAATGAACTTAAAATTGAATTAAAACTTGCCAATGAAGAGCTAAGCAAATATAAGGAAATTGAAAATGAACTTACAAAAGTCAAACATGAAAATTCAATCCTTATAACCAAAGTCACTCAACTTGAAGAATATAAGCAAAAGTATGAGTGCAAGTTTACCCAAAGTGAAGAAAGACTTGAAAAGTTATTTAAATTGGTTAAACCTCATGGAGATAGGACGGGTATTGGTTTTAATAAGTACTCTTCACATGACCCAAAATTCACCAACACTTTTGTGAAAGGTGAGTCCTCTTTCTCTAGCACTCTTTCTCCCTTGCCCAAAACAAAATGTATTTATTGTGGCATTGAAGGACATTTTAGGTTTGAGTGCAAACTAAGAAGAAGCCATGTGTCTAAACCCATCTTTGAACTCAAAAATGTAGAATCAAAACCTATGAAGGGTAAGACAATAAAAATCAAGAAAGACTCCAAAAAGACTAAACAAGTTAAATCTATTAAAATGGAGTCTCCTAAGATAGATTCTAAGAAGTTTAAACAAGTTAAACCAAGCTTGAAAGAATCTATGAACAAAAATCTTCTCAACCTATCTCCCTTATATAAACCCATGAAAGAACTTTTGAATAAGGTAACAAAGTTAAATTTAAAATTCAAAAGTCAAGTGAAGGGAGAAAATAAGAAGAAAAGAAAAGAGAAACAATCCCCTAAGAAACAAACTCACCAACATCAAAAGACTAATCACCAATCTAAGCTAAATTTAGTGAAATCTAAATATCATGGTGATAAGTTCAAATTGAAAATTTATCAATTTAAATCTCCTTTAGTTGGTGAGACTTCCAAAATAGACCTCAAAGTTCAACCCTCTCAAGACCTTAGGTGGATTCCTAAAGTTATCGACCTTGCCAAACCTTAGGGTCTTGAACCTACTTGACCAACCTATTCTTTAATAGTTAAATCTCTTTGTTGGTCATGTTGCTTTGCATTTTGTTTCTATATAGTTACATCTATTAAAATGCATTGTTTCTTTATGATCATTTGATTTTGTTTTCAAGCACCATTCTTGTTACATAACATGGTTTTCAAAATCATTTGATTATAATTTCATCATGTTTGATTTGCTTTTTGCACACATATGTCTTGCATTGCATGTCTTTACATGATTAATTGATTGTGTTTTTAAAAGCTTTCATAGCTAATTTATTCATGATCAATTGTTGTTGAATCATTTGTGTTATGTCATAGTAAGATTATTTGAACAATTGATTTGAATCAATTCAAGTTTTTCCATGGATCCCTAAGTTATACTTTTATATGGAGAACATTGTTTTGAAAAATCAACTTGTATGTGTTTCAATTAAGTTATATCTTTTAAAATACAATGTTGAAAATTGATCTTCAAAATCTTTCTTTTTATGCTTTTTGTTGGATTTTGTTTATTGAATTGATTTGAAGATTGGTTGAATGGAAATGCTCTTTAACCTCATTAGTTATATTCATCTAAGCATGTTCCATGTTCTCATTTCCTTTTCTTTTGGTTTCATTATCTTAGAAATGGAAATGAATATTGTTTGCATATTTGCTTATGTGTTTACTTTCTTTCTATATGCAAATGACATTTGGTTCCATGTATGGTTGTGATCTTAGTTACATTTGTAGAAACCATACTAGAACCCAAATCCATCCTCTATGCCTTCTAGTCATTTCTTTTTGGATGGTTATGATGTTGATTCATGTAGATTCTCTTGGTATCATCCTTATACATGTTTCAACTTCATAAGTAGTGATCTTAATCTTATGAAACTCTTTGAAGTCCATTCCTTGCATTGATGTTGGTTGATGGATATCTTAGATGTTGAATTCATATGATTTTGACACTTTGGAAATTGCATGCTTTACCAAGTTATATCATTTTGCATTGCAATTTACCTTGTTCATCACTATGCTTATTAGTTATATCTTTAAAAGTGATGAATATGCATTTATGATGCTTGATGGAATTTTGAGTTTGTCACATCCTTGCTTTTAATCATGTTATCATATTCAATTGGTTTCATTTGGTATAATTTTCCATTGATTTCATATCCAATTGATGACTTATCTTGTGTATGTGTTAGACCTTGTGTGCTTTGGATTGAACTTGATAGTAATATGATTGTTCCATGTCACACACCATTAGCATCATAATGTTCTTGATTGTCACCTCTCTTGCTCTTATAGGTATATCTCATGACCACCATGTTTATGTGTTCATAATATGGGTTGGTTATTAGTTGAGGTTGGCTTCATGCTTGAATTTCATTTCACTCATCTTGCACATGATAAGTCATATTTATTGATTGAATGAAATGATTTTCAAAACCTTCATAGCATATGCTTTCCATAGTTAGATTATTTGATGCTATGATTAATAAACCCCATTGCTTCATGGATAGCTCTAATTTGGATTTTTCCTAATAGTCATACTTTTAAATCCATTTTAGAGTGATTGATTTAATAGTCATATCCTTAAATCTCAATTGGTATTCTTTGTTTTTCCAATTGATATCCATGATTGCTTTTCCCATTAGACCTTGCTTTCTTTTGGTAATTTGATCATAATGTGCTTTATAGTTAAATGAATCTAATCCTTTCCTTGAAGTTGACCCTCATTTGGTTGAACCATCTACTTCTTGAACCAAATAGTTATATCTTGTCAAAAGTTTGACAAAAGAAGAGAATGGATTGAGGGGGAGTGTAAACCTTCATAGGAAGTATTAGTTTTGATCAAATTGACCCTTGGATTGCCATTGAGCCCTTAGAGATAACTTCCATACATGATAGCCTGTTATGTATTTCATTTTCGATTTCTTTTGTTAACAGGTGCTACTAAAGGTATTTTCCTTATTTCATGTGTGTAGGTATTTTTGCAATTTAATGGCAAAGGGGGAGAGAGAGAGTTCAAGTACTCAAAGATCTCCTACTCTTCAAAAGGGGAGAGAGCTTTCAAGTTCTCTAAAGGTGAAGAGAATGTCCAAGCTTCCTAAGGAGAGTGGTGTATGATCTTCTACAAGGGGAGAGAATGCATACCTTGCCAAAGGGAGAGAGAGGCATGGTCAAAGGGGGAGAGCAAATAGAAGAAAGAAAGCTTGGAGCTAAAGAAGATGCTTGGCCATAGAGAGGAAGATGAAAAGAAAGCTTGAAGAATGATCAAGCTCCAAGCATCAAGAAGATTGAAGAAGAGAGCCCAAGAGCCCAAGCTAAGAGGAGGAGCATCCAAGAAGATTTCAAGACTTGTCCAGCTTAGGGGGAGCTGAAGACTTGTTGTGTTAATTCAATGATAAGTAAGTTGCCATCAAATTGCAAAGGGGGAGATTGTTAGGGATTTTGTATTTGCAATTTGATGGATGCATTAACATATTCACATCATTTGAATTTACACTCATGCATTGTTTTAGAAAACCTTGAAATCTGGTTTTATACATGCATTGCTTTTAAGTTTTGTAAAAGTTTTGTTTTATGCATGTTTTGGTTTTAAACTTGGATGCATTGGTTTTAGATTCCAAACTCTTTTGAAAACCTAATTCTTTGTGCACTACTTTTGAGAAATCATATTTAGAATTTAGGTTTGTGCCTTGCATACATTCTTCACTTTCAGAATCATCTTTGTATGCATTTTCATTTGAAAAGAGTTTTTTAGAAATCAAGCTAGCCTTTGGATTTAAAGTTTCAAATCATTTTAGGCTCCTTGTGTTTCATGTTTTTATACATCTTCATTTGATTTAAAACATGTTACCAAGCTTGGTTTAGTGGCCCAAAAATCCTCTCCAAGAGAAACCTTCAAATTATGCAAATTTGGGATTTTTTGTCCCAAGGGGGTGGCCCGGCAGTGTCGCCGGTCGACCGGGCCAAGCTTGCCGGTCGACCGGGACCACTGCAACTTTTTAGTGCAGTTTTTGAACAGAATTTCCAACGGTCAGATTTTTATCCGTTGTGTGTTCATGGTCGACCGAGGCCTCTTTGCAGGTCGACCGAGGACTAGCCGTTGGGCACTTTTTGGCTATAAAGTCCATTCATTTCCAACCTTCTTTGAGGCTTGAACCATGAACCTTTGAGACCATATTGGAGCCAAAGAAAGGGGAAGAAGTTGGAAAGGCTAGAGGGCTATTTGGGAATCAAATGCTTGAGTTTTAAAAAGGTAGATCTTTACTTTTATTTTGATTTCCATTAAAATGAAATCCATGCATGCTTAAATCTTTGTATTTTCACTTATGCATGATTTCTAGAGTTGTGTTGCAAACTCAATATCATCTTTGGTAAATTAGATTGGTTTGCAAACTCTCTTATCCTAATCACATGTGTTCTTAGACTTTAACATTCATACAACTTGTTTGTTTCATTTCTTCAAAGTTGTTTGAATCTTTTATGTGATTAGTTTTCTCTTCAATCATCATTTTATAAGCTTTGATTTTAAAATGCATCAAGCATTCATTTAGGAGAATCATTGTAGAAATTGATTGAAGTAGAAACTTTCATACACATGTGCACACACTTTAACTTGTTTTAGTGTATGATTGTAATTGGAATTTCACTTTCACATTAGCCTATTTAAGAGGCAATTCCATTGTGCTTAAATTGTATCTCTTGGAGTGTTCTTTTGTGAAGACACCTTATTAGAGAAATATTCTTGTAAGGTTATTGTTTAGCCTAAGAAAAGCATCTTGTAAGGTTATTGCTTAGCCTAAGAAAAGCATTTTGTAAAGGTTATTGCTTAGCCTAGAAAAGCACATTGAGAGGTTGTTGTTTAGCCTAGAAAAACAACATTGTAAGGGTTATTGCTTAGCCTAGTAAAAAGCATAAATAGTGGAAATCCGGTGGGGTGATTGGATCACAAGCTGGTAGTGGATGTAGGCATTGAGGCCGAACCACTATAATCCTTGGTGTTGTGGTGTATGCTTGTGGTGATTCATTTATTAGCTTCCGCATAGTGTATGGTTAATCATCACATGTGACTAGTTTATGTTAAGAAACTAAAATTGGACTAAATTAGTCATAGTTGTAGTGCACCCTATTCACCCCCCCCCCTCTAGGGTTAGGATCCCAAGGACTTTCAGCCGGTAGTGGACGTAGGCATCGAGGCCGAACCACTATAAACCTTTGTGTTGTGGTGCTTGCTTTTGTGGTGATTGTTTATATTAGCTTCCGCATATTGTTTGATTAATCATCACTTGTGACTAGTTTATGTTAAGAAGTTAAAATTTGTTTAAATTGGTCATAATTGTAGCTCACCCTATTCACCCCCCCCCTCTAGGGTTAGGATCCAAGGACTTTCAATTGGTATCAGAGCCTCATGCTCTATATTTTAGGATCAAGTGTTTGGAACTCTTGATTAGGTGTAAAAACCTAGAGTCAAAACCCTAGTGTTGTGCTTTCATGAAAATCATTAGAATGGATTCCACTATGATGGATTGTTTAGATTCATGTGTAGATTCTTCTAGACCCCTCCTTCTTCCTTCTATTGGAGATTCAAACCCTCAAATTAATGAATCTCAATTTGATCTAAAAGAAGAAGAACATGATTATAATGAAGATGACCTTCAACAAGCCTTTGAGGAATTATATGAATTATCTTTAAAGCTTGAGAAGAAAAACAAAAAGTTAAGAGAAGAATCTAAAAATCTAAACAAAGAATTAGTTTCTTCAAAAGATGAACTTCGAGAAAAAGAAGAAGTAATACAATGTCTAGACTCTAAGTTCATGATCTCTTTAAATAACCTATCTAATATCAAAGATGAACTAAATGAATTAAAGATAGGAAATGATGATCTTAAAAAGGAAAATTTAAACCTAAGAGATCTATTAAAAAGGCAAGACAAAGACTTTATCAATTTAGAATCCAAGTTGACAATTTCCATGGAAAACATGTCAAATGTTCAAAGTAAGTTAAAAACCTTAGAACTTGGATCTAATGTTGTTAATGAACTTAATTTCAAATTTAAACTTGCCAATGAAGAGCTAATCAAATATAAGGAAATTGAAAATGTTCTTTTAAAAGTCAAAAACGAAAATTCAATCCTTATAACCAAAGTCACTCAACTTGAAGGTATAAACAAAAGTATGAGTGCAAGTTTACCCAAAGTGAAGAGAGACTTGAAAAATTATTTAAATTGGGTAAACCTCATGGAGATAGGACGGGTCTTGGTTTTGATAGGAATATTTCACATGACCCTAAATTCACTAACACATTTGTGAAAAGTGAGTCCTCTTTCTCTAGCACTCTTTATCCTTTGCCCAAAACTAAATGTATTTATTGTGGCATTGAAGGGCATTTTAGGTTTGAGTGTAAATTAAGAAGAAGCCATGTGTCTAAACCCATTTTTGAACCCGAAAAGGTAGAATCTAAAACTATGAAAGGTAAGACACTAAAAAACAAAGAAGACTCCAAAAAGATTAAACAAGTTAAATCAATTAAAATGGAGTCTCCTAAAATAGATTCTAAAAAGTTTAAACAAGTTAAACCAAGTATAAAAGAATCTATAAACAAAAAGCTTCTCAACCTATCTCCCTTATATCAACCCATGAAAGAACTTTTGAATAAAGTAACAAAGTTAAATTTAAAATTCAAACGTCAAATAAAGGGAGAATATAAGAAGAAAAGAAAAATGAACAAATCCCCAAAGAAACAAACACACCAACTTTCTAAGACTAATCATCAATCTAAAATAGTCAAACCTCAAAGATTTGATGTTAAGTCTAAAAGAATTCAATCTCTATCTCCTTTAGTTGGTGGAATTTCCAAAATAGTCTCCAAAGCCCAAGACCTTAGGTGGATTCCTAAAGTTAGATACTTAGACAAACCTTAAGGCCTTGAACCTCATTGACCAACCTATCCTTTATAGTTAAATCTTTTTGTTGGTCATGTTGCATGTGCATTTTGTTTCTATATAGTTACATTTATTAAAATGCATTGTTTCTTTATGATCATTTGATTTTGTTTTCATGCACCATTCTAAGTTACATGTCATGATTTTCAAAATCATTTGATTATAATTTCATCATGTTAGATTTGCTTTTTGCTTATATTTAGTTGTATGACTTGCATTGCATTTCTTTACATGATCAATTGATTGTGAGTTCAAAAGCTTTCATAGCTAGATTATTCATGATCAATTGTTGTTGAATCATTTGTGTAGATGTCTTGGTAAGATTATTTGAACAAATGATTTGAATCAATTTAAGTTTTTCCATGGATTTCTAAGTTATACTTTAATATGGAAAATCATTATTTTGAAAAATCAACTTGTATGTGTTTCATTTAAGTTATATCTTTTTAAAATACAATGTTGAAAATTGTTCTTCAAAGTCATTCTTTTATGCTTATTGTTGGATTTTGTTTATTGAAATGATTTGAAGATTGTATGAATGGAAATGCTCTAAAACATCATTAGTTATAATCATCTAAGCATGTTCCATGTTCTCATTTCCTTTCCTTTTGGTTTCATCATCTTAGAAATGGAAATGAATGTTGTTTGCATGTTTCCTTATTTGTTTACATTCTTTTATATGCAAATGTCAAATTGTTCTATGTATGGTTGTGATATTAGTTATATTTGTAGAAACCATACTAGAACTTAAATCCATCATCTATGCCTTCTAGTCATTCTTTTTGGATGGTTATGATGTTGATTCATGTGTATTCTCTAAATGATGTCATTCTTATACATGCTTCAACTTCATAGTAGTGATATTGATCGTATGAAACTCTTTGAAATCCATTCCTCATATTTCTATATGTTTGATGGATATCTTAGATGTTGAATTCATATGATTTAGTCACTTTGAAAATTGCATGCATTTCAAAGTTATATCTTTTTGCATTGCAATTTACCTTGTTCATCACTATGCTCATTAGTTATATCTTTAAAAGTGATGAATATCAATTTATGATGCTTGATGGAATTTTGTGTTTGTCACATCCTTGCTTTTAATCATGTTGTCATATTCAATTGGTTTCATTTGGTATAACCTTCCATTGATTTCATATCCAATTGATGTCTTATCTTGTGTATGTGATAGACCTTGTGTACATTGGATTGAACTTGATAGTTATATGTTTTCATTCCATGTCACACACCATTAGCATCATAATTTTCATGATTGCCTCCTCCCTTGCTCTTATAGGTAAATCTCATTACCACCATGTTTATGTGTTCATAATATTGGTTGGTTAATAGTTGAGGTTGGCTTCATGTTTGAATTTCATTTCACTCATCTTGCACATGATAGTCATATTTTTTGATTGAATGAAATGATTTCAAAACTTTCATAGCATATGATTTTCATAGTTAAATTATTTGATGCTATGTTTAGTAAACCCCATGTCATCATGGATAGCTCTAATTTGGATTTTTCCTAATAGTTATATTTTTAAATCCATTTTAGAGTGATTGCTTTGTTAGTATTATCCTTGAATCTCAATTGGTATTCTTTGTCTTTCCAATTGGTATCCATGATCGCTTTTCCCATTGACCTTACTCTTTTGGTAATTTGATCATTTTGTGCACTATAGTTAAATGTATCTAATCTTTCTCTTGAAGTTGACCCTCAATTGGTTAAACCATATTCTTCTTGAACTAAATAGTTATATCTTAGTCAACTTGTTGACAAAAGGAGAGAATGGATTGAGGGGGAGTGTAAACCTTCATAGGAAGTATTAGTTTTGATCAAATTCACCCTTGAATTGGCTTTGAACCCTTAGAGATTACTTCCATACATGATAACCTGTTATGAATTTCATTTTCGATTTCTTTTGATAACAGGTGCTAGTAAAGGTATTTTCCTTGTTTCATGTGTGTAGGTACCTTTGCAATTTAATGTCAAAGGGGGGGGGGGAGCATTCAAGTTCTCTAAAGGGGAAGAGAATGTCCAAGCTTCCAAAGGGGAGATTTTGTATGATCTTCTACAGGGGGAGATAATGCATTTCTTGCCAAAGGGTGAGAGAGGCATGGTCAAAGGGGGAGAGGCAGAAGAAAGAAAGCTTAGGAGCTAAAGAAGATCCTTGGCTAAAGAAAGAAAGAAGAAGAGAAAGCTTGAAGAATGATCAAGTACCAAGCATCAAGAAGATTGAAGAAAAGAGCCCAAGAGCCCAAGCTAAGAGAATGAGCATCCAAGAAGATTTCAAGACTTGTCCAGCTTAGGGGGAGCTGAAGACTTGGTGTCTAATTCAATGATGAGTAAGTTGCCATCAAATTGCAAAGGGGGAGATTGTTAGGGATTTTGTATTTGCAATTTGATGGATGCATTAACATTTGAGCATCATTTGATTCACTCAATTGCATTGATTTAAAAAATCTTGAAATCTCTATTTACACATGCATTGGTTTTTAGACTTGAAGAAATATTGTTTTGTGCATGTTTTGTTTCTAATCTTGGATGCAATTGAATTTGAAAAGAGCTTTATCAAATCAAGCAAGCCATTGGATTTAAAGTTTTGAATCATTTTAGGCTTTTTGTGTTTCATGTTTTCAAATATCTTAGTTTGATTTAAAACATGTCTCCAAGCTTGATTTAATGGCCCAAAAATCCTGTCGCGACCCCGGAACGGATCCCGGGCCCGCGACGTACGTTGTGTTGTTGTTTGCATTGGAGATATACTTTCCCACAGGTTCCCGCGGTGAGGATTCCCAAAGACACGCGGAATCTGACTCACACGTTCAAGTTTGGGGAAGCGTGTAGCAAAACACATCAACATGAGCACCAATAAAATATTTAAGTGCCATGACAAATAGTAACAAGACATAGTATCAAAGATAGAAGCTAACATGGCATTCCCAACATAGTTCAAGTCATAAGACTAACACGAAAGTAAGTTAAGTTTTGTTACAACCCATAAGAGGCCAACAGAGGCCAATACACTTATCCAAAATAATCAAAGGAACCCCAAGACAAAAGATGACGAGACTCAAGAAACCCACCCAACGTCTAAATGACATCGTCGGGCTGCCACTCTCTCATAGGGGTTGGCTCACAAGCCTCCTCCTGACGCTCCTCCTCAAAGGCAACGTCTCCTGCACCTGGGCACCAACAAACAAGGGTCAAACACAACGGTTTGGCAGGTAATCAATTTAGGTGCAAGCATGAACCAATAACGTTTAAGAAAACATATAAGCAAATCCTTGATTTGAAATACTATAATGACTGGGATACATTTGCAGAAATATTTAACTGAGCTGAGATACTAAAACAAACTAGCATGAGTACATAATATATCATGAATAGTTATCACCACAAAGAGCCCATCCTTTCTCTCTCATTTATATAATGAAAAGAGCAAGCACGCACGACAAGCACGATAAACATAATATAATCACGACACGATTTCCCACAAAGACGGGAATTCCGGCCGCGGAACCGGACACGCACGATGTGTAATAAATACACAACCAGTCTGCAGACAGTCCACATGTTTAAGGACCCCCAGACAGTGGATCAAACTGAAAGGGCAGTCCAAGCTCAGTGGTGTTTACTTAATCCATGAATGCACAAAACACGCGAAACACTATCAAAACTTGTCGAGATAAAAAGGGGGAAGTCACTTATCAAAACACGACGAACACGACTAGCAAAAGGCATCATAAATATGCATAACACGCTTAGGAAGTAATCCCCTTTTTCTTGAAACAATTCTTCAAAACAAGCTTATATTTGAAATCCAAAACTAGTACACGATGGCACTTATCGTACCAAAACGGAATTCAAACACGAAATCTGACAAGCATGTGTTAAGGCTGTTAATTGACCTTCGTGTAATTGGGACTCCAAATGTCGGAATGTACAAGAATTGGTGTCCCCGAAGTTGGGTTGCATTTCGAAGTTCCATTTACACAACGTCTAGTCAAAACCCTTAACATAGTCTAGTTTTTCAGTCTTCAAGAAAATACACAACGAAATAACTCTTCTCCTGAATCTGGCAGGTTCGCTCGAGCGAACTCTATAAGGTGATGACACTTCGCTCGAGCGAGACAGTTCGTTCGAGCGGATAATAAGTGCGCTCGAACGGACAACTCTTTGTCTTGCTCCAGATTATACAGAGGGCAGTTAGCTCGAGCGGACCATAGGGTCGCTCGAGCGGATAGCTCTCTGTCTGCGCTCGGACCAAACAGAGGCTTGGTCGCTCGAGCGAATCAGCTTCTGCTTGAGCTCGTAGAGTACAGAAACTGCCTTTCTCTTGTACAACATCTACTACATTTTTCTCCTTCTTCTCATCCATCAATCACATACAATCCCTTGAGCCTTCATGCTCACCAAGGGTTCATTTATCACCATTTCACACATCCAAATCCAATAAAACATAACCATGAAGCTTGTAAACAAATTTAATGCACAATTTCTAAAATACAATGAAATCAAAATACACATGCATCATTTCCTAGAGAGATTACTTGCCTTGCCCAATGCTAACAATCCTTCTCAAGCACTTCACTCAAGCTATTCCAATGCTACAAGGAAACCCAAGAAAACCACACAAACTCACTCAAAATGGAAACAAAGAACCCATTTTAACAAAAAGGGTTTTCCAAATGAAAAACAAGATCTTAAGGAACCAAAATAACTCTATGAAAAATATGGGTTGAAGATCTTACCTAGAAATGGCCAAACAAGAGAAAGAGAAGAAAAATGAGCTTTTGCCCAACTTGGAAACTCAAGAAACTTGCATCAATGGAGAGCTTAGGATGGGAGGAAGAAGATGGTAGCCTTGGAATCTTTTTTGGAGTCTTCTAACTAGATCATGCAAGGTGAGGAAGATGGAAAGGAAAGAGGGATTTTCCAGCCCTAGGTCAAGAGAGTTGCAGGAAATTTGGGGGAAATGAATGAAAAGAGAGGGAGAGGGAGATTAAGTGAAGACAATGGGCCTTAATTAACATGAACCTTGAAGTGACCAAAACACGATCTTGTGGGCCTCGGATGACTTCGACGAAGAAGGATAAAACGATCCTCGAAATATCTAGTTTCCAAAAAGTATACTTTTGCCATGGTTTTGAGATCTCGAAAATTGTGTCCAGATTTGTGCATAAAAGACAATTTTATCCTCTTTGGGCCAAAACTTGGGTTTTTGGGCTTCAAACATGAATGGGCTTAAAACAAAAGTTGTAACACATAGAAAAATCATTCAAATGAAATCAAAATCACCATCACACGGAAACCGATACGATCCTCCCAAGCTTACACGGGCACTCAGGCCTTCCTGAGTGTGTCAGACTAATACTAAACATTCTCAAAATTCCCAAAGCTATGTCCAAGATTAAAGCTAATTACTTCTAACCCAACAACAACTAAACCCACTTAGGACTAAACACATACTAATCACACACTAATCGAATTGGTCTGGGTCGGGTCATAACAAAACCCCTCCAAGAAAAACCTTCAAATATGCATTTTTGGGAAATTTTGGTCCCAGGGGGTCGACCGTCCACACTGCAGGTCGACCGGGGCAAAGTGCCGTTGGCTCTTCCAACGGTCATTTTTCTGACCGTTTGAAGGCTTGGTCGACCGGGCTCTGTACCAGGTCGACCGGGCACTCGCAGAAACTCAACTTTTGAGTATAAAACCAAGTTCATTCCTTTTCAAAAGTTAGAGATTTTGACGACTCTTTTGAGGTGCTTTGAGACAAAGAAAAGGGGATGAACTAAGGGAGACCAAAGGATCATTTGGACAGCTAAAGCTTGGATTAATGAAGTTAAATCTCCAAGTAAGCTCTACCTCTCTTAATCATATGTTATATGCTTTGTTTAAATTATTGGTAAATTAATTTTTGCATTATAACTATGATGTGTTGAATCCATTCTTTTTCTAATCTTTGATTTATGTTGGATTGGATTCTTCACCCTTGATTTCTAACCAAGTTGTTTTAAAATCTTTCTTAATCATGCTTAGACAAAATCTTTGTTTTTCTTTCATAGCATGAGTCTTTTACTTGGTTGAAACATTGTTTGTTGTTTTCATTCATTTAAATTTTAGTTAAATTAATTTGGTTTTGAAAACAACATTGCACATGCATCACATGTTCTAAGTTAGTCATTTTCATACAACTTGTGAGTCGTTGATTTTCATATCATTAACAAGTTGATATTCATACATGTGATTTGCATTAAACTTCAATCAAATCTTTTATGAGCCTTAAACTTTGAAATTGCTTTAAGTAATATTTAATTGAACTTTGTTTTTAACTTGATTGAAGTTATCACACACACACACACATCATGAGCATACACATTTGCATTCATATAGTGTTTGTGTGAGTTTGATTTTCACTTACATATTAGCCTATTTAAGAGGCAATTCCATTGAGCTTAAATTGTATCTCTTAGAGTGTTCTTTTGTGAAGACACCTTCTTAGAGAAATCCTTATTTGTAAAGGTTATTGCTTAGCCTAAGAAAAGCATTGTCTAAAGGTTATTGCTTAGCCTAGAAAAGCATCTTGTAAAGGTTGTTGTTGAGCCTAGAAAAACAACATTGTAAGGGTTATTGCTTAGCCTATTGAAAAGCATAAATAGTGGAAATCCGGTGGGGTGATTAGATCACAAGCCTGTAGAGGACGTAGGCATTGAGGCCGAACCACTATAAACCTTTGTCTTGTGGTGCTTGCTTTTTTGGTGATTGTTTATATTAGCTTCCGCATATTGTTTGATTAATCATCACTTGTGACTAGTTTATGTTAAGAAGTTAAAATTTATTTAAATTGGTCATAATTGTAGCTCACCCTATTCACCCACCCCCCCCCTCTAGGGTTAGGATCCAAGGACTTTCAGTTATCTCAAAGAGAGCTTCAATGGTGATGGATTTCTCCTCCAAGAGTATCAATGGAGAGCTTGCAAGGTGGGGAAGAAGAAAATGAAACTCATTTCTTGATTGATGCAAGGTTGATGTGGATTTGGAGATGGAAGCAAGAAGATGAAGAAGAAATTGCAAGAAGAAACCCTAGGCAGCCCTTCAATGGAGATTAGCTAGAAAGGGTAAAGTGGAGAAAGGGTTCTCCTTTTATAGAAAGTGAAAGTGGGTCTCACAACTAACATGACTTGTCGGGCTAGAAACATGTTTCTCGGGATCTCGAATGAATTCGACGAAGAAGGAAGAAATGATCGTTGAAATTTCTAGTTTTCAAAAAGTTTATATTTTATAGGTTTCAGAGATATTGAAAATAGTGTCAAGACTTTTATGTAAAAAGATTGTTTTGCCCCTAACATTAGAAAAGTAGGGTTTCGGGGTCTCGAACGGGGACGGGATCAACACGAAAGTTGTAGAGATTAACGAGATAAGTAAAAAGAGGTTAAAACAAGAATTATCGGAAACTCGAATAATCTCCTAATTACACGTAAAGTCACTAAAAGAACCCCAAAGGGTCCCACTAAATCAAGAAGGTAGTAAAACTCCCCAAAGCTATTTAAAAGCTATTCTAATCCCAACTTAACCAAAAATACACAATCACACTTAGAACTAAAACACAACTTAATTAACGCTAATCGAGGTCACTCGGGTCGGGGTCTTACAAGGATGTCATCGACATATAAAACCAAAAAACTCTTTGCTCTTGGCTTTTAGCTACAAAACCAAATGGCTGCCTCATATAGATGTCTTCTTGAAGATTGTCGTTGAGAAACGTCGTCTTGACATCCATTTGCCAAATCTCGTAATCAAGATGAGCCGCAATGGATAAGAGTATTAGAATGGACTTGAGCATGGCTACCAGGCAGAATGTTTCCTCATAATCGATACCCTCTTTCTGAGTATACCCATTCGCAACAAGCCTGGCAGTAAAGGTCTCCACTCTTCCATCTGGTCTTCATTTTCTCTTGTAGACCTACTTGCAGCCAATACGTTTAATATTGGCAGGCATGTTCGCATGTGTTCAGACCTGATTGGAGTACATAGACTCTATCTCAGCTTTCATAGCTTCTTGCCAACGTCCCGAATCTATGTCATTGATTGCTTTATCAAAGTTACAGGGATCCTGTTCCGGTTCTTCCTAGATTGTCTCATAAGACTCTCCTAATAACGATAACCTGTCAGGGGTCTAACAACTCTCCCACTACGACAAGGCACTGGTGTAACTATTGGGTCAGGTATGGGTGGATTCTCTTCAAGTTCGGTCGTACTTGGATTTGGAATTGATTTCTCTTGAATCTCTTCCAAGATCTTATTTTCTAAAGATTTCTGGTCAATCATATAATCTTCCTCTAGAAAAACTACATTGGTGCTGACTAGCACTTTATGCACTCTATGATTATAGAATAACCAACCTTTAGCTCCTTTAGGATATCCTACAAAAATACATACTTTCGACTTCGATTCCAACTTATCCTTCTTAACCTTCGCATGTGTGCCAGACAACCCCAAATATGTAGATGTTGTAGACCAGGCTTTCACCCGGACCACAACTCTCGAGGAGTCTTAGGTATAGACTTAGATGGTATGAGGTTTAATATGTACATCGCAGTATCCAAGGTATATCCCCAAAAATTTATAGGTAATCCTGAGAAACTCAGCATAGACCTGATCATATCTAAAAGAGTCTGGTTCTTTCTTTCCTCTACTCCATTTTATTGAGTTATACCGGGAGCAGACAACTGTGATAGAATCTCATTCTCTGATAAGTATCCCATCAATTCAGTAGAGAGATATTCCCCTCATCGATCTGATTGAAGAGTCTTGATACTTTTACCTAATTATTTTTCTGCTTCCGCTCGAAACTCTTTGAACTTTTCAAAAGCCTTGGACTTGCAATGCATAAGGTATATGTATCATCTGCGTACTCATATTCTCCTCTGGCTCTAACATTTATGGGTCCACATACATTAGTATGCACTAATTCCAATAAATCTTTGGCCCTATTGCCTTTAGATGAAAATGGTCTTTTGGTCATTTTCCCTTCCAAACAGGACTTGCAGACATGCATTCGTTCTACCACCAATGAAGGTAAGATACCATCTTTCACTAGCCTGTCAATCCTATTTAGGTTAATATGACATAGCCTCAAGTGCCAAAGTTTTGTTGGATTAGATGAAGGTGACTTCCTCTGTAATGATGGCCTATTGATTATTTCAGCATTTTGTATCTCATACATTGTGGGAGTGATCAAATAAAGTCCATTGGTTACCTTGCCAAAACATATAAAAATACCGTTCCTCTTTCTGACAACTTCAGTACCAAAAGTAATAGAATAACTTTTAGTCACCAAGCTAGAACTGAAATTAAATTCAGCCTTAAAGACGGTACATAAAGAGTATCTGACAAAACCAACTTAATATCTGAAAACAATAAGGTAAGTACTCTCACTGAAACCGCTTCCGCCTTAGCATCTGATCCTAAGTTACCAATGACTTCTTCGCCACTAAGCCTCCTGGTTTCCCGAAACCCCTGCAATGAATTACAAATGTGATTAATTACACCGGAGTCAACACACCAGGATTCTGAAGTACTAGTTGCAAAACTAACTTAAGAAACAAGTGAGTCAATCATACCTGAGGTCTTTTTCTTCGACAGAAAATCAGGACAATTCCTCTTCTAATGTCTTTTCATACCACAATGGAAACACTTTCCTTTTGTTCCCGCACCCTTAGCATTTGTGTCGCAACCCCGGACTGGGTTAGCGACCTAATCTGGGATCGGGACGGTAATGTTTTGAAGTGTGGTGACAAGATGCCCACATTTATTTAATTTCCCACAGGTGTCCGTGGTGAGAATATCACAACAACATAACATATTTTTGTTTAAGTGCGGAAGCATGTAGCAAATCAAGTCTATAACTCAATTTCATCAACAAGATTGATAACCATCTATATAAAACATAATATATCAGAGTGAACAATGATCATAAAAGCATTTCCAAAAGTAAATGTTAATGTTTATACAAAAGATTAGTTAATTAACATTCCCAAAAATAAAGGCCAACAAAGGCCAGTACCACCCAAAATAATTCCCAAAACAATGTATTAGCCACTATCCAAAATGTTTTGTTTCTCAAGGCAACTGAATGTCTAAGTGACATCATTGGCTTGCCATTCTCCTATTCGTTGCGGCTCTCCGGCCGCCTCCTCAAACTCCGCCTCGGGATAACCGGCATCTAGACCTGAGTACCAAAAACTAGATCAGACATGACGGTTTGGCAGGTGGGTGAGAATATATAACAACATAATAATATTTAAATGTACCTTGGAAAACATTAAAACCTGTTGAAACAGTAATTTTCATAAAACACAATGCATAAGTTATTTGAAAGTCACATATCCAATATAAAACGTGTAAAGGTACCAATTAAGGAAAAGGAAACTAGCAAGATGGCAACCACACAAAGCTAAATCCTCTATCACCGAAGTGATAAGAGTACATCGGGGCGTTGATCTCTAACACAGGAGGTGATGAGATTCAATGAAATATACATATACATATAATTATACGGGACGGGACCAGGGTAGTGAGCTAGGTATCGGGAACCACGGTAGCAAGTCGGGTATAGGGATGGGACCACAGTAATAAACTGGGTTTCGGGATCCAAACAGCAGCTGGCGAGACATGAGGACTTTCAAGTCGGTGGATCAAACCGACAAAGTCGTCCAAGCTTAGTGGTGCCGACTCATAGGTGTAAGACCCCGACCCAAGTGACCTCTAACAGTACTAATTAAGTTGTGTTTTAGCTCTAAATGATATTAGTGGATTTTGATTTAAGTTTGTTTTAGAATAGCTTTTAAATAGCTTATGGGAATTTTGAGTGCCTTCTTGATTTAGTGGGACCCTTTGGGGGTTCTTTTAGTGACTTTACGTGTGATTGGAGAATTATTCGAGATTCCAATTATTCGTGTTCCAACCCCATTTGACTCATCTCGTCAATCCCTACAACGTTCGTGCTGACTTCGTTCCTGTTCGAGACTCTAAAACCCGACTTTTCCAACATCGAGGTTAAAACGGTCTTTTTACATCAAATATGGACTCAAAATTTGACGTCTCCAAAACCCTTGAAATATATACTTTTTAGTAACTAGGTTTTTCGTCAATCATATTTCCCTTCTTCGTCAAAATCATTCAAGGTCCCGAGAAACATGTTTCTAGCCCGACAAGAAATGTTAGTAGTGGAGCCCACCTTCACTTTCTATAAAGAGGGAACCCATTCCTTCTTTTCCAGTTCAAAGTTGCAGCCAAGCTGGGGTTTACCCCCTCTTCTTCTTCTTCTTGCTTCCATCTCCAATCCACACCAATCTTGCACCAATCAAGAAATGGAGGTCATCTTCTTCTTCCCCATCTTGCAAGCTCTCCATTGATACTCTTGGAAGAGAAATCCATCAACTTTGAGGTCTTCTTTGAGCTAGCTCTTGCCATTAGAGGACCTTCCAAATAAGCAATCATTCCCATCTTTTATATTTGAATTCTCGTAGCCCTAAAGGAGCTCCATCTCCATTATTGGAACCCTCTATTTCTATTTCATTGTTTTGGCTATTTAGGGTTTACGGGTTTTGTGTAGCTTGGTGGGCTTAAGAGAGTGATTAGAAGATTGATTTGCTAGCTTGGACCTAAGGCAAGTAGATGAATGGATAAGTTTTGAATGATTATATGTTTTATGAAAAAGAATCTTGATTTACACTAATTATTATTAGTGGTTGTATATGTGTTTTCATTTATTCTTCTTTCTACGGTTTCCAATGCTCTTAAAAATGCATATTGATGAGTCTATTTTTTCTTATTTGTATCTTGGAAATGTATGTAATTGTTGTGGTGCTTGGGAGAAATTTGAAGTGATGAAATGGGGGTATTGAATGATGAATTGGAGGAGCTCTTTTAGCTCATTTTATTGTAGGAAAATGAACAGGAAATGTAGAGAACTGTTTTGAGGAAGAAAATACTCGAATCTGAGCTCAATGTGAATTTCCCGCAGCTGGGCAATTAGCTGGCGGTCACCTATCGGTTAGCCACTTGGTGACTGGTGGCTTACCGAACTAGGTTCGGTTACCATTACAGAGAGTTGTTTTTTTTATTCTGAAAGGGCGATCAGTTAGCGGTCACCTAGTCGGCTTGCCGACCAATGACCGTCAGCCAACCAAACTGAGGCGGTTACAATTCCAGTATGTTGCATCATGTCAGTCAACCCGCAGTCAGCAAGCGGCTAACCGCCTACTAACCGTGAGGAAACCGACCTTCCCCAGGAATCTTTCTTGGAGAATGAAGAGAAATGAAGCGGTTTCTATCCCGATCGCTTGCGAACCCCCTTCTAGAGATTTATTAATGGCTTTTGATCTACCAATGTGTAAAGGGAGCCCAGTATGTCTTCAAACCTCAAGGAGTACCAAGTTTATATTGAACTCGACATATGGGACCCCTCTTCACATTGATTTAATCTTGAAATCTGATGCCCGACCGAGAAGATATGGAAATCCAATGATGTTCTATTGTTCCCGAATTTGTAATATGCACTTCCCGAAATTTATACTATATGACTTGTAATTCTTGAAAACACTGAAATCGTATTTTAGCAATTTGCTAGCTCGTCGTGAATTGCCCGAAACAAAGTGATAATTGTGCTTTTGAGCACCCTTTCTCGCCCGTTTATATAATTGCACATATGTATTTTATACATGTCCCGATTTCTGTTATGTGACCTATGTGTCGGCACCACTAGGCTTGGACGACTTTGTCGGTTTGATCCACCGACTTGGAAGTTCTCCTCCTGTCCTGCCAGCTGCAGTTTGGACCCTGATACCTGGTTTATTACCGTGGTCCCGTCTCGATACCCGACTTGCCACCGTGGTTCCAGATACCCGGCTCGCTATCGTGGTCCCATCCCGTGTAATTAAATGTATATCTATATTTCGTTGAATCTCATCACCTCGTGTGTTAGAGATCAACGCCTCGATGTGCTCTTATCACTTCGGTGATAAGGATTTAGCTTTGTGTGGTTGCCATCTTGCTAGTTTCCTTTTCCTTGATACCTTTACACGTTTTAAATTGCATATGTGACTTTCAAATAACTTATGCATTGTGTTTCATGAAAATTATTGTTTCAGCTGGTTTAATGTTTTCCAAGGTACATTTAAATATTATTACGTTGTTATATCCTCTCACCCACCTGTCAGACCGTCGTGTCTGATCTATTCTTTGGTATGCATGTCCAGATGCCGTTATCCCAAGGTGAAGTTTGAGAAGGCGGTCGGAGAGCCGCAATGAATAGGAGAATGGCAAGCCGAAGATGTCTCTTAGAGATTCGGTTGTCTTGAGAAACGAAACATTATGGGATAATGGCTAACACATTCTTTTGGGTTGTACTGGCCTTTGTTGGCCTTTATTTTTAGGAATGTTAATTAATTGATCTTTTGTATAAACATTAACATTTCCTTTTGGAAATGCTTTTATGATCATTGCTCACTTTGATATATTATGTTTTATATAGATGGTTATTGTCGCGATCCCAGACCAAGGACCGGGCCTGCGACGGTGATGCGCCGATCTAATTGGAATTTTATTTAATTTCCTACAGGTTCCCGCGGTTAGGATTTCGAGACACGTAGAATCTAACTCACACGATCAAGTTTGCGGAAGCGTGTAACAAATTACATCAAGACAAGCACGAATAAAAATTCAAGTGCAAGAATAGTAGTATCAAGACAAGGTATCATAAGTAAGAAATTATAACGTAGCATTCCCATCAATTCGAGTCATATAGTCAACGCAAAAGTAAGTTAAGTTTTGTTACAACCCATAAGAGGCCAACTAAGGCCAATACAATTCTCAAAATAACAAAAAGAACCCATGACAAAAAGAAGCGAACTCAAGATCCCGCCCGACGTCTAGTTGACGTCGTCGGGTTGACACTCTTTGACTGGGGGTTGTTAGGATTTTTATATGTTGCTAATTTGATGGATACTCTATCACTTTCACTATCAATTGATCACACACTCATGCATCTTAGTTTGGACTTTGAAATCTGAGTTCCTAGCTAGCATATGCATTTGATTTTCAAATGATTTAATCATGCATGTTTTAGAACTCAAAATGCACTATCAAAAATCTAGTTCTTCATGCATGTATTTGGAAAATCAAGTTAGAAATCTGGATTTGTGATTTGCATACATTCCTCATCTTTAGAATCTTGTTGTTATGCACAAATCATATTGGCCATGAGTTCCAAGTTTCATCTTTTAGAAAATTGAAAATTCAGCAGGAACTCCTCCCAGGCCAGTGTACTCGGTTGACCGAGCCCTATACCCGATCGACCAAGCCTACTAGTTGTTGGGAAATATAGCCAGTGTACCCGATCGACCGAAGGGTCATCGGGTCGACCAGGAAACTAGTCGTTGGCCAATATAACCGTTGGGCCTGGTCGACCTAAGGGTCATGGGGTCGACCGAGCCAACTAGCCGTTGGACTGTTTTTTCTATAGAAGTCCATTTCAATCCTATTGCGACCCCGGAACAAACCCCGGGCCCGCGACGGTTGTTTCTATTTGTTGGTTTGTTTTCCCACCAGTTCCCGCGGTGAGGATTCCCGAGGCACGTGGAATCTGTCTCACATGATCAAGTTTGCGGAAGCATGTAGCAAATCACGTCAAGATAAGCACCAATAAATTTTTAAGTGCTATTACAAATAATATCAAGACATAGTATCAAAAGAAAGGAGTTAACATGGCATTCCCATCATAATTCAAGTTATGAGATTAACACAAAAGTAAGATAAGTTTAGTTACATCCCATAAGAGGCCAACAAAGGCCAATACAATTCTCAAAATAATAAAAGAACCCAATGATAAAATGTAGCGAAACTCAAGAACCCGCCCGACGTCTAGTTGACATCGTCGGGTTGCCACTCTCTGACTGGGGGTGGCTCAAGAGCCTCCTCCGGACGCTCCTCCTCAAAGGCAATGTCACCTGCACCTGGGCACCAACATACAAGGGTCAAACACAATGGTTTGGCAGGTAAACAATTTAGGCATGAGCATATAAGTAGTAATTGTTTAAGGAAACATGTAAAGACATTTTGCTGAATTGTAAACAGTTACATGACTAAGGTGCATTTCAAAATACGAGCAAAGCTAACATGAATACTTATAATATCATGAATAGTTACATTCCACAATGAGCCCATCCTTTCTCTATCATTTATAATGAAAAGAGCAAGCACGCACGACAAACACGATGTACATAATATAATCACGACACGATTCCCACATATACGGGGATTCCGGCCGCGGAACCGGACACGCACGATGTGTAATAAAATACACGACCAGTCTTAAGACAATCCACATGTTTAAGGACCCCTAGACAGTGGATCAAGCTGAAAGGGCAGTCCAAGCTCAGTGGTGTTCACTTAAATTCATGAATGCACAAAACACGCGAAATACCATCTAAACATGTCGAGATAAAAGGGGGAAATCACTTATCAAAACACAACAAACACGACTAGCAAATGGCATAATTAATATGTGTAAGACCCCGACCCGAGTGATCCCGATTAGTGCTAATTAAGTTGCGTGTTAGTGCTAAGCTTGATTAGTGATTCTTGGTTAAGTTGGGTTTAGATTTAACCTTGATTTTTGTTTTGGGCTACTTTGTGTGTTTTGGATTTCTTGTGGGGCCCTTTGGGGGTTCCCTTTTCGGCTTGGTATTTTCTCGAGAAATTTCCCGATTTGTTGTGAATTGTGTTTTTGGCCCGTTGCATTCATCTTGTGGATTCCAACAACTTTCATGTTGATCCCGTTCTCGTTTGAGATCACGAAACCCGAATTCTTGGCCTTGAGGGCAAAACAGTCTTTACACACCAAATCTGTACCAAAACTCATTATTCTCGAAACCCGCGAAACATGTACTTTTTGGAAACTAGATATTTCGACGAACATTTCTTCCTTCTTCGTCGAATTCATCCGAGGTCCCGAATTAGATGATTTCAGTCCATTTAGCTTCTTAAGTTGTGGGACCCAAGCTCCTCATTGTTAACAAAAGAGAACCCACCTCTTCTTTCTCATTCACTCTCCATTGCTCCAGCACAACTGAACCTAGGGTTCTTGTGGTTTTCTTCTTCTCCTTGCTTCTTCATCTCCAAGCCTCACCAATAGTCCACCAACCAAGCAATGAAGGTCATCTTCTCCTTCCTCATCTTGCAAGCATTCCATTGATACCGTTTTTGGAGGAACCCATCAATCTAGAGATCTTCTTTGAACTAGTCCTCTTCATTTGAAGACCATCCAAGTAAGTGATTCTTCCCATCTCCTAGATTAGTGTTCCTCTAGCCCTTGAGAAGCTACATTTGCATTTTTGTTGGTTTATTCATTATCATTCTTTGTGTAACCCATTTTAGGGTTGTTTTTGGGATTTTTGATGTGTAGCTTGGCTTTGAGCAATAGAGGTGATTAAAGCCTTGTTTTCAACTAGCTTGGAATAGAGGCAAGTGAATGTTTGGATGTTTTTAATTTTGAAATGATTTGGTGTAGTCTTCATGGATTTTCCATACTTTCATTTAATGAGGTTTGTTTGAAATAAATGCTCATAATGTATCTTGATAGTTTCATTCAATGTTTTATAAACATGTTGGTAGAGCATTTATTGTTCTTGTGATAGCTTAGATGAATGTTGGTGAAATGGTTTACTTCTCTTTTATTTGCATTGGATTTGACATGGAAGAAGTGATGGAGAGAACTCTTAATGAGGATTTGGAGAAGTATAAAGAGAGGCATTGGAGGAACTATTAGCTCAATGTTATTGTAAGGACTTTGTGGATGTGAGGAAGATGGTTTTGAGGAGGAAAATGACTCAAAACTGGACTCAGTGAGCATTTTCGTAACTGGCGGTCAGCTCACGGTTAGCCAGCGGCTAACCGCCGAATGCATCGGCGGCTAACCGCCAGCTAACCGCGCACCGCGGTGACTTTTCCAGAGAGCATCATTTTCCACCTGAAAACGCGGTCAGCCTCACGGTTAGCCAGCGGCTAACCGCCGAACCCATCGGCGGCTAACCGCCAGCCAACCGCACCATCACGGTTCCTTTTCCCGAGAGCATCAGAATTCTCACCTGAAATTCGGTCAGCTCCACGGTCAGCCAGCGGCTAACCGCCTATCCCAGCGGCGGCTAACCGCCAGGTGACCGAAATTTCCCAGATTTCGAAAAAGCTCCCCGCTCGAACGAACTCTCCGGTTCGTTCGAGCGTTGAGCTTTGTCAATCGAAAGGGATTCACTAGGCATTGTTGATGCCATCCGAGAAAGAAACCATATCACAAAGATGTCATCCGAAACTTTGAAAAATCATAAAAGTGAATAAGGAGCCCGGAATGTCTTCAAACTCACGGAGTACCAAGTAAGGACTATAATAGACATACGGGACCCCTATTCACTTAAATAGATTTTGAAATTAGTATTTTACCCGAAATGTGTTATAACTCGTTATTTCACCTCGTTTCCAAGACTTGTATTACATGACTTGTTTTCCGAAAAGCATTGGAGTTACATCAGTAACAGTTAATTGTCCCGAAATGCATTGCCCGACATGAAATGATAGTGTGCCCTTGAGCACCCCGTTTTACCCGTTTATCTACTGTACTTGATTTACTTGCATATGTCTCGATTGGTTTTATCCTATGAGTCGGCATCACTAAGCTTGGATACCATGTCAGTCTGATCCACTGACTTGGAAATCCCTCTCCCGTCCCGCCAGCTGCAGTTTGGATCCCGATACCCGGTCATTACCGTGGTCCCGTCCCGATACCCGGTTCGCTACCGTGGTCCCGTTCCCGTATTATTATATTGTATATAGGTATACGTTGTTTCTCCTCACCTTGTGTGACTGAGATCAACGTCCCGTGATACTGTTGTCACTTTAGTGACAGAGGACTTAGCTTTATGTGATTGCCACCTTGTTATTCCCGATTCCTTGATTACCTCATATGTTTTATCTTGTTTACTTGTTTTATAGCAAATGATTTATCTGTTTTATGAGAGTTCTTGCTTAAACAGATTCATATGCTTTTCAAGGTATTTCCTCTATTATATGTTGTTGTATCCTTGCTTTCTCTTACCAGACCGTCGTGTCTGATCCTTTGCTTTGGTACTCAGGTCCCGTTGCCGGCTTCCTTGAGGAGGAGCCAGAGGAGGCGGTAGGAGAGCCGCAACCTCTAGTTGAGTGGCGTGCTGACGATGTCATGTAGACATCGGGTTGCTACGAGAGACGCACATTTTGGGAGCTATACTTTAACCATTCTTTTGGGTTATTATTTTGTTTATATTGGCCTTTGTTGGCCTCTAATTTTGGGGATGTAACTAAATGTTATTTGTTTAACTTTAACAATTTGGGAAACTTGCTTTATATATCATTGCTCATTCTGATACAGTATTTATACTTGTTGTTACTGTCTTCATGACTAATGATAGTTGGACTATTTGATTTGCTACACGCTTCCGCACTTAAAAGAAATGTTCATTGATGGTTGTGATATCCTCACCGCGGACACCTGTGGGAAATTAAAATAAAAATGTATATGTTGTTGACACTTGACACACAATTAATGTCCCGACTCCGGATCCGTCCGTCCTTCGGGGATTTCCCGGTCCGGGGTCGCGACAGACTGGTATCAGAGCGAGACATGTTTCAAGCAATTAAAAGAAACTAGAAATCCTAAGGACGTGGCGAGGATCCGTTAGATCTTTCGTTAGCTAGTATCGTGTGAGCAATGTGTGACCCTTTATTGGATTATTATGTGCTAACCATTTGTTTTGCAGCATCATGCCTCCACGAAAGAGACCGTTGAATGGTAACCCCACCGCAAGCAATAGTAATCATACAGGGCCTCTAGAAGAGGATATAGTAGAGAATCATGGTCATCCCCCAAACCAATTCCAAGACATGATGAGAGCAATGCTTGAGCAACAACGTCAAGCTAATGAGAACCAGGCCAGACTGCAAGAACAAATGCTAAAGAGAGAGGAAGACCATGCTAGAGAGATGCAAGAAATGCAGAGGCAATTGCTAGAGGTTCTGCAAAGAAGACCAGATCCGGTTCAACCCCAACCAGCTATAGTCATAAACCAAAGGCAACATGATCCAAATGCCTTATTTGAACGGTTCAGGAAGAGGGCTCCAAAGGAGTTTCTTGGGGAAGAGGACCCCATAGCTGCAGATGATTGGCTAGAGCACACAGAGAACATATTTGAGATCTTCCGTTGCACAGGAGCAGATAGAGTGAAGCTAGCATCGTCCCTTTTTGTTGGCACAGCAGATAGATGGTGGAAGACAGTGAGAGAAGAATATAGAACTATGGCTGATGCAGAAGTGTGGGCCAACTTCAAGAGACAGTTTCATGACAAATATGTACCCGCCCATGTCAAGAAGCAGAAGGCTATAGAGTTTCAGCAGTTGGTGCAAGGGAACATGACAGTCTTGGAATATCTTACTAAGTTTGAGAGATTGTCTAGGTATGCCCCGGAGTTAATAGATACGGTGGAGAAGAAGATTGCTAAATTCTTTGACGGGCTTAATCCCTTCATTGAGAGAGATGCCACTGGAGTGGTACCACCGGTAACTTTTGATGAAGCTGTGAAGAGAGCCTACAAGTTCGAAAACTTCCACAACAAGATTCTCAGAGTCCAAGGCAAGGGACAAGTGCAGCAACAACAGAACCACCAGCAAAGGAACCATCATAACAAGAGGCAGAGGACAGGGCCTAATGTGCAGAATCCAGTGGTTTGTATCCACTGTGGGAAGAACCATGCTAGTGCTGAGTGTCGTACCATCACGGGAGCATGCTTTAGATGTGGTTCGATGGACCATAGGATGAGAGATTGCCCTATGCCAAATAGACAGAATCAACAGCAGCAGCAAGGGCCACAACGTCCACCACCACCACCACAGCATGCATTGGTTGTCCAAAACCAACCAAGACCCCTTCAGCAGCAAGCACCACAGCAGCAGCAGCAACAATTTAGACAGCAACAACAACCACAGTAACAGGCCCGTAACCAGCAGGGACAACAGCGTCCACAGCAGCAGAATAGGAATGCACCACATGGCAGACCACAACAGGCACAGAACAGGCCACAGCTTAGAGGGCAAATCTATGGAGTCAACAGAGTGGATGCAGAGGCAGCGGGGAATGTTGTAGAAGGTACACTCCTTGTTTGTGGGATTAAAGCCATGATTTTGTTTGACCCTGGCTCTACACATTCTTTCGTGTCTCATAAATTTGCCAAGTTGATTGATATGCATGCTATAGAACTGGAGTTCATTTTGACTGTGGCAACCCCAGTAGGTAAACAAGTTGTTTGTAGAACCTTTTATCCTAGTTGCACAGTCCAGATAGGAGAAGTGGTTTTGACCGCAGATCTCATTTCTTTGGAGATGTTTGATTATGATGTCATCCTAGGGATGGATTGGCTGGCAGGGTACCATGCCACAATGGATTGTTTCCATAAGACCCTTACTTTCAGGTTGGTTGAGACACCAGCAGGAGTGTCATTTCAGGGAGAGAGGAGGAATCCTCGTCCAGGGTTTGTTTCAGCGTTGAAGGCTGACAGACTTTTGAGAAGTGGATGTGAGGCTTATTTAGCGTTTATCACGGAGGATAAACGGTCCCAAGGGGTGGAGGAGATCCCAATTGTTTGGGAATTCCCGGATGTTTTTCCGGAGGAGATTCCAGGTTTGCCACCCATGAGAGAGATTGACTTTACTATCGAGTTGTTACCCGGGACCGCTCCTATATCTATTGCACCATATAGAATGGCTCCAGCGGAGTTGGGAGAATTGAAGAACCAGTTGCAAGAGTTGTTGGACAAAGGTTTTGTGAGACCGAGTGTTTCACCATGGGGAGCCCCAGTGTTGTTTGTTAAGAAGAAGGATGGTTCGATGAGGATGTGTATTGATTACAGAAGATTGAACCAAGGGACCATTAAGAACAAATATCCATTACCAAGAATAGATGAATTGTTTGATCAGTTGCAGGGTGCATCATTCTTTTCTAAGATTGACTTGAGATCCGGTTACCATCAGCTGAGAGTTAGAGAATCAGATGTGTTGAAAACAGCTTTCCGGACGAGATATGGCCACTATGAGTTCCTAGTGATGCCATTTGGGTTGACTAATGCACCGGCAGTGTTCATGGCATTGATGAACAAGATTTTTGCGGAGTACCTGGATCAGTTTGTAGTGGTGTTCATTGATGACATTTTGGTGTACTCCAAGACCAAGGAAAAGCATGAAGAGCACTTGAGAATCGCATTGCAACTCTTGAGAGAGAATCAGCTGTATGCTAAGCTTAACAAGTGTGAATTTTGGCTAGACCAAGTAGCATTTTTGGGGCACATTATCTCAAGAGAAGGATTATCAGTGGATCCATCCAAGATTGAGGCAGTAGTGAATTGGGAAAGGCCGAAGAATGTAACAGAAATCAGGAGTTTTCTGGGATTGGCAGGTTACTATCGGAGGTTTGTGCAAGGTTTTTCGTCGATTGCGTCACCATTGACGAAGTTGACAAGGAAAAATGCACCATATGTATGGACAGATCAGTGTGAAGAGAGTTTCCAAGAGCTAAAAAAGAGATTGACTACAGCACCAGTCCTTACTTTGCCATCTGGAGGCGGCGGTTTCACCATTTTTACCGATGCTTCTAATGTCGGACTTGGTTGCGTGTTGATGCAAGAAGGAAAAGTGATTGCTTATGGATCTCGACAGTTGAAAGAGCACGAGAAGAACTATGCCACCCATGATTTGGAGTTAGCAGCGGTTGTGTTCGCGTTGAAGATGTGGAGACATTACCTCTATGGAGAGCAGTTCGAAGTCCACTCCGACCACCGCAGCTTACAGTATCTGTTTTCACAGAAGGATTTGAACATGAGGCAGAGAAGATGGATGGAATATATTAAGGACTATGACTTTCCAATCAAGTATCACCCTGGGAAGGCCAATGTTGTTGCAGATGCCTTGAGCAGAAAATCAGTAGGTTTGGCAAACCTAAGTGGCACTTGTATCTTTGAGCAGTTTGAAGAGTTGAGTCTAGATGTGCAGCCTTTAAGGAAGGGTGTTTTGTTGGCTAACATGACAGTGTCAGAACCTTCTTTCATTCAGAAGATCAAGGACAGTCAGTTGCAAGATCCAGAGTTGGTTAAGATTTCAGAGCACATAGCAGAACGTCCTGACTTTCATGTTGTTGATGGAGTTTTGTACTACCGTGACCGGCTGTGTGTGCCTAATATCGAAGATCTGAGGAACGACATCATGACTGAGGCTCATAGCACGAGGTACTCTGTGCATCCAGGCAGCACAAAGATGTATCAGAACTTGAAAGGTAGATTTTGGTGGAACAATATGAAGAGAGAGGTTGCAGCGTTTGTCTCCCGTTGCATGACCTGTCAGTTGATTAAGGCAGAGCATCAGAGACCTCCAGGGTTGTTGCAACCGTTAGAGATTCCGGAATGGAAGTGGGAGCACATTACTATGGACTTTATTTCGGGATTACCGAGGACTAGTAGAGGCAACGATGCGATTTGGGTCATTGTGGACCGTCTCACCAAGTCAGCACATTTCCTTGCTATGAAGACTGGGAAGAAGATGCACATGCTACCTTTAGCAGAGTTGTTTGTCAGCGAGATTGTCAGTCGTCACGGGCAGCCAGTTTCTATCACTTCGGACAGAGATAACAGATTTGTTTCGAGATTCTGGAAGACATTGCATGAGTCTATGGGCACGAGGTTACAGTTCAGCACAGCTTATCACCCTCAGACAGATGGCCAGTCAGAGAGGACGATTCAGACTCTTGAGGACATGCTCCGTGCTTGCGTGTTAGATTTCAAGACTCAGTGGGATGAGAGTCTACCGTTGTGTGAGTTTGCTTACAACAACAGTTACCACTCGAGCATTGGAATGGCTCCTTTTGAAGCTTTGTATGGCAGGAGGTGTAGAACACCTGTTTGTTGGGAAGAAGTTGGTACTCGCAGCTTCCATGGACCGACTATTGTTAGTGAGACCAGCGACAAGATCAAGTTGATTCAGGAACGTCTGAAAGTGTCCAGGAGTAGACAGAAGAGCTATGCAGATTCCCACCGCAGAGATCTACAGTTCAAGGAAGGAGACAAGGTCTTCTTGAAAGTGTCACCTACTAGGGGAACATTGAGATTTGGGCAAAAAGGCAAGCTATCACGGAGGTACATCGGACCATATGACATTGTGAGCAAGATCGGCGAAGTGGCTTATAGACTAGCCTTACCACCTGAGCTATCTGGTGTACACAACGTCTTTCATGTGTCCATGTTGAAGAAGTATGTCCCCGATCCTTCACATGTGCTCCGGCACGAGCCGTTGGAGATTCGAGAGGATGCTACTTATGCTGAGAAGCCCGTTGAGATCATTGACACAAAGGAGCAAGAGTTGAGGACTCGGACTATTCAGTGGGTGAAAGTACTCTGGGAGAACCATGGACCGGCTGACGGGCGGCTGACCGAAACTGCACGGGAAGTAAATTTTAGTTCAGATTTTTACATTTTCTTCTTCCCTTCTTCTTGTTTCTCATTCGATCTGCATTTCCCTGAGCCTACAAGCTCTCCAAGGGATAAAACCCACATTTCATATCACAAATTGAGACATTACATTCCCATTCTCCAATCTAAAACAAAATCCCCAAATTTTCCATTCAAAACATAAATTTCTAATGAAATGAGAAGAATGGAAAGAAAACAAATCAATTGCACACATGCTAACATCCATCCTAGATTGGTTACTTGCCTTAGTTCAAGATGCCACAAACCTCTTCAAGAACTTCCACTCAAGCTAATCCAAAGACTACAAAACCCATGAAAACCACACAAAACTCACTCAATCTTGAAAACAAGAAACCCATTTTCACAAAAGGGTTTGTAAACATGAAAAACAAGATCTTTGGGAACCAAAGAGGCTCCATTAAAGAGATGGGTTGGAGCTCTTACCTAGAAAAGGCCAAACAAGAGAGAAGGAAGAAAATGAAGAGCTTGCCCAACTAGAAACTTCAAGAAACTTGTATAAATGGAAAGCTTAGTATGAGAGGAAGAAGATGATGGTCTTGGAATTCCATTTGGAGTCTTCTAGCTTGATCATTCAAGAGAAATAAAGTGGAGAGAAAGGGTATCTCCTCTTGGCTGCTCTAGGGTTAGGGTTTGAGAATGAAAAGAGGGAAAGAGTTGACTTAAAACCTTAGCAAATGGGGCCCAAATGGTCAAATCTTGTATCAATGAAAACATGATCTTGCGGGCCTCGAATGAACTCGACGAAGAAGGATAAAATAATCCTCGAAATATCTAGTTTCCAAAAAGTATATTTTTGACATGGTTTTGAAATCTCAAAATTTGTGTCCAGATTTGTGTATAAAAGACAACTTTACCCCTTTTGGGTCAAAACTTGGGTTTTTGGGCTTCAAACATGAATGGGCTGAAAACGAAAGTGGCAACACATAGTAAAATCATTCAAATGAAATCAAAATCACAATTAAAAATGGAAACCGATACGATCCTCCCAAGCTTACACGTGCACTCAGGCCTTCCTGAGTGTGTCTGACTAACACTAAACGTCCTCAAAATTTCCAAAGCTATATCTAGGACTAAACTAATTATTTCTAACCCAACGATAACTAAAACCACTTAGGACTAAACACACACTAATCGCACACTAATCGAATTAGTCTGGGTTGGGGTCTAACATCCTCCACCCCTTAGGATATTTGGTCCACCAATGAAAACAAACATTTACCTCTGGTAAAAGCTGTGGATACTTCCTCTGCACTTGATCTCTCAATCTCCAAGTGACTTCCTCTGGCTCGTGATTTTCCCAAAGTACCTTGACCCATTGAATAGTTCGATTTCTCAATTCTTGCTCTTTGGTATCAATGATCTTGATTGGATTTTCCATATACGAGGCATCTTCTCGAATCTCCAAAGGTTCGTACTGTAGTATATGTGAAGGACTAGAAACATATCTCTTGAGCATGGAAACATGAAACACGTTGTGCACCTCGGAGATTTCCGGTGGTAACACAAGTCTATAAGTGACATCCCCAATCTTGCTCAAAATTTCATACGGACCAATAAACCTTCTAGATAATTTGCCCTTCTGTCCGAATCTCAAAGTTCCTCTAACTGGTGAGATTTTCAAGAACACTTTGTCACCCACTTGAAACTGCAATTCTCTTCGACGAGTGTCTGCATAACTCTTCTGCCTACTTCGGGCGATCTTCAAACGTTCCTGAATCAGCTTGACCTTGTCACTTGTCTCTCCAACTATTGTCGGTCCATGAAAACTACGTTCACCGACTTCTTCCTAGCAAACCGGAATTCTGCATCTTCTGCCATAGAGTGCCTCGAAAGGTGCCATACCGATGCTAGAGTGGTAGCTATTATTATAAGAAATTCAGAAAGCGGAAGTACTCATCCCACTGAACCTTGAAATCCAATACACAGGCACGTAACATGTCTTCGAGAGTCTGTATCGTCCTTTCTGACTGACCATTTATCTGAGGATGATATGCCGTGCTGAACTGGAGTTTGGTACCCATAGACTCATGAAGAGTTTTCCAAAACTTTGAAACGAACTTGTTGTCTCTGTCTGAAGTAATGGAGACGGGTTGACCATGTTTACTAACAATCTCATCAACAAATAACTTTGCAAGTGGTGTCATGTGCATCATATTCCTTGTCTTCATCGGAATGAAATGGGTAGACTTTGTCAAACGATCTACAATAATTCAAATTGCATTATTTCCCTTCTTGGTATTCGGCAAACCGGAAACGAAATCCATGGTGATGTGCTCTCATTTCCACTTCGGAATCTCCAACGGTTGTAACAAACCTGGGGGCTTATGATGCTCTGCTTTAATCAACTGACAAGTTAGACAACGGGACACAAAAGCTGCTATCTCTCTCTTCATGTTGTTCCACCAAAATCTATTCTTCAAATTGTGGTACATCTTCGTGCTACCCGGATGCATCGAGTACCTTGTGTTGTGAGCTTCATTCATTATTTCACTCTTCAAGTCATCCACATTTGGCACACACAACCGGTCACGGAAATACAGTATCCCATTCACCATCTTGAAATCTAGACGTTCTGTGACACGTTCTACTATCGTTGCCAAGTCTGGGTCTTGCAATTGACTTTCCTTGATCTTCTGGATGAAGGTAGGTTTTGATATTGTCATGTTTGCTAACATTGCACCCAGTTTCAGGGTTTGTACTTCTACACCCAACTCTTCAAACTGCTGTAAGACACCAATTCCTCTCAAACTGGCCATGACCACTGATTTTCTACTCAATGCATCAGCTACAACATTCACTTTTCCTAGATGATACTTGATTGGGAAGTCATAATCTTTGATATACTCCATCCACCGTCTCTGTATCATATTTAAATCCTTTTGCGAGAACAAATATTGCAAACTTCGGTGATCCAAATGGACTTCAAATTTCTCTCCGTAGAGGTAGTGTCTCCACATCTTCAATGCAAATACAACTGCTGCCAATTCCAAGTCATGAGTCTCATAGTTCTTCTCATGATCCTTCAACTGTCTCGAGCCATAAGCAATCACCTTGCCATCCTGCATCAATACACAACCCAGTCCCACATTTGAAGCATCTGTATAAACAATAAATCCGCCGCTGCCCGATGGTAATGTAAGAATTGGGACGGTGGTTAACCTTCCTTTCAACTCTTGAAAACTTATTTCACACTGTTCGGTCCAAACAAATGGGACATTCTTCCTAGTCAATTTTGTCAACGGTGTTGCAATGGACGAAAAGCCTTGGACAAATCTTCTGTGATAGCCTGTTAACCCCAAAAGGCTTCTGATTTCTGTCACACTGCTCGGCCTCACCCAATTAACAACTGCCTCTATCTTGGCTGGATCAACTGCTAAACCTTCTCTGGAGATGATGTGGCCTAGAAAAGCAACTTGCTCTAACCAGAATTCGCACTTACTGAGTTTTGCATAAAGTTGGTTGTCCCACAAAAGCTGTAACGTTGTCCTCAAATGTTCTTCATGCTTCTTCTTACTCTTGGAATACACAAGGACATCATCAATGAATACTACCGTAGAGTGATCCAAATAGGGTGCAAAGACTTTGTTCATAAGAGCCATAAAGATTGCGGGTGTATTCGTCAAACCAAAAGGCATCACTAAGAACTCGTTGTGCCCATATCTTGTTCTAAAAGCCGTTTTCTGAACATCCGAGTCTCTAACTCTCAGCTGATGGTACCCTGATCTCAGGTCTATCTTGGAAAAATAGGCTGCTCCTTGCAATTGATCAAATAATTCATCTATCCTTGGCAATCGATACTTGTTCTTCACGGTCACATGGTTCAATTTTCTGTAGTCGATGCACATGCTCAGACTTCCATCTTTCTTTTTCACAAACAACACTGGTGCACCCCAAGGTGAAACACTCGGCCTAATGAAGCCTTTACTCAACAATTCCTGCAATTGGAGTTTTTGTTCACCCATTTCTGCTGGAGCCATTCTGTATGGCGCAATGGAGACCGGAGCCGTCCCTGGTAGGAGCTCAATTGTGAACTCAACTTCTCTAATTGGTGGTAATCCCGGGATTTCTTCTGGAAAAACATCCGAAAATTCACACACAATGGGGATATCCTCCACCCCTTGGGACTGTTTTGTTGGAATATAGGTGGGTCATTCAGGTAGGTTTCAAAAACTTTTGATCCACTTAATGCAGGGATCAACTATCTAGAAGGCAATAAACCCAATCCAGGATGCAATCCCTCAAACTCATAAACCATGTACAGCAACATAACCTATCTAGAAGATAGAAAATAGCACCAAAACATGCAACCACGAAATCTACAATATACAAAGATATAGATTATACCTTTGGAGCTTAGTTGTGCTCTAATGGAGAATTTGAATTCTTTCTTTGATGATGAACACCTTCACTTAATCAAATCAGAATCTCCAACACCTTTTGATCTTCCAAGCTATGACCCGTATCAGATTCTCTTTTCTCAAGAAGATGGTGGAATCTCCATGAGAAAAACCCTAGAGTGAACTAGAAGAGAAACTAGAAGAGAGAGAGAAGAAGAGGAGTGTGCAACACTTACACAAAAGGGGCTTGGGCGTGAATTCCAAGATGGAATTAATGCATGGGGACGTCCAAGGCACTCCTCTCCCCTTTTTATAGCACTTAAGCAACCACCTCATTCTAATTGAAATAGAAGTCTTACTTCCACAACAATTAGTTGCTTACTAAATCACTATTAGAAGTCTTACTCCAAATATGATTAGTAACTTTCTCTTTTTCTAATTAAAATAGAAGTCTCACTTCCATTAATAATTAGTAACTTACTATTACCACTATTAGATGTCTCACTTCAAATAGAAATAGTAACTTTCTAGTTCCTTTTAGAGTTCTACTATAATTAGTATCTTTCTAATATCTTGGGCTAGCGTGGGGACCACTAGGGATTCCTTAGAAAGCTGGCTCTAACTGGGACACGTGACCCCACATCTCACGTGCAATCCGGGCCCACAGTTAATTACAAATAACTCTACTATATAAATGCAATTGCACTCCAGTCTTAGGAATAAATTACAATGAAGACCCTAAACTTCCACATTACCACAAGTAGGCCCCTCCATCTATATCCATGGATCAATTGGACTTGTCCAACTAATTAGATCCATATCTTATTATCCTTCAACCCCAATTAATTATAATGATCATTTGGTACCGATCCAATTAACTCTTAATTGGAATGGGTGCGTACTTACCAATGATAAATCCATTAATTGGCACAAGGGGACATTAAAGATAGATTTCATCTTGACCATTGAATGTACCCACAGCTCTACCACCACATACCCAAATCACCGAGGTGTTGACCTACAATTGGCCTCACTCATTGGTGACTCAAAGCAAATGAATAAATAGAAACTTGAGTTCATTAATGTCTCAGGATTATGAGCCTATTGCTAGGGAATTATGAGAGCAGACCTCAAAATAAAGACTATGTATATAAGGTGCTTCTCATGGTCCTTCAATACATCCAATGTACCACTACCATGATCCAGAATCTTACATTTCGATGATCGAGACAAATCACACTATCTCATAGTGATCAAAGTGTTGTAACCTTGTCAGATGAGATGTCCAATCTCATCACTGGTTGTGAAGATATTTAAGTATAAGACTTGCAATAGCTATCTCCTGTATGTGGATCTCATCCATACACATGTATTACATCTAGTATACTTGTGGACTCCGGTTCATCTCATGAACCATTATGTCATTTGTATTGGTTATGTGCAAGTATATAATTAAACACTATTCATCTCATGAAAGGAAAGCATGATTGTATTGATAAATAAAGAAATGAATCAATTTATTATATCATATACTTGGTATTGAGAGCATCAAAACTAACATGTTTATCCTCCGTGATAAACGCAATAAATGCCTGACACCCCACTCTGAACTAATCTGCTTGCCTTCAATACTGAAATAAACCCTGCCTGTGTTTTCCTCTTATTCCCCTGAAATATTAATTCTGCCTGTGGTCCTTGGAATCTGAATGTTTTGGTTTTACTAAAACAATCCATGGTCGCATGATATGCTTCTAACCAATCAATGCCTAAGATGACATCAAAATCATGCATGTCCAAAACAATGAGGTTGGCCGGTAAATGAACATCTCCTAACAAAACTGTACAGCTAGGGTAATAGGTTCTACACACAACTTGTTTCCCTACTGGTGTGGTTACTATCAAAATGTAATCCAATTCACTATGTGGTGCATCAATCATCTTAGCAAAACTAGGAGATAAAAATGAATGTGTGGATCCAGGATCAAATAAAATCTGAGCTTCTACCCCACAAACAAGAAGTTTACCTTCAACCACGTCTCCTGCATCTTCAGCATCCGTACGATTGAGATAATATAAACGTCCATGCATCTGTAGTCTATTCGGTGCTTTATTTTGCCTTCCTTGGCCATGTCTGTTATGTTGTGGAGGACGAGCATTCTAATTCTGTGCTGGTGGCCTGGCCTGCTGCTGTTGCTGAGGTAGTCTAACCTGATTCTGAACTGGTGCTTGATTCTGAGGAGCTGCTTGTCTTTGCTGTTGGTTTCTATTACCTTGATTATGAAGTTGTGGGCAATCCTTGGTTGCATGGTTCATAGCCTCACATTTGAAACAGGCACCTGTGTCCTTATGACATTCATGAGTTTCGTGGTTCTTGCCACAGTGGCCACAACCTTGTTAGGGATTTTGTATTTGCAATTTGATGGATGCATTAACATTTGAGCATCATTAGATTCACACACTTGCATTGAATTAGAAAATCTTGAAATCTTGAATTTCACATGCATTGGCTTTTATACTTGTAGAAATCTTGATTTATTCATATTTTGTTTTTAAATATTGGATGCATTTAAATTTGAAAAGAGTTTTATCAAATCAAGCAAGCCATTGGTTTTATAATTTCGAATCTTTTTTGGCTTTTTATGTTTCATGTTTTAAAACCCTTAAATGATTTAAAACATGTTTTAAAGCTTGATTTAATGGTCCAAAAAATTCCCAACCAAAAATATTTTGAAAAATGGATTTTAGGGAATTTTGGTCCCAGGCCAGAAACGCAGTGTACCAGGTCGACCGAGCCAGGCCCAGGTCGACCGGGTATACTGCCGTTGGCCATTTTTCAAACGGTCACTTTTTTTACCGTTGTGAAGGCCAGGTCGACAGGGGAAGAGCCGTTGGGCAGTTTTGACCTATAAAATGTAGTTCTTTCCTTTGTGAAAGTTGGAGATTTTTAAGCCTTCTTAGAGGTGTTTGGAGAAAAGACAAAGGGGATGAACTAAGAGAGACCAAAAAGTCATTTGGAGAGCTAAAGTTTGGATTAATGAAGTTAAATCTCTAAGTAAGCTCTACCTCTCTTAATCATATGTTATATGCTTTGTTTAAATTATTGGTAAATCATTTTTAGCATGATAACTATGATGTGTTGAATTCATTCTTCTCTTAATCTTTGATCTAATCAAGATTGGATTCTTCACTTTGTTTTCAAACCAAGTTTTGTTTTAAAGTCTTCATTAATCATGCTTAGCCTAAATCTTTGATTTCTTGTAGCATGATTCATTTTCTTGGTTGAAACTCTATTTGTTGTTTTCATTCATTTAAACCTTAGTCAAATTAATTTGGTTTTGAAAACAACATTGCACATGCATCACATGTTCTAAGTTAACAAATTTCATACAACTTGTGAGCTCTTGATTTTCATGTCATTAACAAGTTGATATTCATACATGTGATTTGCATCAAACTTCTATCAAATCTTTTATGTGCCTTAATCTTTTAAATGCTTTGAGCATATATTGATTGAGCTTTCTTTTTAAACTTGATTGAAGTTATCACACACACACACATCATGAGCATACACATTTGCATTCATATAGTTTTTGTGTGAGTTTGTTTTAAACTTTCATATTAGCCTAATTAAGAGGCAATTTCATTGAGCTTAAATTGTATCTCTTAGAGTGTTCCTTTGTGAAGACACCTTCTTAGAGAAATCCTTCATTGTGTAAAGGTTATTGCTTAGCCTAAGAAAAGCATTGTGTAAGGGTTATTGCTTAGCCTATTGAAAAGCATAAATAGTGGAAATCCGGTGGGGTGATTGGATCACAAGCCGGTAGTGGACGTAGGCATTGAGGCCGAACCACTATAAATCCTTGTGTGATGGTGCTTGCTTTGTGGTGATTGTTTTTATTAAGCTTCCGCATTTTATTTGTAATCATCACTTGTGACTAGTTTAAGTTAAAGAAGTTAAAATTGGTCATTATTGAAGCTCACCCTATTTAGACCCCCCCCCCTCTAGGGTTCGGATCCCCGGACTTTCAATTGGTATCAGAGCAGGTTACTCCATTTTAGGGCTTAACAACCCGGAGTTGATCTTTTCTAGATTAGAACCCTAGTGTTGTGATTTATTGCATATCTTTGTGATGATTTCCACTATGTTTGAAAATGATATTTCCCCTAGTATCATTGCACCACTCTAAGACTTTTTCAAGTTATATCTCCAAGAGTTGGTGAGTCCTCAAGTGATCTCTCAAGGTCATCCTTATCAAGACCTTAGGTGAATCTTCATTCGTACACATTTAGACTAACCTTAAGGCCTTGATCCTCTCTAGACCAACCTATTCTTTTATAGTTAAATCTTTTTGTTAGTCATGTTACATTTGCATTTTGTTTCTTTATAGTCACATCTTTTAAAATGCAATGTTTCATTGTGATCATTTGATTTTGTTTTCATGAACTTTTAAGTTATATCTCATGGTTTTCAAAATCCCTTGGTTGCAAAATTTTCATGATGGATTTGCATTTTGTTCATATAGTTATATCTCTTGTAGTGCATTTCTATTCATGATCAATTGATTGTGATTACAAAAGCTTTCATAGCTAGAATTTTCATGATCAATTGATGTTGGAAAATCATTTGATGAATGTCATAGTTAGATTTTTTTTGTAAATCAAATGATTTGAAGCAATTTATGTTTTCCATTGATTTTCAAGTTATATCTCTTGGTATGGAAAATTTGTGTTCAAGTGTCTATTGTCATTTTTAGAATACAAATTGAAATTTTACAATAGTACACTTCTTGTTTTTCAAAATCACTTGTTCATAATTCTATAAATGATTCTTTGTTGGAATTTTAAATATTGAAGTGATTTGAAAAACTTTGGAAAATGTTCTAAGCTTTATTGGTTGCATTTATAGGAGCATTTTCCTTGAATTTATTTCCTTGTGCTTAACTATGATTATATCATTTGGAAGGAAATAATTTTTACAAACAATTTGCATCTTTGCTCATTTAGTTACATTCTTTTTATGCAAATTGATTTTGATGTCTTACATTGCTTGGTTGGATATGGTATCATTGATTTGCATGTTTGTGCCTAACTTGGTATATATATTTTCATTAATGCAAATTGATGATTGTTTATGTGCTTTATAGTAAAATCTTGTATTTGAGCTTTTTTAGTACATATGTGATTTTATGTGCCAAGTTCATTTGGTTTAAACCTCATATCCATTTTCCATTGCAATGTAAGCTTAGTACATTTGCTTAGAGTGGAGATGTTGCATGATAGATTGATCCCTTTAACTTCATACCTTCTTGTGCTTACATAGTTATATTCTTTATTGATGATATGGTATGAGTTAGATCTTGAGTGTTGATTGATCCTCTCTATGCAAATGTCAAATCGTTCTATGTATGGTTGTGTTATTCATTATATTTGTAGAAACCATACTAGAACTAAAATCCATCCTCTATGCTTTCTAGTCATATTTTTTTTGGATGGTTATGATGTTGATTCATGTGTATTCTTTAAGTGATGTCATCCTTATATATGTTTCAACTTCATAGTAGTGATCTTGATCATATGAAACTCTTTGAAATCCATTCATCGTATTTCTATATGTTTGATGGATATCTTAGATGTTGAATTCATATGATTTAGTCACTTTGAAAATTGCATGCATTACAAAGTAATATCCTTTTGCATTGCAATTTACCTTGTTCATCACTATGCTCATTAGTTATATCTTTAAAAGTGATGAATATCTATTTATGATGCTTGATGGAATTTTGGGTTTGTCACATCCTTGCTATTAATCATGTTGTCATATTCAATTGGTTTCATTTGGTATAATTTCCCATTGATTTCATATCCAATTAATGTTTTATCTTGTGTATGTGATAGACCATGTGTACATTGGATTGAACTTGATAGTAATATATTTGTTCCATGTCACACACCATTAGCATCATAATTTTCATGATTGCCTCCTCTCTTGCTCATATAGGTAAATCTCTTGACCACCATGTTTATGTGTTCATAATATTGGTTGGTTAATTGTTGAGGTAGGCTTCATGTTTAAATTTCATTTCACTCATCTTGCACATTAGTAGTCACATTTATTGATTGAATGAAATGATTTCAAAACTTTCATAGCATATGATTTTCATAGTTAAATTATTTGATGCTATGTTTAATAAACCCAATTTCTTCATGGATAGCTCTAATTTGGATTTTTCCTAATAGTTATATTTTTAAATCCATTTTAGAGTGATTGTTTTAATAGACTTATCTTTGAATCTCAATTGGTATCCTTTGTTTTTTCAATTGGTATCCATGATTGCTTCTCTCATTAGACCTTGCTTTCTTTTGGTAATTTGATCATATTGAGCTTTATAGTTAAACGAATCTAATCCTTCTCTTGAAGTTGACCCTCAATTGGTTAAACCATCTTCTCCTTGCACCAAATAGTTATATCTTTGTCAAAAGTTTGACAAAAGGAGAGAATGGATTGAGGGGGAGTGTAAACCTTCATAGGAAGTATTAGTTTTGATCAAATTGACCCTTGGATTGCCTTTGAACCCTTAGAGATTACTTCCATACATGATAACCTGTTATGTATTTCATTTTCGATTTCTTTTGTTAACAGGTGTTCCTAAAGGTATTTTCCTTGTTTCATGTGTGTAAGTACCTTTGCAATTTATTGTCAAAGGGGGAGAGAGCATTCAAGTTCTCTAAATGGGAAGAGAATGTCCAAGATTCCTAAGGGGAGATATTGTATGATCTTCTACAGGGGGAGAGAATGCATATTTTGCCAAAGGGGGAGAGAGGCATGGTCAAAGGGGGAGAGCTATTAGAAGAAAGAAAGCTTGGAGCTAAAGAAGATGCTTGGCCATAGAGAGGAAGATGAAGAGAATGCTTGAAGATTGATCAAGCATCAAGCATCAAGAAGATTGAAAGCCCAAGAGCCCAAGCTAAGAGAAGAAGCATCCAAGAAGATTTCAAGACTTGTCCAGCTTAGGGGGAGCTGAAGACTTGGTGTGTAATTTCAGTGATGAGTAAGTTGCCATCAAATTGCAAAGGGGGAGATTGTTAGGGATTTTGTATTTACAATTTGATGGATGCATTAACATTTGAGTATCATTTGATTCACACACTTGCATTGAATTAGAAAATCTTGAAATCTTGATTTTCACATGCATTGGCTTTTATACTTGTAGAAATCTTGATTTATGCATATTTTGTTTTTAAATATTGGATGCATTTAAATTTGAAAAGAGTTTTATCAAATCAAGCAAGCCATTGGTTTTATAATTTCGAATCTTTTTTGGCTTTTTATGTTTCATGTTTTAAAACCCTTAGAATGATTTAAAACATGTTTTTAAGCTTGATTTAATGGCCCAAAAAGTTCCCAACCAAAAATATTTTGAAAAATGGATTTTAGGGAATTTTGGTCCCAGGCCAAAAACGCAGTGTACCAGGTCGACAGAGCCAGGCCCAGGTCAACCGGGTATACTGCCGTTGGCCATTTTTCAAACGGTAACTTTTTTGACCGTTGTGAAGGCCAGGTCGACCGGGGAAGAGCCAGGTCGACCGGGGACTAGCCGTTGGGCAGTTTTGAGCTATAAAATGTAGTTCTTTCCTTTGTCAAAGTTGGAGATTTTTAAGCCTTCTTAGAGGTGTTTGGAGACAAGACAAGGGGGATGAACTAAGAGAGACCAAAAAGTCATTTGGAGAGCTAAAGTTTGGATTAATGAAGTTAAATATCTAAGTAAGCTCTACCTCTCTTAATCATATGTCATATGCTTTGTTTAAATTATTGGTAAATCATTTTTAGCATGATAACTATGATGTGTTGAATCCATTCTTCTCTTAATCTTTGATCTAATCAAGATTGGATTCTTCACTTTATTTTCAAACCAAGTTTTGTTTTAAAGTCTTCATTAATCATGCTTAGCCTAAATCTTTGATTTCTTGTAGCATGATTCTTTTTCTTGGTTGAAACTCTATTTTTTGTTTTCATTTATTTAAACCTTAGTCAAATTAATTTGGTTTTGAAAACAACATTGCACATGCATCACATGTTCTAAGTTAACAAATTTCATACAACTTGTGAGCTCTTGATTTTCATGTCATTAACAAGTTGATATTCATACATGTGATTTGCATCAAACTTCTATCAAATCTTTTATGTGCCTTAATATTTTAAATTCTTTGAGCATATATTGATTGAGCTTTCTTTTAAAACTTGATTGAAGTTATCAAACACACACATCATGAGCATACACATTTGCATTCATATAGTGTTTGTGTGAGTTTGTTTTAAACTTTCATATTAGCCTAATTAAGAGGCAATTTCATTGAGCTTAAATTGTATCTCTTAGAGTGTTCCTTTGTAAAGACACCTTCTTAGAGAAATCCTTCATTGTGTAAAGGTTATTACTTAGCCTAAGAAAAGCATTTGTAAAGGTTATTGTTTAGCCTAAGAAAAGCATTGTGTAAGGGTTATTGCTTAGCCTATTGAAAAGCATAAATAGTGGAAATCCGGTGGGGTGATTGGATCACAAGCCGGTAGTGGACGTAGGCATTGAGGCCGAACCACTATAAATCCTTGTGTGATGGTGCTTGCTTTGTGGTGATTGTTTTTATTAAGCTTCCGCATTTTATTTGTAATCATCACTTGTGACTAGTTTAAGTTAAAGAAGTTAAAATTGATTAAAATTGGTCATTATTGAAGCTCACCCTATTCACCCCCCCCCCTCTAGGGTTCGGATCCCCGGACTTTCAAACCTTACCTCACTTGACCGTGCTCTTGCCTTGGTTTCTTGTTGTGTTGCTGCTTCTGATTCTGCTGCTGATAGTGCTGCTTCCTGTCTTGAACGATCAGGTTGTTAATATATTCAAACTTATATGCCCGTTTGACCGCCTCATCATATGTAGCTGGTGGAACTACTCCTATAGCATCTCTCATGATAATCGGATTCAATCCTTCCAGAAACTTTGTTATCTTCTTTTGCTCAGTGTCAATCAACTCGGTAGCATATCTAACTAATCTCTCAAACTTGGTGACATAATCTAGCACCGTCATGCTTCCTTGCTTGAGTTGTTGGAATTCAATAGCCTTCTGTCTCTTAACATGGGAGGGAATGTACTTATCCTGAAACTGTGTCTTGAACGCTGCCCACGCATCTTCGTTAGCCATTACCGTGCATGGGTCCTTAACCGTTTGCCACCACCGATCAGCAAGCCCATAGAATAGTGAAGCTGTGAGGTTGACCTTCTGTCTTCCCGTGCACGTAAAGACATCAAAGATTTTCTCGGTATTAGCTAGCCAGTCATCTGCAACTAATGGGTCCTCATTGCCCGAGAATTCCTTTGGTGCTCTCTTCCTAAACTTCTCAAATAACGCATTTGGGTCATGATCCCTATTATGGATAACAATCTGTGGACCCAAAGGTTGAGGCTATGGAGCTTGATTCCTGTTCTGAAGAACTTCCAAGAGTTGTCTCTGAACTTTGGCCATTTCCTCATCTTTCTTAGCTAACTGTTCTTGAAATTCGGCTTGAGTCTCATTTGCCTGCCTTTGTCGTTCTATCATAGTTTTCATGAGTTCTTGGAATTGTGTAGTGGTTGGCGTATTAGTTGTGTCTAACTCATTCTGATTACTGCATGAAGCATTATTGTTTGGAAACTTTCTTGGAGGCATGATATTGTAAAACGTGGTGTTAGTACACAATAAACATGGTATAAGGGTTTCTAAGGTCCTATACCAACGAATCTATCAAACTCATGAATCCTCGCCACGTTCCTAAGACCTTTCTAGTTTCTTTTAAGTGCCTGAAACATGTCCCGCTCTGATACCAGTCCTATCGCGACCCCGAAACGAACCCCGGGCCCGCGACGGTTGTTTATGTTTGTTGGTTTGTTTTCCCACAGGTTCCCACGGTGAGGATTCCAGAGACACGCAGAATTTGTCTCACATGATCAAGTTTGCGGAAGCGTGTAGCAAATCACGTCAAGATTAGCACCAATAAATTTTTAAGTTCTATTACAAATAATATCAAGACATAGTATCAAAAGAAAGGAGTTAACATGGCATTCCCATCATAATTTAAGTTATGAGACTAACACAAAAGTAAGTTAAGTTTAGTTACATCCCATAAGAGGCCAACAAAGGCTAATACAATTCTCAAAATAATAAAAGAACCCAATGACAAAATGTAGCGAAACTCAAGAACCCGCCCGACGTCTAGTTCACATCGTCGGATAGCCACTCTCTGACTGGGGGTGGCTTAAGAGCCTCCTCCGGACGCTCCTCCTCAAAGGCAATGTCACCGGCACCTGGGCACCAACATACAAGGGTCAAACACAATGGTTTGGCAGGTAAACAATTTAGGCATGAGCATATAAGTAGTAATTGTTTAAGGAAACATGTAAAGACATTTTGCTGAATTGTAAACAATTACATGACTAAGGTGCATTTCAAAATACGAGCAAAGCTAACATGAATACTTATAATATCATGAATAGTTACATTCCACAATGAGCCCATCCTTTCTCTATCATTTATAATAAAAAGAGCAAGCACGCACGACAAGCACGATATACATAATATAATCACGACACGATTCCCACATATACGGGGATTCCGGCCGCGGAACCGGACACGCACGATGTGTAATAAAATACACGACCAGTCTGCAGACAATCCACATGTTTAAGGACCCCCAGACAGTGGATCAAACTGAAAGGGCAGTCCAAGCTCAGTGGTGTTCACTTAAATTCATGAATGCACAAAACACGCGAAATACCGTCTAAACATGTCGAGATAAAAGGGGGAAATCACTTATCAAAACACAACAAACACGACTAGCAAATGGCATAATTAATATGGATAACACGCTTAGGAAGTGATCCCCTTTTTCTTGAAACAAATCTTCAAAACGAGCTTGTACTTAAACTTCAAAACGAACACACAATGATATTTATTGTATCAAAAACTAAAGTACGAACACAAAGCCTATCAAGCACATGTAAGGACCTTTAATTGATCTTTGTGTGGACGAAGCCCGAATGTTGGAATTTAAAAGAGAATTGGTGCCCTGGAAGTTCAAAGACATCTCAGGTTTCGAGTGCACAATATCAGGCTAAAGGTCACTTAACATGTTCTAGATTTCATTCTTACAAATATTCTTCAAAATGGCAATGGTGTCAAATTTGGTCAGCTCGCGGTCAGGTGTCGGCTAGCCAAACTAGGATATGGCGGCTAGCCGCCAGCTAACTGACAGGCTGACCGCTGGAGACCCAGATCCAAACGCAGCTCTCTGGAAAAGAAACCGAACTGACTTTGGTTGGCTTACGGTTGGCCGAAATGGGATCTGGCAGCTAGCCATAAGCTGACCGTAGGGCTGACCGCTGAACCCTGATGCACATGCCAGCTTCTGGAAAAGGAACCGCCGAGCTCAGTCAGCCCCATTTCGGCTAGCCGCCAGCTGACCAGCGGCTGACCGAAACTGCATGGGAAGTGCATTTCAGTTCAGATTTTTACATTTTCTTCTTCCCTTCTTCTTGTTTCTCATTCAATATGCATTTCCCTGAGCCTACAAGCTCTCCAAGGGATAAAACACACATTTCATAGAACAAATTGAGACATTACATTCCCATTCTCCAATCTAAAACAAAATCCCAAAATTTTCCATTCAAAACATAAATTTCTAATGAAATGAGAAGAATGGAAAGAAAACAAATCAAATGCACACATGCTAACATCCATCCTAGATTGGTTACTTGCCTTAGTTCAAGATGCCACAAACCTCTTCAAGCACTTCCACTCAAGCTAATCCAAAGACTACAAAACCCATGAAAACCACACAAAACTCACTCAATCTTGAAAACAAGAAACCCATTTTCACAAAAGGGTTTGTAAACATGAAAAACAAGATCTTTGGGAACCAAAGAGGCTCCATTAAAGAGATGGGTTAGAGCTCTTAGTTAGAAAAGGCCAAACAAGAGAGAAGGAAGAAAATGAAGAGCTTGCCCAACTAGAAACTTCAAGAAACTTGTATCAATGGAAAGCTTAGTATGAGAAGTAGAAGATGATGGTCTTGGAATTCCATTTGGAGTCTTCTAGCTTGATCATTCAAGAGAAATAAAGTGGAGAGAAAGGGTTTCTCCTCTTGGCTGCTCTAGGGTTAGGGTTTGAGAATGAAAAGAGGGAAAGAGTTGACTTAAAACAACCTTAGCAAATGGGGCCCAAATGGCCAAATTTGTATCAATGAAAACATGATCTTGTGGGCCTCGAATGAACTCGACGAAGAAGGATAAAATGATCATCGAAATATCTAGTTTCCAAAACGTATATTTTTGACATGGTCTTGAGATATCGAAATTTGTGTCCAAATTTGTGTATAAAAGACAACTTTACCCATTTTGGGTCAAACTTGGGTTTTTGGGCTTCAAACGTGAATGGGCTGAAAACGAAAGTGGTAACACATAGTAAAATCGTTCAAATGAAATCAAAATCACAATTAAAAATGGAAACCGATATGATCCTCCAAAGCTTACACGTGCACTCAGGCCTTCCTGAGTGTGTCTGACTAATATTAAACGTCCTCAAAATTCCCAAAGCTATATCTAGGACTAAACTAATTATTTCTAACCCAACGATAACTAAAACCACTTAGGACCAAACACACACTAATCGCACACTAATCGAATAGTCTAGGTCGGGGTCTAACAATTCCTCTCTTTCAAAAAGGCAGTTTAATGAATCTTTGGAACCATATTGAAGCCTAAGGAAGAGAAATAAGCTGAGAAAGCTAGAGGGCAAATGGAAATCCAAATGTTTGAGATTTAAAGGTATATCTTTCCAAGTTAAGATTGATTTCCATTCCAATTGAAATCCATGCATGTTCAACTCTTTGAAACTTCATATTAGCATGATTTCTAGCTTTAACTGAGTTGTTTTGCAAACACCAAATCACTTAAGTATATTAGATTGTTTTGCAAACACTCATGTCTCAATCACATGTGTTTTAGTCTTTAAACTTCATACAACTTGTGTAGTATGTCTTTCCAAGTTGTTTTGAATATTTCATGTGATTAGCTCATCATTTCAATCATCAATTTCTGTACTTAGATTTTCAAATGCATCAAGCATTCATTTAAGATCTTCATTTTAGAAATTGATTGAAGTTCATACACTTTGAGCACACACCTTAGCTACTTGTTTGTGTATGTTCGTATCTTGTTTTAACTTTCATATCAGCCTAATTAAGAGGCAAATGTATTGAGCTTAAATTGTATCTCTTTTAGTGTTTGTGTAGACACTACTTTGAGAGAAATTATTCATCTTATAAACGTAATTGCTTAGCCTAAGAACAGTATCATTGTAAAGGTTATTGCTTAGCCTTGGAAAAGCATCATTGTAAAGGTTATTGCTTAGCCTTGGAAAAGCATCATTGTAAAGGTTATTTCTTAGCCCAGAAAAGCACGTTGAGAGGTTGTTGTTTAGCCTAGAAAATTATCTTTGTATAGGTTATTGCTTAGCCTTTTTGAAAAGCAGATATAGTGGAAATCCGGTGGGGTGTTGGTTCACAAGCCGGTAGTGGATGTAGGAATTGAGGCCGGACCGCTATAAATCATTGTGTGATGGTGTATGGTTGTGGTGATTGTTCCTGTTAGCTTCAGCATTTAGTTTGATAATCAGCACTAGTGGCTAGTTAATATTAAAGAAGTTAAAATTTGGCTTAATTGGTCACACTATTTTGTAGCTCACTCTATTCACCCCCCTCTAGGGTAATGATCTCGGACTTTTAGGGGTAGCTCAGTAGCCTCCTTCGGACGCACCTCCTAAAAGGCAACGTCTCCTACACCTGAGCACTAAAACAACGAGCATCAAACACGATGGTTTGACAGGTAATCAATTTAGGTATGAGCATGAAACAATAGATGTTTTAAGAAAATCATAATAAACAAATGAAATTGAAACAATAAGTTAACTGTGGTACATTTTCGAAGATACAAAACAAAGCTAAGATACTAAAGTAAGCTAACAAGAATACTTATAATATCATGAATAGTAAATCCACAAAGAGCCCATCCTTTCTCTATCATTTCTAATGAAAAGAGCAAACACACACTACAAGCACAATAAACAAAACGCGATTCCCACGCCACCTGAGGTGGATGGGGACTTCCGGCCGCGGAACCGGACACGCACAATGTGTAATAGAATACACGACTAATCTGCAGATAGTCCACAAGTTTATGGACCCCCGAACAGTGGATCAGACTAAAGGGGCAGTCCAAGCTCAGTGGTGTTCACTTGAATTCATGAATGCATAAAACACACGAAACACGGTCTAAACACGTCGAAATAAAAATGGGGGAAAATCACTTATCTAAACAAGACAAGGCTCGACTAGAAAAAGGCGCAATTATATATGCACAAGATCTTAAAAAGTGATCCCCTTTTTAATACTTGAAATAAATCTTCAAACGAGCTTTTACTGGAAATTCAAAACGAGTACACGATGGTACTTATCATAAAAAAATTGAAGTTTAAACACGACATCCATCAAGTATATGTTGAGATCATTCATTGACCTTTGTGTAACTGAAACCTAAATATCAAAAAAATAATATGAATTGGTGTCCCCGAAGTTGGATTATATTTCGAAGTTCCATTTACACAATGTCAAGCTAAAGCCCTTAACATAGTCTAGTTTTCAATCCTCAAGAAAATACACAATTGGAAAGAAAACTCATTCCTGAATCTGGCAGGCTCGCTCGAGCGTCACTCGAGCGAACAGGCTTTTGTCTGTGCTCGCTGAGTGCAGAAACTGCCTTTCTTTTATGTGATTTCTGATTCATTTCTCCCCCTCTTTTCATCCTTAGACCTCCTACAATCCCCTGAGCCTCCATGATCTCCAAGGGGATCAATTTTACATTTTAAACCCATTCACATAACAATCCATACCATTAAATTTCAATTCTCCATCAAAATCGAAACAAGAATTCTAGGTAAAACACATGCTTACAATTCAAAGAAAAAATTGCAAAAGCTTGTAGAATGGTTAACACAATTGCATGAAGATAAATGAAATCCAAATGAATGAGTCTAAAACATCTTGTTTGAAAACTCAATAACATAGCTAGAAGAATATTTAGAAGCAAGGATGAAATCCATATCAAACATGCATCCATATTTCTATAAAGATCACTTGCCTTTGCTCAAATGCCACACAAATTCTGTTCAAGCACTCCTACTCAAGAGCTAAGCCAAACACTACAAAAACCCCATGAAAATCCATTCAAAACTCAACCAAATTGAAAACAAAGAACCCATTTTGAAATGGGTGTTGCATGCTAGAAAAATAAGTTTTTTAGGAGCTAAAAGGGCTCCATGAAAAAGATGGGTTGAAGTTCTAACCTAGAGATGCCCAAACAAGAAGAGATGAAGAAAATGGAGATCTTGCCCAACTATAACTTTCAAGAAAATAACATCAATAGCAAGCTTGGGATGAGAGGAAGAAAATGGTGATCTTAAAATTTCATTTGGAGACTCCTAGCTAGAGTATGCAAGATGGGAAGGTAGAAGAAAAGAAGGTTTTCCCTTGAGCTTTGGTTCTCTAGGGTTGCAGGAAAATGAGGATGAACAAGAGAAAGAAGAAGGATGACTTAAGTACTTGCAAATGGGGCCCATTAGGTCTAATTCTTGTGTCGACAAAAACATGGTCTTGCGGGCCCCGAACGAACTTGACGAAGAAGGATAAAATGATCCTCGAAAAATCAAGTTTCCAAAAAGTATAATTTTGATATGGTTATGAGATTTCGAAGTTTGTGTCAGGTTTGGGTATAAAAAGACAAATCTTCACTTTTTGGGCCAAACCATGGGCTTTTGGGCTTCAAATACGGACGGCCTGAAAATGAAAGTTGTAACGAATAATAAAACCATTCAAATGAAATAAAAATCATAATTAAAACAAAAATCAAAACGATCCTCCCAAGTTTGCACGTACACTCAGGCCTCCCTGAGCGTGTCTGACTAATACTAAATGTTATCAAAATTCCCAAAGCTATGTCCCGTACTAAAAATAATTACTTTTTGACCCAACGATAACTAAACCCAGTTAAGACTAAGCACACACTAATTGGGTTAGTCTGGGTCGGAGTTTAACATCTTCCACCCCTCAGGATATTTGGTCCACCAAATAAATCAAACTTTTACCTCTGGTAACAGCTGTGGACACTCTGCACATGATCTCTCAATTCCCATGTGGCTTCCTCTGGCTCATGATTTTTCCAAAGTGCCTTGACCCAATGAATAGTCCGATTTCTCAATTCTTGCTCTTTGGTATCAATGATTTTGATCGGCTTTTGCATGTACGAGGCATATTCTCGAATCTCCAAAGGCTCGTGCTTTTGCATATGCGAAGGACTAGAAACATATTTCTTGAGCATGGAAACATGAAATACGTTGTGCACCCCGGAGAGTTCTGGCGGTAACGCAAGTCTATATGCAACATCTCCAATCTTGCTCAAAATCTCTTACAGACCAATAAACCTTCTTGAGAATTTACCCTTTTGTCCAAACATTAGAGTTCCTTTAACTGGTGAAACTTTCAAGAACACTTTGTCACCCACTTGAAACTGTGATTCTCTTCGGCGAGTGTCTTCATAAGTCTTCTACCTACTTCGGGCGATCTTCAAATGTTCATGAATCAATTTAACCTTGTCACTTGTCTCTCCAACTATCATCGGTTCATGAAAACTATACACACCGACTTCTTCACAGCAAACTGGAGTTCTGCATCTTCTGCCATAGAGTGTCTCGAAAGGTGCCATACCGATGCTAGAGTCGTAGCTATTGTTATAAGCGAACTCAGAAAGTGGTAAGCACTCATCCCACTGAACCTTGAAATCCAACACACAAGCACGTAACATGTCTTCAAGAGTCTGTATCGTCCGTTCTGACTGACCATCAGTTTGAGGATGATATGTTGTGCTGAACTGAAGTTTGGTGCCCATAGATTCATGAAGAGTTTTCCAAAACTTTGAAACAAATCTGTTGTCTCTATCTGAAGTGATAGAGACGGGTTGACCCTGTTTTCTAACAATCTCATCAACAAATAGTTTTGCAAGTGATGCCATATGCATCATATTCCATGTCTTCATTGGAATGAAGTGAGCAGACTTTATCAGACAATCTACAATAATCCAGATTGCATTATTCCCCTTCCTGGTATTTGGCAAATCGGAGACGAAATCCATGGTGATGTGCTCCCATTTCCACTCCGGAATCTCCAACGATTGTAGTAAACCTGAGGGCTTCTGATGTTCTACTTTAATCAACTGACAAGTCAGACAACGAGACACAAAAGTTGCTATCTCTCTCTTCATGTTGTTCCACCAAAATCTATTCTTCAAATTGTGGTATATCTTCGTGCTGCCGGATGCATGGAATATCATGTACTATGAGCCTCATTCATTATTTCATTCTTCAAGTCATCCACATTTGGCACACACAACCAGTCACGAAAATACAGTATCTCATTCACCATCTTAAAATCTGGGCATTCTATGATATGTTCTACTATCTTTGCCAAGTCTGGGTCTTGCAATTAACTGTCCTGGATCTTCTGGATGAAGGTAAGTTCAGATACTGTCATGTGTACTAACATCACACCCAGCTTTAGTGTTTGCACTTCTTGTAACGCCCCAATTCCGGATACCGATATACTCGTTCGAATACCCGAAATTGGCGCGCTACTTCCCGGAAAATCCGAGAACTTCCAAGATCGTAGGCCGCAGTGAGGTCCAATTTAAAACTTTTTGAACCAAATAACATTCAGTGGTTAAAACTTGCGGAAGCGTAACATTTAAATAGAGCGGAAGCAATAGGTATCATGTATATTAAAGGAAAGCAGAACCGTGGTCTAATTAAAATGATTCAATGTAAATTTAAAGTTATACATCTTTCATTCTACCCTTCTCACTACAAATGTCACTCAAAACCCAAAATAGCATAAACTCTCAAAACCCTGGAATGTACTCCTCGCCCTCCGGCTCGACATCCGCGTCGGCCGGGCCCCATGCGTACTCTCCGGCTACAGGTGCCTCCACGAGGGCTAATGCGTCGTCGGGAATCTCTGGGTCAAGGCCTAAGCACCATAGAATGGGTCAGATCTAAACGATCTGGCAAGATACAGCATACTACTAACATAGCATATATATATCAAAGGAATTAAAGACAGGTACATAATTTAAATGAATAACAAGGAAAGAGAACTAGGCAATCGTGCATTTAAATCATAAGGAACCAGTATAAAAGAAATCAACTAAACTACTACACAAGGTGGCACATTCACACGAGCTGGAATACCGCGGGATATTATGCCGCGGCCCTCCCATACTGAACACAGTCGCGGTGGGGAATCTAACCAGGGAATAACTAATCCCGAATATCACTCATCAACTCATCATCTCATCACTCCAGATCGGCACGGCATGACACCTTGCCGTCTTAACCACACAGCTCATCATGATAGCTTCACCATACTCAACTAGCTCCTACCGGGGATGATCAGTCCACCGGCTGAGCTTAAATCAACCGAGTGAATGTTCATGCCGACTCGAGAATAACTCTAAGGTCTGTGTCTGTCTAGGCTTTGCCTTGCGTGAACAAGGTCCTAACAATACCTCTATAAGGTCCACACATCTCAATACAATCTCTGGATCTCATTCAAGATCCAGGCCCGCTCGTTGGATCCATACCAAGGCCCATCAGTACATGGCCTGGTCTAAAACTGTCCAAACGAGGCAACTAATCCACTATTACTGATAAACAGTTCCATTTCAATCCATATAACTTAACAGTCCAATAGAAACTACCTCTTCAAGCTAAAGGGTTCATATCACCACACTTAGGCCCATTAAGGGCCCGCCTAGACACAGACACGGGTCAACGATCTCCGAATTCACACAACCGGGTCACCTCTAGAAACCCTAGGTTCAGGTCTTCCAATTATGATTAATTAATAGCAAACAACTAATATAAAGATCTAAGATTGACTGAATAATAATAAAGAAGTATGAACTTCATCATAGGAATCAATAGGGAAGAACAACAGTCCAATCCTAGGTAAATGGGCCACTTCAGGTTCGGGTCTATCTCCGGTAATTCGATCTCTAAACGATGTCATTAATGCCGTAAAATACTGTATTTGGTGCTTAGTGGGTTAAGGGCATTATCTGACAACATTTAGAGGTCGAATCATCTTAGATAATCAACCAAAACACTAAACAGTGGTCCCCGCGAGTCAAGGTTGAGCCACACCGTTGACTCGGGCTAAGGACATTGACAAATACTCATTTGGATGGTCAATGGGCCTTACAACTGATCATACCTCCTAAGTGTTGAAAACTGGAACAATCAGGGTTTTCCAGGTGAACCTGATGTATAGTGAGCTTGGTTGATTTCCTGGCCGGGAAGATCAACCAAGTGCACTGACAAACCTGAATCAGGCTTCCTGGATAACTTAAATCGTTTCTAAAGGCTTACAGCGTGTCCGGTCAAACAACCTGGCCGGGATGATTGACCGCATACTCTGAAAACCTTAGAAAGATTGATGTTTCAGCTTTAAACACTTTCTAAAAGTTAATTCTAAGTTTCGGGTTGATTTGGGTGCAAACAGTCTGAGTTTCGGGTGAAAAACCAACTTTCAGTCATTTCTAGTGAAAACCATGTAAACGGGTCAACCTGGGCTAAGCCGGGTCAACCAAACTGATTAAAATAGGTTTTCTACAAGAATATGGCTGATGGCCAATTTTTCCATCAAAACCTAGTTGTCTCGATCGACTAGGATGGGTCCCAGTCGACCCAGACAACAGGAACTCAGACTGCAGAACACAGCTAACTGGGAGCTCTGTTTTTCCATTTTTCAGTGTTCTCGGTCGACTGAGAGGGGTCTCGGTCGACCTAGAACACTGTCGGGCGAGTCCTCGGGCGTGTCAGGGAAATTCTGCAGAAAATAACTGAGGCTTGATTTTTTGGAAACTGCAGTGTTCTCGGTCGACCTAGAGGGGGGTCTCGGTCGACCTAGAACACTGAAAACACTATTCCTGCAGATTTCTGCAACTTTTCCGTTTCAGCTCCGTTTTTGCCCAAATCACTTCCAATCACTTCCAAACTTCCCCAAACCACTTCTAATCAATAAATAACTTCATAAACCATCCATTAAACACCTTTTGGCCCACTGATCTTCCAAATGGGGGGTGAAAACCCCCATCCATCAGTGACCTTTCCATCCAAACATACACAAACAAGCTCAGGTAGAAACTAAACCATAACAGAACATCAAATGAAATGGAGAACTACTGAATCATGAACTAAAATACACATCCTAAGTTATGAGTATGATGCACTTGCCTCTTAGCTTGAGAATTGATTTGTAGAGAGAAGAGAGAAATAACAGGGGAGGTCCAAGTCCAGCTAATCAGTGAAGAAGAGGAAGAAGATGATACTCCAGCTGCTGTAGCTGTAGCAGCAGCTCTAGAAATCGTTTTCCAGCCCAATATCAGTAGTTACAGCCCTTAAAAATAGATTCCAGCAGTAGCCTTGGAGGAAATCCAGAGAGAATTGAGGGAAGAAGGAAGGGGAAAGAAGGGTGGCAGCTGCAGCTACTTTAGGAAGAATTCCAGCACAACAGTAGCTGGAAAATGGTTCTTTCAGCAGTCCCAGTGATGAAGGAAGAGCAGCAGCTGTAAGGTGAGGTTCCCACTCCCAGGTGATATGAAGGAGAAGAAGAAGAATGCAGCAGCATCAGCTCTCAAGGATTGTTTCCAGCACACAGTAGTTTCCCAGGTGAGAGCTCCAGCACAGAACCACCACAGAAATTTGGAAAACGGAATGAGAAGGGAAGAGGGGTGATACCAGTAGCTCCTGGAAAAATTCCAGCAACAGAACTATGGAGATCCTTGCTCAACGGGGGATGGATTGAGAGATGAAGGAGGAGGAGAAGAGTTTGCAATGAAACAGTAGAGAGAATTTGCCTTGGGAAGGGGGCTGGGATTTGCTTAGGGTTTTGAAATGGGTTTAAGAGAGGTTTTATAGGATTAGGTGGGATAATCAATTACTAGTTTAGCCCTAGGGTTTAATGGGATTAGGGTTAGGGTTTGAGGGTAGTTGGGTCATTAGGGAAGAAGCTTCTAGAAGACACCTTTAGCTTACACTAACCCTCTTAATCAACTTAATTAAACTCTATTAGTAACTAATCTAGCTCTAAAAGCCTAGGATTAACACAACACCTAATTAAATTAAAAACACTAACCCACTAAGTTAATCTAACTAACTTAGGAAGTCTAACTAGTCCATCTAATTAGTCCCAAATAAACTCAATTAAAACAGTAATTAACAATGATTAGCCATAATTAGCAATAATTAGTAGTAATTAGCGAAGATTAGCGAAGATTAACATAATTAAACAATAATTAACATAAGTTAGAGTTAATTAGTCTATAAAATAGCCCTTAGAGGGCCCACCAAGGGTGGGACCTCATATCATTCCCTCCTTTTAAAACATTTGTCCCCAAATGTAAAACAAGATTAGATCATACCTGGGGTAGAAGATGTGGATAGTCCTTCTCCACCTGGTCGCGTAACTCCCACGTAGCCTCCTCCGGAGTGTGATGCTCCCACTGAACCTTCACCCAATGAATGGTTCGGGTTCGGAGCACCTGCTCCTTGGTGTCGATGATCGCGACCGGCCTGGCGACGTACGATGCATCTGGCTGGATGTTGAGTGGCTCGTGATAAAGGATGTGGGTCGGGTCCTCCACATACTTCTTCAGCATGGAGACGTGGAACACGTCATGCACTCCCGAAAGCTCTGGCGGTAGCTGAAGCTTGTAAGCGACATCTCCAACTCTCGATCTGATCTCGAAGGGTCCAACATATCTCCGCGCTAGCTTACCCTTCTCACCAAACCTCAGGGTACCTCTAGCCGGAGAAACCTTCAGGAAAACTCTGTCTCCCTTCTCGAACTCGAGAGGTCTGCGTCGATTGTCTGCATAGCTCTTCTGTCGGCTGCGGCTGACCTTCAGGTTCTCAACTATCTGCCGAACCTTCTCGCTGGTGTCGCTGACTATGGATGGACCATGGAAACTCCTGACACCAACTTCTTCCCAGCAAACTGGGGTCTTGCATCTCCTCCCGTACAAAGCCTCGTACGGTGCCATCTTGATGCTCGCATGGAAGCTGTTGTTGTAGGCGAACTCGCACAACGGCAAGGAATCCTCCCAGTTCTCCTTGAAGTCCAAGACACAGGCTCTCAACATGTCCTCTAGTGTCTGGTTGGTGCGCTCTGTCTGGCCGTCTGTCTGAGGATGGTAGGCCGTGCTGAAGCTCAACTTGGTGCCCAAAGCCTGCTGAAGACTCTCCCAGAAATGAGAGGTGAAACGCGGGTCTCTGTCAGAAACAATCGAAGCTGGAACTCCGTGCAACGAGACAATTCTGTCGACGTACAGCCTAGCAAGGACGTCGAGTCCTGCTCTCATCGACACTGGCAAGAAGTGGGCTGACTTAGTCAGCCGATCCACGATCACCCAAATGCCGTCGTGGCGCCTCCTGGTGGCTGGAAGTCCTGCGATGAAGTCCATGGTGATGTGCTCCCACTTCCACTGCGGAATCTCAAGCTGATGAAGTAGTCCTGGCGGCTTCTAGTGTTAGACCTTGATCTGCTGGCACGTCAAACACCTGGAGACATAGCGAGCTATCTCCTTCTTCATGTTGTTCCACCAGTAGTAGCTCCTCAGGTTCTGGTACATCTTGGTGCTGCCGGGGTGAATCGAGTATCTGCTATGGTGTGCATCTGCGAGAATCTCGTCCTTCAGCTCCTGGATATCTGGCACGCACAATCTGTCCTGATAGTAGAGCACTCCGCCAATCAATCTGAACTCTGGCCTCTGATCAATCTGCTCGATCACTCGGACAAGCTTGGGATCGTTGCGTTGACTGTCCTTGACCTTGCCCAGCAACTCTGGTTCCCACGCTGACATGGTGGCAAGCAAAACTCTCTCGCTGAGCGGCTGAAACTGAACGTCTAAACTGCTGAAGACGTCGGTCCACACACCCTCTGCTGCTAGGAAACTGACGAGGGCGGTCTTCCTGCTCAAAGCGTCTGCTACGACGTTCGCCTTACCAGGATGGTATTTGATAGGGAAGTCGTAGTCCTTGATGTACTCCATCCACCTCCTCTGCCGGTTGTTGAGGTCGCTCTGCGTGAACAGATACTGCAAACTGCGATGATCTGAGTCCACCTCGAACTTCTCGCCGTAGAGGTAGTGTCGCCACAACTTCAAGGCAAAAACAACTGCTGCAAGCTCCAAGTCGTGAGTGGCGTACTTCTTCTCGTGCTCCTTCAGCTGACGGATCCATAGGCAATAACCTTGCCCTCCTGCATCAGAACACATCCAAGACCGGTCCCTGAAGCGTCGGTGAAAACTACAAATCCACCGTTACCAGAAGGTAATGACAAGATTGGCGCTGTCGTCAATCTCTCCTTCAGCTCTTGAAAGCTGTTCTCGCAAGCATCGGACCAAACGAACGGCACATCCTTCCGTGTCAGCTTGGTCAACGGTGCTGAGATCGTGGAGAAACTCTTGACGAATCTGCGATAGTAGCCTGCTAAACCGAGAAAACTCCTGATCTCTGTGACATTCTTAGGTCTCGCCCAGTTCGTCACTGCTTCTATCTTCGATGGATCCACTGCTAGTCCATCCTTAGAGATGATGTGTCCAAGGAAGACTACTTGCTCTAACCAAAACTCGCACTTGCTGAGCTTCGCGTACAACTGGTTGTCGCGCAACAACTGCAAAGACGTCCTCAAATGCTGCTCGTGCTCCTCTCGGGTCTTGGAGTAGACCAAAACATCGTCGATGAAGACCACTGTGAAGCTGTCGAGGTGCGGAGCGAAGATCTTGTTCATCAGGGACATGAACACTGCTGGTGCATTCGTTAACCCGAACGGCATCACAAGGAACTCATAATGGCCATAACGGGATCGGAACGCTGTCTTCTGCACATCTTGATCTCTGACTCGAAGCTGATGATATCCCGATCTCAAGTCTATCTTCGAAAAGAACTGCGCACCCTGAAACTGGTCGAAAAGCTCGTCGATCCGGGGAAGAGGATACTTGTTCTTCACTGTTGCCTGGTTCAGCTGCCGGTAGTCGATGCACATCCTCATCGATCCATCCTTCTTCTTTACGAAGAGTACTGGTGCGCCCCATGGCGACACACTCGGCCTGATGAAGCCTTTCTCTAACAATTCCTCCAACTGAGTCTTCAACTCTCGCAGCTCTGCAGGAGCCATGCGATAAGGAGCTCTGGAAATCGGTGCTGTGCCTGGTGCAAGCTCGATGGTGAAGTCGATCTCTCGAACAGGCGGTAATCCCGGGATCTCGTCGGGAAACACATCCGGAAACTCGCAAACAACTGGAATCTCCTCGACTCTCTTGGACTCCTTGTCCTCTGAGACAAAAGCGATGTAGCCCTCGCAACCTGATTTCATCAGTCTCTCGGCCTTGAGTGCCGAAATCAGCCGGGTGCTAGGTGATCTCCTCTCACCCACAAACTCGATCGTGTCGTCTGAACCTTCGACGGAGAGTCTGACTGTCTTCCGAAAACAATCCATCACTGCTCGGTATCTGGCCAACCAGTCCATCCCCAAAATGACGTCGAAGTCATGCATGGGTAGCATGATCAGATCTGCAATCAAAGTATACTCCCCGATCTGCACTCGGCATCTGGGGTGGTAAGTCTGACATGTCACACTCCTGCCCATCGGAGTGGACACAACTAGGGTGCAAGGCATAGCCTCACCTACTCCACCAAAGACTAAAGTAAAGGCAGACGACACAAACGAATGTGTCGCTCCTGGATCTAGTAATACTCTAGCAGGATGATCACAAATAGAAAGGGTACCTTCGACGACGTCGCCTGCAGCCTCTGCATCCTCATGAGTGAGTGCAAAAGCTCGACCCACAGCCTGGGGTCTCTGCTGATGATGCTGCTGGCCCTGGTCCCTCTGGTGACGTCCACGGTGAAAGGGCTGCCCCCTAGGCAGCTGAGGTCCACGTGCCTGCTGCTGCTGGGCACGGTACTGCTGCTGAGGTGGAAGCGCCTGTCGTACTGGCTGAGCAGCTGGAGCTGGGGCTGCCGGTGGTGCTGGAGGTGCGTGAAGTCGTAGCATCTGAGGCTGACCTCCACGGAGCGGGCAATACCTGGAGATATGCCCTGGCTCTCCACAGTCGTAGCACGCTCTGGGGCCACGCTGCAGCTGCTGCTGTAGACGATGCTGGTGCTGAGGCTGGAACTGCCCTGCCGGCCTCTGCCTCTGGAATGGCTGTAGCTGTCGTAGAGGCATGGGCTGTTGCCTGATCGGAGCGATTCGGAGTCTCTTCTGCTGACGAATAGACTCCAGCCGCTGGAGATGCTCCTCCGCCCAGAAAGCTCTCCTCAAAGCCTCCTCATAGGTAGGCAGCTCCATGCAGGTCATGGCGATCTGAATCTCCTCGCTGAGGCCGTCGACGAACCGCCAAACTCTATCTGCCTCTGATGTAAGTAGCGCCTCTGCAAACCTGGACAGCTGAGTAAACCGGACCTCATACTGGGAGACGGTCATGCTGCCCTGGACAAGAGTCTGGAACTCTCGGAGCTTACGCTCTCTCACGTGGGTCGAGATGAACTTCCGGAGGAAGTCAGCCTTGAAGGCAGTCCATGCTACCTCATCCCCGATCTCCTCGTAGGGCCTCTGGGTGACTCTCCACCAGTCCTCTGCTACTCCTCGGAACATATATGCTGCCAGCTGAACCCTCTGTCGCCCAGTACACTCGAAGACTCTGAAAATCTTCTCCATGCGCACTATCCAGTCGTCAGCTACGAGTGGATCCTCTACTCCGGTGAACTCAGGTGGTCCTCTCTTGAGGAACCTCTCAAAGATAACGTTCGGGTCTGCCCCCCGAACCGGCGCCTCCTCGGGGACCAGCGGGGCCACCCTGTCGATCACGTCCAGGACCTGCGCCTGGAACTGCGCGAAATCGTCTGTCTGCTGCTGGTGTGCTGCAGCCTGGGCCTCTTGAGAAACAAGGAAGGCCTGGAGAAACCTCTCAAAGCGCCGCTCGTGGGCGGACTGCTCGCCGACAAATATCGGCTCGGGGGATGCATCGCCTCCAGACATCTGTCATGAAAAAGAATCTTGTGTCAGTTTAAGTCCAAAATCTAAGATCACCCTGACTCTACCCAATCCATCGTCCTTACACGTATCCCATCACTCGAATCCTCACTACGTCCTATGGTTTCTAGTGTGTTTTATTTCCTAGAGACCACCTGGCTCTGATACCATAAAATGTAACGCCCCAATTCCGGATACCGATATACTCGTTCGAATACCCGAAATTGGCGCGCTACTTCCCGGAAAATCCGAGAACTTCCAAGATCGTAGGCCGCAGTGAGGTCCAATTTAAAACTTTTTGAACCAAATAACATTCAGTGGTTAAAACTTGCGGAAGCGTAACATTTAAATAGAGCGGAAGCAATAGGTATCATGTATATTAAAGGAAAGCAGAACCGTGGTCTAATTAAAATGATTCAATGTAAATTTAAAGTTATACATCTTTCATTCTACCCTTCTCACTACAAATGTCACTCAAAACCCAAAATAGCATAAACTCTCAAAACCCTGGAATGTACTCCTCGCCCTCCGGCTCGACATCCGCGTCGGCCGGGCCCCATGCGTACTCTCCGGCTACAGGTGCCTCCACGAGGGCTAATGCGTCGTCGGGAATCTCTGGGTCAAGGCCTAAGCACCATAGAATGGGTCAGATCTAAACGATCTGGCAAGATACAGCATACTACTAACATAGCATATATATATCAAAGGAATTAAAGACAGGTACATAATTTAAATGAATAACAAGGAAAGAGAACTAGGCAATCGTGCATTTAAATCATAAGGAACCAGTATAAAAGAAATCAACTAAACTACTACACAAGGTGGCACATTCACACGAGCTGGAATACCGCGGGATATTATGCCGCGGCCCTCCCATACTGAACACAGTCGCGGTGGGGAATCTAACCAGGGAATAACTAATCCCGAATATCACTCATCAACTCATCATCTCATCACTCCAGATCGGCACGGCATGACACCTTGCCGTCTTAACCACACAGCTCATCATGATAGCTTCACCATACTCAACTAGCTCCTACCGGGGATGATCAGTCCACCGGCTGAGCTTAAATCAACCGAGTGAATGTTCATGCCGACTCGAGAATAACTCTAAGGTCTGTGTCTGTCTAGGCTTTGCCTTGCGTGAACAAGGTCCTAACAATACCTCTATAAGGTCCACACATCTCAATACAATCTCTGGATCTCATTCAAGATCCAGGCCCGCTCGTTGGATCCATACCAAGGCCCATCAGTACATGGCCTGGTCTAAAACTGTCCAAACGAGGCAACTAATCCACTATTACTGATAAATAGTTCCATTTCAATCCATATAACTTAACAGTCCAATAGAAACTACCTCTTCAAGCTAAAGGGTTCATATCACCACACTTAGGCCCATTAAGGGCCCGCCTAGACACAGACACGGGTCAACGATCTCCGAATTCACACAACCGGGTCACCTCTAGAAACCCTAGGTTCAGGTCTTCCAATTATGATTAATTAATAGCAAACAACTAATATAAAGATCTAAGATTGACTGAATAATAATAAAGAAGTATGAACTTCATCATAGGAATCAATAGGGAAGAACAACAGTCCAATCCTAGGTAAATGGGCCACTTCAGGTTCGGGTCTATCTCCGGTAATTCGATCTCTAAACGATGTCATTAATGCCGTAAAATACTGTATTTGGTGCTTAGTGGGTTAAGGGCATTATCTGACAACATTTAGAGGTCGAATCATCTTAGATAATCAACCAAAACACTAAACAGTGGTCCCCGCGAGTCAAGGTTGAGCCACACCGTTGACTCGGGCTAAGGACATTGACAAATACTCATTTGGATGGTCAATGGGCCTTACAACTGATCATACCTCCTAAGTGTTGAAAACTGGAACAATCAGGGTTTTCCAGGTGAACCTGATGTATAGTGAGCTTGGTTGATTTCCTGGCCGGGAAGATCAACCAAGTGCACTGACAAACCTGAATCAGGCTTCCTGGATAACTTAAATCGTTTCTAAAGGCTTACAGCGTGTCCGGTCAAACAACCTGGCCGGGATGATTGACCGCATACTCTGAAAACCTTAGAAAGATTGATGTTTCAGCTTTAAACACTTTCTAAAAGTTAATTCTAAGTTTCGGGTTGATTTGGGTGCAAACAGTCTGAGTTTCGGGTGAAAAACCAACTTTCAGTCATTTCTAGTGAAAACCATGTAAACGGGTCAACCTGGGCTAAGCCGGGTCAACCAAACTGATTAAAATAGGTTTTCTACAAGAATATGGCTGATGGCCAATTTTTCCATCAAAACCTAGTTGTCTCGATCGACTAGGATGGGTCCCAGTCGACCCAGACAACAGGAACTCAGACTGCAGAACACAGCTAACTGGGAGCTCTGTTTTTCCATTTTTCAGTGTTCTCGGTCGACTGAGAGGGGTCTCGGTCGACCTAGAACACTGTCGGGCGAGTCCTCGGGCGTGTCAGGGAAATTCTGCAGAAAATAACTGAGGCTTGATTTTTTGGAAACTGCAGTGTTCTCGGTCGACCTAGAGGGGGGTCTCGGTCGACCTAGAACACTGAAAACACTATTCCTACAGATTTCTGCAACTTTTCCGTTTCAGCTCCGTTTTTGCCCAAATCACTTCCAATCACTTCCAAACTTCCCCAAACCACTTCTAATCAATAAATAACTTCATAAACCATCCATTAAACACCTTTTGGCCCACTGATCTTCCAAATGGGGAGTGAAAACCCCCATCCATCAGTGACCTTTCCATCCAAACATACACAAACAAGCTCAGGTAGAAACTAAACCATAACAGAACATCAAATGAAATGGAGAACTACTGAATCATGAACTAAAATACACATCCTAAGTTATGAGTATGATGCACTTGCCTCTTAGCTTGAGAATTGATTTGTAGAGAGAAGAGAGAAATAACAGGGGAGGTCCAAGTCCAGCTAATCAGTGAAGAAGAGGAAGAAGATGATACTCCAGCTGCTGTAGCTGTAGCAGCAGCTCTAGAAATCGTTTTCCAGCCCAATATCAGTAGTTACAGCCCTTAAAAATAGATTCCAGCAGTAGCCTTGGAGGAAATCCAGAGAGAATTGAGGGAAGAAGGAAGGGGAAAGAAGGGTGGCAGCTGCAGCTACTTTAGGAAGAATTCCAGCACAACAGTAGCTGGAAAATGGTTCTTTCAGCAGTCCCAGTGATGAAGGAAGAGCAGCAGCTGTAAGGTGAGGTTCCCACTCCCAGGTGATATGAAGGAGAAGAAGAAGAATGCAGCAGCATCAGCTCTCAAGGATTGTTTCCAGCACACAGTAGTTTCCCAGGTGAGAGCTCCAGCACAGAACCACCACAGAAATTTGGAAAACGGAATGAGAAGGGAAGAGGGGTGATACCAGTAGCTCCTGGAAAAATTCCAGCAACAGAACTATGGAGATCCTTGCTCAACGGGGGATGGATTGAGAGATGAAGGAGGAGGAGAAGAGTTTGCAATGAAACAGTAGAGAGAATTTGCCTTGGGAAGGGGGCTGGGATTTGCTTAGGGTTTTGAAATGGGTTTAAGAGAGGTTTTATAGGATTAGGTGGGATAATCAATTACTAGTTTAGCCCTAGGGTTTAATGGGATTAGGGTTAGGGTTTGAGGGTAGTTGGGTCATTAGGGAAGAAGCTTCTAGAAGACACCTTTAGCTTACACTAACCCTCTTAATCAACTTAATTAAACTCTATTAGTAACTAATCTAGCTCTAAAAGCCTAGGATTAACACAACACCTAATTAAATTAAAAACACTAACCCACTAAGTTAATCTAACTAACTTAGGAAGTCTAACTAATCCATCTAATTAGCCCCAAATAAACTCAATTAAAACAGTAATTAACAATGATTAGCCATAATTAGCAATAATTAGTAGTAATTAGCAAAGATTAGCGAAGATTAACATAATTAAACAATAATTAACATAAGTTAGAGTTAATTAGTCTATAAAATAGCCCTTAGAGGGCCCACCAAGGGTGGGACCTCACACTTCTACACCTAACTCTTCAAATTGCTGAAAAATATTAATTCCTCTCAAAATTGCTATGATCACTGATTTTCTGCTCATGCATCAGCTACAACATTCACTTTGCCTGTGTCGCGACCCCGGACTGGGCCCGCAGGACTAATCTGGGATCGGGACTAATAAATAGAATGGAATGAGGTGTGGTAAGGTGTGATGATAAGATACACACAATTATTTAATTTCCCACAGGTGTACGTGGTGAGGATATCACAACAACATAAATATTTCTTTCAATGCGGAAACGTGTAGCAAATCAAACATTCATTTCATCTCTAGTCATAAAGACGATGACATATGTATAAACCAAGTATTAGAATGAGCAATGATCATAAGTACTTTCCCAAATGAAAAGTTAAAGTTTATACAAAAGATCATTTAATTACATTTCCCAAAAATAGAGGCCAACAAAGGCCAATATAAACAAAATATAAATCCCCAAAAGAATGGTTAAACGTTTCCCAAAATGTTACGTTTCTCGTAGCAACCAAATGTCTAAACGACATCATCATCATGCCACTCAACTAAACGATATGGTTCACCGACCGCCTCCTCAATCTCCGCCTCAGGATAGACAGTATTCGGACCTGAGTACCAAAGAGTGGGTCAAATACGACGGTTTGGCAGGTGGGTGAAAAGATATGACAATATGATAATAAATGAATTTACCTTCAAAAGCATTTAAACTTGTTTAAATAACAATTTCCATAAAAGAGATAAATCATTTATTCAAATACAAGTATGCGTTGTAAAACATGCAAAGGTAACCAAGGAAACGGGAAACAAGCAAGATGGAAACCACACAAAGCTAAGTCCTCTATTACTAAAGTGACAAGAGCATATCAAGGCGTTGATCTCAAGTACAATTTCAATGCTTTCGGGAATAACAAGTCATGTAGTATAAATCTCGAGAACAATGAAATACAATAAACCATTGAAGTTTCGGGTAAAATATCGGGTTCAAGATTTGTTTAAGGTGAATAGGGGTTCTGTATGTCGATTTAATAACAACTTGGTACTCTTTGAGTTTGGAGACATTTTGGGGTCCTTATACACTTTAGGATATTCAAAACTTCAAATGGGTCTTCGTGATGTGGTTCCGGGACAACTCTTCTCCTCTCTTTCTCCTCCTTTTTACAACCTCTCTTGAGCCCCTTGTATACATCAAATGAGGAGCTAAAAACCTTCCACAATATCCATTACATTCTCCTCCAATCATCTCACATTAAATCAACTTCTTCTCAACCATAATCAACCACAAAAGAGAAGAGAAAATCCACAATCACAAGAATCCATTTAAACCACAAACAAGTAATAAATGAGATGCTATAAATGCAATGTTTCAAAAGTTAAACGACCAACCAACTTATTCATGTACATTTATTTCAAAATCATGTGAATCAAGAATGGTATGAATAGAAATGACAAATCAATATATTTCTCAAAAAACCATAAAATGCTCAAATATCAAATCATCCACTTGCCTTAGGGTCACTAAACAAAAAAATTGAGTCTCAAACACTCCTCCAAGTCAAGAATCCAAGCTACAAACAAAAATCCCCAAAACAAATCCTAAAAGGGTCAACACAAGAAACAAAAGAAGAAAGCTTACAATAATGGAGATGGAACTTCTTCAAGGCCAAAGGAACACAAATCTAAGAGATGGGGAGGGTTGCTAACTTGTAGGTTCTCCAAATGGACAAGGTGAGCTCAAAGAAAGTCTTGAAATGGAAGGCTTCCTCGAAGAATAGTGTCAATGGAAAACTCTAGAGGTGAGGAAGGAGATGATGATCTCTACTTCTTAATTTGTGCAAGGTTGGTGGTGGATTTGGTGATGGAAAAGCAAGAGAAGAAGGAAAAGGAGAAAGAAAACCCTAGGTGAAAATTGGAGCTTGAGCTAGAAAAGGGAAAAGAGTTCTCCTTCTATATAAGTCAAGAGTGGGCTCCACCACTTGAAATCTTTGTGGGCTGAATCGAACGGATTCGACGAATAAGGAAGAAACAATCGTTGAAATTTCTAGTTTTCAAAAAGTATATGTTTTGCGGGTTTCGGGGATATCAAATTTTGGGTACAGATTTTGTGTAAAATGACTGTTTTGCCTTCAATGCTAGGAAAGTCGGGTTTCGGGATTCTGGACGGGGACGGGATCAACAGGAAAATTGTAGGGATTAATCAGATAAATAAAATATGATTAAAATAATAAACGCAAAAATCTCAAATAATCCCCCAAGTAAATGTAAAGTCATAAAAGGAACCTCCAAAGGGCCCCACTAGTCACAAAGGCACTCAAAATTCCCCAAAGATATAAAAGAACCATTCTAATCCCAACTTAACCAAAACACGCTAAACACGCTTAGAACTAAAACATGACTTAATTAACACTAATCGAGGTCATTCGGGATAGGGTCTTACAGCCTGGATGGTACTTGATTGGAAAGTCATAATCCTTGATATATATATTACATCCACCGTCTCTGTCTCATATTTAAATCTTTTAACGAGAATAAGTATTGCAAACTTCAGTGATCTGAATGGACTTCAAATTCCTCTATAGAGATAGTATCTCTATTAGATTGTATGGACTCAATCCATTGGTTGATGTAATAAATTGATTAATTTCTTTATTTATCAATAAAATCATGCTTTCCTTTCATGAGATGAATGGTGTTTTATTACTTAATGTACATGACCAATACATATGACATAATGGTTCATGAGATGAACTGGGTCCCATTAGTATATTAGATGTGATATATGTATATGGATGAGATCCACATAGGAGACATATGTCACAAATCTTATACTTAAAAATAACTTCACAACTAGTGATGAGACTGTGCATCTCATCTGATAATGTTGCAACACTTTGATCACTATGAGATTTTGTGATTTGTCTCGATCATCAGAATGTAAGATTATGATCATAGTGCTGGTGCATTGGATGTATTGAAGGACCATGAGAGGCACCTTATGAATACTATCTCGATTTTAAGGTCTGCTCTCATAATTCCTTAGCAATAGGCTCTCAATCCTGAGACATTGATGAACTCAAGTTTCTGTTTATTCATTTGATTTGTGTCACCAATGAGTGAGGCCAGTTGTAGGTCAACACCTCGGTGTCTTGGGTCCGTGGTAGTAGGACTGTGGGAACATTCAATGGTCAAGATGGAATCTATCTATATTATCCCCTTGTGCCAATTAATGGATTTGTCGTTAGTAAGTGCGCACCCATCTCGATTAAGAGTTAATTGGATGGTACTAATGATCACTGTGATTAATTGGGGCTCAAGGATAATAAGATATGGATTTAAGATTGGATGGGACATATTTATTCTAATTGATCCATGGATATTGATAGAGGGGCCTACTTGTGGTAATTGAGAAGTTTAGGGTCTTCATTGTAATTTATTCCTAAGACTGGAGTGCAATTACATTTATATAGTGGTGTTATTTTCAATTAACTGTGGGCCCGGATTGCACATGAGATGTGGGGTCGCGTGTCCCAGTTGGAGCCAGCTTTCTAAAGAATCCCTAGTGGTCCCCACGCTAGCCCAAGATATTAGAAAGTTACTAATCCTACTTGAACTCCAAAAGGAAAGGAGTTAGAAACTTACTATTTCTATTTGAAGTGAGACTTCTAATGGTGGTAATAGTAGTATGAGAAATTTACTAATTTTATGGAAGTAGGACTTCTAAATTAATTAGTAAGGAGAGATGCTTTAAGCTATAAATATAGGAGTGGGGGTGGACGTCCAATGCATCTATATACATAAGGATTCACGCCCAAGCCATTCAAAGTGCAAGAGTTGCGCACATCCAACTCCTCTTCTCTCTTTTTTTTTCTAGTTCTTCTTCCGGGTTTTCTCTTGGATATCCTACTCATCTTCTTGAGAAAAGAGATTTGATAAACGGGTCATAGCATGGAAGATCAAAAGGTCTTGGAGATTTTTATTTGATACATGAAAGAGCTTCATCATCAAAGAAAGACGCAACTTCTGCATTAGAGCACAACCGAGCTCCAAGGTATAATCTACTTCCTTGCATGTTGTAGATTTTTATGGATGCTTGTTGGCTGTTGTTCTATCTTCTTGATAGGTTTGTTTATTGGGTTTTATGGCCTTATGGGTACTTGATCCCTGAGTCAAGTGGGTCAAAAGTTTTGAAAAACTATCCACGAGGCCCACCTAATTCCAACCGTCTCCACATCTTCAAGGCAAATACAACTGTTTCTAATTCCAAGTCATGAGTTGCATAGTTCCTCTCATGATCCTTCAAATGTCTTGAGCCATAAGCAATCACTTTGTCATCTCGCATCAATACACAACCCAGTCCCACATTCGAAGCATCTGTATAAACAATAAATCCGTTGCTGCCTGATGGTAATGTAAGGATTGGAGTTGTGATTAATCTTCTCTTCAATTCTTGGAAACTTGTTTCACATTGTTCAGTCCAAACAAATGGGACACTCTTCCTGGTCAATTTCGTCAACGGTGCTGCAATGGATGAAAAACCTTGGACAAATCTTTTGTAATAGTCTGTTAATCCTAAAAAGCTTCTGATTTCTATCACACTACTCGGTCTCACCCAATCAATAACTTCTTCTATCTTGGCGGGATCAACTACTAAACCTTCTTTTGAGATGATGTGGCCTAAAAAAGCAACCCGCTCTAACCAGAATTCACACTTACTGAGCTTTGCATAAAGCTAGTTGTCCCTCAAAAGCTGAAATGCTGTCATCAAATGTTCTTCATGATCTTCCATACTCTTGGAATACACGAGGATGTCATCAATGAATACCACTGTAGAGTGATCCAAATACTGTGCAAAGACTTTATTCATAGGGGCCATAAAGACTGTGGGTGCATTTTTCAAACCAAAGGGTATCACTAAGAAGTCTTAATGCCCATATCCTGTTTTTAAAAGCCGTTTTCTGCACATCTGAGTCTCTAACTCTCAACTAATGATACCCAGACCTCAAATCTATTTTTGAAAAATAGGTCGTTCCTTGTAATTGATCAAATAATTCGTCTATCCTTGGCAATGGATATTTGTTCTTGATGGTTACATGGTTCAATTTTCTATAATCTATGCACATTCTTAGGCTTCCATCTTTCTTTTTCAGAAATAACACGGGTGCTCCCCAAGGTAAAACACTTGGCCTAATGAAGCCTTTACTCAACAATTCCTGTAACTGAAGTTTTAACTCACACATCTCTGCTGGAGCCATTCTATATGGTGCAATAGAGATCAGAGTTGTCCCTGGAAGAAGCTTAATTGTGAACTCAACTTCTCTGATTGGTGGTAATCCTGAAATTTCTTCTAGAAAACATTTGGAAACTCCCAGACAACGGGGATATCCTCCACCCCTTGGGACTATTTATCCTCCGTGATAAATGCAATAAATGCCTCACACCCACTCTGTACTAATCTGCTTGCTTTCAACACTGAAATAAATCCTGCCTGAGTTTTCCTCTTGTTTCCATAAAACATCAATTCTACTTGTGCTTCTTGCAACCTGAATGTTATGGTTTTGCCAAAACAATCCATGGTAGCATGATATGCTTCTAACCAATCCATGCCTAAGATGATATCAAAATCATGCATGTCCAGAACAATAAGGTTGGCTAGTAAATTAACATCTCCTAACAAAACTGAACAGTTATGGTAATAGGTTCTACACATAACCTGTTTACCTATTGGTGTGGTGACAAACAGAATATAATCCCACTATGTGGTGCATCAATCATCTTGGCAAAAATAGGAGATAAAAACGAATGTGTGGATCCAGGATCAAATAAAATATGTGCTTCTACTCCACAAACTAGAAGTTTACCTTCTACCACGTCTCCTATAGCTTCAGCATCCATGCATTTGTAGCCTATTTTGCCTTCCTTGGGAATTTCTGTTCTGTTGTGGAGGACGAACATACTGATTCTGTGCTTGTTGTATGGCCTGCTGATGTTGCTGCTGCTGCTGAGGCAGCCTAGCTTGATTGAACTAGTGCTTGATTTTGAGGAACTACTTGTCTTTGTTGTTGATTTCTATTGCCTTGAGTCTGAAGCTGTGGGAAATCCTTGATTTCATGGTTCATAGCCCCACACTTGAAACAAGCACTTGTGGCCTTACTACATTCATGAGTTTCATGATTCTTGCCACAGTGGCCACAACCTTGCCTCACTTAACTCTGCTCCTGCCTTGGTTTCTTGTTATGGTGATGCTTCTGATTCTGCTGGTGGTAGTGTTGTTTCCTATCTTGAATGATTAGGTCGTTAATGTCTTCAAATTTATATGCCCGTTTGACAGCCTAATCATAGGTAACTAGTGGAACTACTCCTATGGCATCTCTCATGATAATCGGGTTCAATCATTCCAAGAACTTTGTTATCTTCTTCTGCTCAGTGTCAATCAACTCGGTAGCATATCTAGCTAATCTTTCAAACTCGATGACATAGTCTAGAACGGTCATATTGCCTTGCTTGAGCTGCTGGAACTCAATATCTTTCGGTCTCTTGACATGGGAGGGAATGTACTTATCTTGAAACTGTGTCTTGAATGCTGCCCATGCGCCTTTGTTAGCCATCGTCATATACGGGTCCTTGACTGTTTGCCACCACTGATCTGCAAGTCCATAGAACAATGAAGCGGTGAGGTTGACCTTCTGTCTTCCTGTGCATGTGAAGACATCAAAGATCTTCTCATTGTTTGCCAACCAGTCATCTGCAACTAACGGGTCCTCGTGACCCGAGACTTCTTTTGGTGCTCTCTTCCTGAACCTCTCAAATAATATATTAGGGTCATGATCCCTACTGTTGATAACAATCTGTGGACCCAAAGGTTGAGCTTGTGGAGCTTGAGGCCTGTTTTGCAAACCATCCAAGAGTTGCCTCTAGACTTGACCAATTTCCTTATCTTTCTTTGCCACCTGTTCTTGAAATCTTGCCGGGTTCTCATTTGCTTGCCTTTGTTGTTCTAACATAGCTTGAATAAGCTCTTGGAACTATGTAGCTGTGGGTGTATTAGTCGGATCTGTATCATACTGATTACTACTCGAAACATTGTTACGTGGAGCTTTTTTTGGAGGCATGATGCTGTAAAACAAAGAGTTAGTAAACAATAAATATGGTTTGAGGGTTTCATAGGTTCTTTACTAAACGAATCTATCGAACTCACGAATCCTCGCCACGCTCCTAAGATTTTCTAGTTTCTTTTAAGTGCCTGAAACAAGTCCCGCTCTGATACCAGCCCTGACGCGACCCCAGACTGAGGACCGGGCCCGCGACGGTGATGTGCCTATCTAATTGGAATTTTATTTAATTTCTCACAGGTTCCCGTGGTGAGGATTCTGAGACACATGGAATCTAACTCACACGATCAAGTTTGCGGAAGCATGTAGCAAATCACATCAAGACAAGCATGAATAAAATTTCAAGTGCAAGAATAGTAGTATCAAGACAAGGTATCACAAGTAGGAAATTATAATATAGCATTCTCATCAATTTGAGTTATAGTCAACGCAAAAGTAAGTTAAGATTTGTTACAACACATAACAGGCGAACAAAGGCTAATACAATTCTCAAAATAACAAAAAGAACCCATGACAAAATGAAGCGAAACCCAAGATCCCGCCTGACGTCTAGTTGACGTCGTCGGGTTGCCACTCTCTGACTGGGGGTGGCTCAATAGCCTTCTCCGGATGCTCCTCCTCAAAGGCAACGTCTCTTGCACATGGGCACCAAAACAACGAGCATCAAGCATGACGGTTTGACAAGTAATCAATTTAGGTATGAGCATGGAACAATAGATGTTTTAAGAAAATTATAATAAACAATTTACTAAATTTGAAACAATTACTTAACTGAGGTACATTTTCGATGATACAAGACAAAACTAAGATACTAAAGTAAGCTAACATGAATACTTATAATATCATGAATAGTAAATCCACAAAGAACCCATCCTTTCTCTATCAATTATAATGAAAAGTGCAAGCACGTACGACAAGCACAGTAAACAAAGCATGATTCCCACGCCACACTGAGGTGGACGGGGTGTTCCGGCCGCGGAACTGGACACGCACGATGTGTAACAGAATACACGACTAATATGCAAATAGTCCACAAGTTTAAGGACCCCTGGATAATGTATCAGACTGAATGGGCAGTCCAAGCTCAGTGGCACTCACTTGAATACATGAATGCATAAAACACGCAAAACATGGTCTAAACACGACAAGACAAGGCTCGACTAGCAAAAGGCACAATTATATATGCACAAGAACTTAAAAGGTGATCCCCTTTTTAATACTTGAAATAAATCTTCAAACAAGCTTATACTTGAAATTCAAAACGAGTACACGATGGTACTTATCATACCAAAACTGAAGTTCAAACAAGAAATCCATCAAGTATATGTTGAGACCATTCATTGACCTTTGTGTAATTGAAACCTAAATGTCGAAAAAATAATATGAATTGGTGTCCCCAAAGTTGGATTACATTTCGAAGTTTCATTTACACAATGTCAAGCTAAAGCCCTTAACATAATCTAGTTTTCAATCCTCAAGAAAATACACAAATGGAAACAAAACTCATTTCTGAATTTGGCAGGTTCGCTTGAGCGATATTGACACTTCGCTTGAGCGAGACTGTTCGCTCGAGTGGACCACAAGGGTCGCTCGAGCGGACAGGTCTCTGTCCTGCTCCAGGCCAGACAATGGATAGTTCGCTCAAGCGGACCCAAGGGTCACTCGAGCAAACAAATTTCTATCTACGCCCGGACCAGGCAATGGCCTGGACGCTCGAGCGAACAGGCTTCTGCCTGTACTCGTTGAGTACAAAACTGCCCTTCTTTTGTGTGATTTTTGATTCATTTCTTCCCCTCTTTTCATCCTTAGACCACCTGCAATCCCCTGAGCCTCCATGCTCTCCAAGGGGTCAATTTTACATTTTAAACCCATTCACATAACTATCCATACCATTAACTTTCCATTCTCCATCAAAATTGAAGCAAGAATTCTAGGCAAAACACATGCTTACAATTCAAAGAAAAATTTGCAGAAGCCTGTAGAATGGTTAACACAAGTGCATGAAGATAAATGAAATCCAAATGAATGAGTCTAAAACTGTTAGGGATTTTGTAATTTGCAATTTGGTGGATGCATTTGCACTTTAGCATCATTTGAATTCACACACTAGCATTGTTTTTAGAAACCTTGAAATCTAGTTTTATTCATGCATAGCTTTTAAGATTTGGAAAAGCTTTTGTTTTATGCATGGTTTGGTTTTAAACTTGGATGCATTAGTTTTGAAACCCAAACTCTTTTGAAAACCTATTTCCTTGTGCATTATATTTGGAAAATCATCTTGACAATTTAGGTTTGAACTTTGCATACATTCATCCCTTCATAATCATATGTGTATGCATTGTTTTTGAAAAAGGAGTTTTTAGAAATCAAGCTAGCCTATGGTTTAAAGTTTCAAATCATTTTAGGCTTTGGATGTTTCATGTTTTTATACTTCTTTGGATGATTTAAAACATGTGAAAAAGCTTGATTTTATTGGCCCAAAAGATCCCCAAAGAAAATCTTCAAGAAACCCAAAAAATGGGAAAATCTGGGCAGGCCCGGTCAACCGACCATGTGTGGCCGGTCAACCGGCCACACACTGGCCGGTCAACCGGGCTCCTGAAGCCAAACGGCTCTTTTTTTTACCGTTGTGTTTGGCCGGTCAACCTGCCATGTCATAGCCGGTCAACCGGGGATATAGCCGTTGGGCTGTTTTGGGGATATAAATGAGTTCTTTCCTTTGTCTTTTGTTAGAGATTTTGAAACCCTCTTTGAGGAGCTTTGAGAGAAGACAAAGGGGATGATCTAAGAGACATCAAGGGGTCATTAAGTGAAGCTTAAGCTTGGATCAACTAAGTTAAATCTCCAAGTAAGTTTTACTTTTATTAATCATTTGTTATGTGCTTTATTTGAAACTTTGGAAAATGATTTCAAGCATGATAACAATGATGTGTTGAATCCTTTCTTCCCTCCATCTTTGATATTCAAGATTGGATTCATCACTTTGATTTCAACCCAAGTTTTGTTTTAAACTTTCTTAATCATGCTTAGCCTAAAATCTTTGATTTCCTTTAATGCATGATTCTTTGTCTTGGTTGAAACTTCCTTTGTTGTTTTCATACATTTAAACTTTAGTTAAATTAATTTGGTTTTGAAAACAACATGCACATGTATCACATGTTCTAAATTAGCCATTTTCACACAACTTGTTAGTCCTTGATTTTCATGTCATAAACAAGTTGAATTTCATACATGTGATTTGCATAAGACTTCAATCAAACCTTTTATGAGCTTTTAACTTTGAATTGCTTTAAGCAATATATTGAGTGAGCCTTCTTTTTAAACTTGATTGGAGTCATCACACACACACCTCATAAGCATACAACTTTGCATTCATAGAGTGTTTGTGTGAGTTTGGTTTAAACTTTCATATCCGCCTATTTAGAGGCAATTTATTTGAGCTTAAAATTGTAATCTCTTAGAGTGTTGAGTAAACACTTTCTTAGAGAAATATTGATTTGTAAAGGTTATTGCTTAGCCTAAGAAAAGCATTGTGTAAGGTTATTGCTTAGCCTAAGAAAAGCATTTTGTAAAGGTTATTGCTTAGCCTCTAAAAGCACATTGAGAGGTTGTTGTTTAGCCTTGAAAAGCAACATTGTAAGGGTTATTGCTTAGCCTAGTAAAAAGCATAAATAGTGAAATCCGGTGGGGTGTTGGATACACAAGCCGGTAGTGGATGTAGGCACGTTGGCCGAACCACTATAAATATTGTGTTGTGGTGATTGCTATGTGGTGTTTGTTTTTGTATTAGCTTCCGCATATTGTATGACAATTCATCACTTGTGACTAGTTTAGTTTAAGAAATTAAAATTGATTTAAATTGGTCATAATTGTAGCTCACCCTATTCACCCCCCCCCCTCTAGGGTTAGGATCCTCGTGGACTTTCAAAAACATCTTGTTTGAAAACTCAATAACATAGCTAGAAGAATATTTAGAGGCAAGGGTGAAATCCATATCAAACATGCATCCATATTCCTATAAAGATCACTTGTCTTTGCTCAAATGCCGTACAAAAAGAAATTAATCAATTTATTACATGTTGCGACCCCAGACCGAGGTCCGCAACGTGTTTCCCACAAGTTCCCACGGTGAGGATTCCCAAGACACATGGAATCTGGCTCACACGATCAAGTTTACGGAAGCGTGTAGCAAATCACATCAAGATAAGCAGAAATAAAACTTCAAGTGCAACAATAAAATTGCATCAAGTTCAAGATATCAGAAGATGGAATCATAACATAGCATTCCTAGCATAATTCAAGTTGTAAAGTTAACACAAAAGTACGTTAAGTTATATAACATCCCATAAGAGGCCAACAGAGGCCAATACAATTCTCAAAATAACCCATAACAAAACGAAATGCAACTCAAGATCCGGCCCGACGTCTAGTTGACATCGTCGGGATGCCACTCTCTGACTGGGGTGGCTCAACAACCTCTCTGGACGCTCCTCCTCAAAGGTAACGTCACCTGCACCTGGGCACCAAAATAAAAGGGTCAAATACGACGGTTTGGCAGGTAATCAATTTAGGTATGAGAATGGAATAAAGATGTTTTAAGAAATTCATAATAAATAATTAATTGACTGAAGTACATTTCCAAATTTTGAACAAAACTAAAATACAAAACAAACTAAGATACCAAAGCAGGCTAGCATGAATACTTATAATATCATGAATTGTAAATCCATGAAGAGCCTATCCTTTCTCTATCATTTATAATGAAAAGAGAAAGCACGCACAACAAGCACGATAAACAAAACACGATTCTCACGCCACACAAAGGTGGATGGGGATTTCTGGCCACGGAACCGGACACGCATGATGTGTAATAGAATACACGACTAATCTACAGATAGTACACATGTTTAAGGACCCCCAGATAGTGGATCAGACTAAAAGGGCAGTCCAAGCTCAATGGTGTTCACTTGGATTCATGAATGCACAAAACACGGAGAAATATGTCTTAAATCGATCCAACTTGAAGGGGGAATCACTTATTCAAAACGAGACAAGACACGGATAGCAAGAGGCATAACTATATGCATACAAGCTTAAGAAGTAATCCTGTTAGACCCCGACCCAGACCAATTCGATTAGTGTGCGATTAGTATGTGTTTAGTTGTCGCTGGGTTAGAAGTAATTAGTTTTAGTCTTGGTCATAGCTTTGGGAATTTTGAGAACGTTTAGTATTAGTCAGACACACTCAGGAAGGCCTGAGTGCCCGTGTAAGCTTGAGAGGATCGTATCGGTTTCCATGTGATTGTGATTTTGATTTCATTTGAATGATTTTTCTATGTGTTACAACTTTCGTCGTAAGCCCATTCATGTTTGAAGCCCAAAAACCCATGTTTTGGCCCAAAGAGGGTAAAATTGTCTTTTTTGCACAAATCTGTACACAATTTTCGAGATCTCAAAACCATGTCAAAAATATACTTTTTGGAAATTAGATATTTCGAGGATCGTTTTATCCTTCTTCGTCGATGTCATTCGAGGCCCACAAGATCGTGTTTTGTTCATTTCAAGGTTCATGTTAATTGGGGCCCATTGTCATCACTTAATCCCCCTCTCCCTCTCTTTTCATTCATTTCCCCCAAATCTCTGCAATTTCTTGACCTAGGGCTGAAAACCTTCTTTCTTTTCCATCTTCCTCACCTTGCATGATCTAGCTAGAAGACTCCAAAGAAAATTCTAAGGATATCATCTTCTTCATCTCCTTGCAAGCTTTCTATTGGTACAAATTTCTTGGAACTTCTTGTGGGATAAACTCTTCATTTCCTTCCTTATCCCTTGCTTGACCATTTCTAGGTAAGAGTTTCAATCCATGTTGTGCATGAAGTCCTTTTAGTTCTTAAAGATCATGTTTTTCACGTTTACAAACCCTTTTGTTCAAATGGGTTCTTTGTTTTCATTTTTGTTGAGTTTTGAGTGGATTTCTTTTGGGATTCTTGTAGTGTTGATATAGCTTGAGTGAAGGGCTTGAAGAGGATAGTTAGCATTGGACAAGGCAAGTAATCTCTATAGGAAATGATGCATGTGTATTTTGATTACATTGTTATTTTAGAAATTGTGCATATAAACTTGTTATAAACTCCATGATCTTGATTTTTATTGGATTGAATGTTTGAAAGTGTGAAAATGAACCCTTGGTGAGCATGAAGGCTCAAGGGATTGTATGTGGCTTAAGGAGGAGAAGAAGAAGTGAAATGTGTTGGAAGTTATACAAGAGAAAGGCATTTTCTGCACTCAGCGAGCACAGGCAGAAGCTTGTTCGCTCGAGCGACCCTTGGGTCCGCTCGAGCGACCAAGCCTCTGTTTGGTCCGAGCGCAGACAGAGAGTTGTTCGCTCAAGCGACCCGATGGTCCGCTCGAGCGAACTGCCCTCTGTATAATCTGGAGCAAGACAGAGAACTGTCCGTTCGAGCGCACTTATTATCCGCTCGAGCGAACTATCTCGCTCGAGCGAAGTGTCATTACCTTATAAAGTCCGCTCGAGAGAACTTGCCAGATTCAGGAAGAAGAATTATTTCATTTCTGTATTTTCTTGAAGGTTGAAAAACTAGACTATGTTAAAGGTTTTGACTTGACATTGTGTAAATGGAACTTCGAAATGCAACCCAACTTCGGGGACACCAATTCTTGTATATTCCGACATTTGGGGTCCTAATTACACAAAGGTCAATTAGCAGCCTTAACACATGCTTGTCAGATTTCGTAATTGAATTCCGTTTTGGTATGATACGTACCATCGTGTACTAGTTTTGGATTTCAAGTATAAGCTTGTTTTGAAGAATTGTTTCAAGAAAAAGGGGATTACTTCCTAAGCGTGTTATGCATATTAATTATGCCTTTACTAGTCGTGTTCATCGTGTTTTGATAAGTGATTTCCACCTTTTTATCTCGACATGTTTGATAGTGTTTCGTGTGTTTTGTGCATTCATGAATTAAGTAAACACCACTGAGCTTGGACTGCCCTTTCAGTTTGATCCACTGTCTGGGGGTCCTTAAACATGTGGACTGTCTGCAGACTGGTCGTGTATTTATTACACATCGTGCGTCTCCGGTTTCGCGGCCGGAATTCATGTATTTATGGGAAATCGTGTCGTGATTATATTATGTATATCGAGCTTGTCGTGCGTGCTTGCTCTTTTCATTATATAAATGATAGAGAAAGGATGGGCTCTTTGTGGATTGTAACTATTCATGATATATTATGTACTCATGCTAGTTTGTTTTAGTATCTCAGCTTGGTTAAATATTTCTGCAAATGTAACTCAGTCATTGTAGTATTTCAAATCAGGGATTTGCTTATATGTTTTCTAAAACATTTACTGTTTCATGCTTGCACCTAAATTGATTACCTGGCAAACCGTTGGTTTTTACCCTTGTTTGTTGGTGCCCAGGTGTAGGAGACGTTGCCTTTGAGGAGGAGCGTCAGGAGGAGGCTTGTGAGCCAACCCCTGTGAGAGAGTGGCAGCCCGACGATGTCATCTAGACGTCGGGCGGGTTCTTGAGGCTCGTCATCATTTTCTTTTGGGGTTTCCTTTGATTATTTTTTAGAAGTGTATTGGCCTCTGTTGGCCTCTTATGGGTTGTAACAAAAACTTAACTTACTTTCGTGTTAGTCTTATAACTTGAACTATGATGGGAATGCCATTTTAACTTCTTCCTTTGATACTATGTTTTATTACTATTTGTCATGGCACTTAAATATTTTATTGGTGCTCATCTTGATGTGTTTTCCTACACGCTTCCGCATACTTGATCGTGTGAGTCAGATTCCGCGTGTCTTTGGGAATCCTCACCGCGGGAACCTGTGGGAAAGTATATCGCTAATGTACAATTCAACAAATACGTCGCGGGCCCGGGGCTCCATTCCGGGGTCGCGACAAATCCCCTCTTTATTCTTGAAATAATCTTCAAACAAGCTTATACTTGAGTTTCAAAATGAGTACACGATGATACTTATTGTATCAAAACTAAAGTTAGAAAGCAAAATCTATCAAGCATATGTGAGGACCTTTGGTTGACCCTTGTGTAATTGAGACCAAAATGTTGGAATTTAAAAGAGAATTGGTGCCCCTGAAGTTAAAAGACATTTCAGGTTTTCAAGTACATAATATCAGGCTAAAGATCCCTAAACATATTCTAGTTTTCACTCTTGCAGAAAATCCTTCAAAAACAAGTCATTTGGCTAATTCGGTCAGCATGTCGGTCACCTGTCGGCTAGCCGAGATGGGGAATATCGGCAAGCCGTCAGCTAGCTGATGGCTGACCGCTTGAAATCCATGTCTGGAAAAATGTAGCATTCTGGAAAAGGGACCGACAGAGTTCGGTTAGCTGTCGGTTAACCGAAATGGGCGTGACGGTTAGCCGACAGCTGACTGAGAAATCCCTGATGCGATGCAAGCTTCTGGAAAAGGAACCGACAGAGTTTTGTTGGCTGTCGGTTAAACCGAAATGGCATGTCGGTTAGCCGACAGCTGACCAACGCTGCACGGGCAGTGCATTTCAAGTCAGATTTTCACGATTTTTCTTTCCTTCTTCTCACAACTAAGCACTTGCACTTCCCTGAGCCTTCATGCTCTCCAAGGGTTCATTTTCACATTTCCATAACATTCAATCCCAAAATCTAAACATTCAATCTCCATAAAAACAAATCCAAATCTCATAATGAAACAAGGGCTTGAAGCCAAATAGAAATCTGGAAGTTTGGGAAAACACTTGACATTAATGCATACACTTGATTAGAAATCACTTAAGAAGAAATCTAAAGAAAACATAACAAGTTATATGAGATTTTCAACAGTAACAATGAAATCCTCAAACACATACAACATTTAACCTATAGAGATTACTTGCCTTTTTGCCCAAATGCCAAGCAAACACTTCTTCAAGCACTCCTGCCCAAGAGCTAAGCCAAATACTACAAAAAAAACCCCATGGAAAACCATTCAAAACCCATTCAAATATGAAAACAGGAACCCATTTCGAAAAAGGTGTTGTATGTTAGAAAAACTAGCTCTTTAGGAGCAGAAAAGACTCCATTGAAGAGATGGGTTGGAACTCTTACCTAGAGATGCCCAAACAAGAAGAGTTGAAGAAAATGGAGAGGTTTCCTAGCTGGAAACTTCAAGAGATTTGTACCCACGGAAAGCTTGGAAGAGGAGGAAGAAGATGATGGTGTTGGAATTTCATTTGGAGGTCTCTAGCTTGAGCATTCAAGAGGAAGAAGGTGAAGAGGAAAAAGGGTTTCTCAGCCCTAGGCCTTGAAATTTGCAGGATTTGGGAAAGTGAAACATGAGGGAGGGAGGGAGATGAGGCTTAAGTTGAGTGGAAAGTGGGCCCCACGAAGTTATGAAACTTGCAAATGTTAAAACATGTTCTTGCGGGCCCCGGATGAAAACGACAAAGAAGGATAAAATGATCCTCGAAAAATCTAGTTTCCAAAAAGTATAAATTTGAGATGGTTTTGAGATTTCGAAATTTCTCTCCAGATTTGGGTATAAAAGACAATTTTTACCCTTTTGGACCAAAACTAGGATTTCTGGGCTTCAAACACGAACGGGCCGAGAACGAAAGTTGTAACAAATAATAAAAGAATTCAAATGAATTAAAAATCATAATTAAAACGAAAATTAAAAACGATCCTCCCAAGCTTACACGTACACTCAGGCCTTCCTTAGCGTGTCTGACTACCACTAAATGTTCTCAAAATTCCTAAAGCTATGTCTAGGACTAAAACGAACTATTTCTAACCCGACGGTAACTAAACCCACTTAGGACTAAACACACACTAATCACACAGTAGTCAAATTTGTAAGACCCCGACCCAAGAGAACTCGATTAGTACTAATTAAGTCGTGTGTTAGTTTTAAGCTTGATTAGTGATTTTTGGCTAAGTTGGGTTTGGAATAGCCTTTGAAATAGTTTTTAGGGAATTTTGATTGCTTTGTGTTAGTGGGGCCCTTTCGGGGCTCCTTTTTATGACCTTGCATGCGCTTCAAGATTTATTGGAGATTTTGCATTCATTGTTTTAATCTCATCTTATTGTTATTGTTAATCCCTACAACTTTTATGTTGATCCCGTCCCCGTTCGAGATCCCAAAACCCGATTTCATAGCCTTGAGGGCAAAACAATCATTGTGCACAAAATCTGTACCCAAAACTTGATATTCCCAAAACCCGCGAAACATACACTTTTTGGAAACTAGATATTTCGACAATCATTTTTCTCTTCTTCGTCGAATTGATTAGAAGCCCCGAAAGCCATGAGTCCAGCCCAATTAGATTTCTAGTGGTGGAGCCCACTCCCCATTTGTGAATAAGGAAACCCTTTCCCCTTCCATTTCCTTTTTTTTTAGCACAAGAGAGTGAATCTAGGGTTTTCCATTGCCTTCTTCTTGCTCTTGCTTTCCATCACCAAACTCACCACCAACCTTGCACAAATTGAGAGGAGGAGATCATCACTTTCTTCCTCATCACCATAGCTCTATTGGTACCATTGCTAGAGAAAACCCTCCATTACAAGACTCCCTTTGAGCTCACCTTGTCCATTAGAGGACCTTGCAAGTAAGTAACCCTTCTCTTCTTCTAGATTTGTGTTCTCCTAGCTTAAGGGAATCTCCATCTTTGTTATTGAAGCTTCTTTCTTCCTATTCTATGTTTTGACTCTTTAGGGTTTTATTTTGGGATTTTCCTTGTTGCTTGGGACTTTGATTTAAAGGACTTGTTAGAGCTTGATTTGTTTACTAGAGACCAAGGCAAGTGGATGCATGATTTTTCCTAAGCTTTCATTGACTTTGGATATTTTCCATTAATGCATATTTATTGCCTTGTTTTGAAATGAATGCTCATGATAGAGTATTAATGGTACATTTATCGTCCAAGAGATGTGTTGGTTCATAGCATTTAATTCCTCTTGTTTTGTCTCAAATATATATATATATATATCTTATGTGAAATGGTTTCCTTCTTTCTTTCCTTGTATTGAATGTGATATGGATGGAGGAGAATGGGATGGATGTGGTGAAAGATTTAATGTTATTTGAATGGAGTTTTAGACTCCTCATCTGATGTATAAAAGTAGCTAAAAGGGGTTGTAGAAGGAAGAGATAGAGAGGAGCTGAACTGGTCCGGAATCAGTTTCTGGACAGTTCGCTCGAGCGAACATGACACTTCGCTCGAGCGAACATGACACTTCGCTCGAGCGACCTGTCCAGAGAAGGGTTCGGAGCATTCCAGTAGCTTGGTCGCTCGAGCGTACCCTTGGTCGCTCGAGCGGACATCCCAGAACCTATTCCAGAGAGTTGTTCGTTCGAACGCACTATAAACTTCGCTCGACCCAATGAGTTCGTTCGAGCGATTTCAACTTCGCTCGAGCGAACCCACCTAGACAACCGTTCCAGAGAGCTACTCGCTCGAGCGAACCCTCCAGTCTGCTCGAGCGATGAGCCTTGTGGGTCAAGGCTATGTTTGGGACAATGTTTTACTATTTCAACGTATTGGGACTATTCTTTGGGAACCCCTCTATGTCAAGGAAATTTGCTAAGTAATGTATGAGGCCATTCGTGAAAGAAACCATATCACGAAGATGTCATTTGAGGTTTTGAAAATTCAGAGTGCATAAGGAGTCTGGAATGTCCCCAAACTCAAAGAGTACCAGATTGTTAGTAGACTGACATACGGAGTCCCTGTTCACTTCAAATAGATATTTTACCCGAAATGTCAATTGTTGACTGTACTTTATCGATCCCAAGATTTATACTACGTGCCTTGTTTTCCCAAAAGCATTGAATTACACTTGATATAGCTACTTTTCTTGAAGTGCATTGCACCACATGAAATGATAGTGTGCCCTTGAGCACCCCTGTCTTGCCCGTGTATTTATTGTACTTGATTAATTGCATATGTCTCGATTGTATTTGACCTATGAGTCGGCGCCACTAAGCTTGGATAACCCTGTTGATCTGATCCACCGACTTGGAGATCCCCCTCTTGTCCCGTCAGCTGCAGTTTGGATCCCGCTACCCGGTTATTACCGTGGTCTTGTCCTGATGCCTCAGATTGCTACTGTGGTCCCCGATGCCCGGTTCGCTACCGTGGTCATGTATAGTATATGTATATGTATTTATATGATCCACTGTTTCTCCTCACCTCGAGTGACTGAGATCAGTGCCTAGTTATTGCTCTATCACTTTAGTGATAGAGGACTTAGCTTCGTGTGGTTGCCATCTTGATTGTTTCCCGTTCCCTTGGTTACCTTTACATGTTTTATGATGCATACCCGTATTTGAATAAATGTTTTATCTTGTTTAGAGAAATTGTCATTTAAACAGGTTCAAATGTTTTTGGAGGTAAATTCATGTATTTTTCATATTGTCATTGTGTTTTATCCAATTTTCCAAATCGTCGTGTTTGACCTACTCTTTGATACTCAGGTCCCGTTGTTGGTTATCCCGAGGAGGAGCACGAGGAGGCGGTCGTAGAACCGCAACAGTTAGTTGAGTGGCGTGCTAATGACGTCATGTAGACGTTTGGTTGCTATGAGAGACTTTATATATTTTGGGAAACTACTTAACCATTCTTTGGATTGGTATTTTGGTTATATTGGCCTTGTGGGCCTCTATTTTTGGGAAATGTAATTAAGTGATGTTTGTATAAACTTTAACTTACTTTGGGTAACATGCTAATGATCATTGCTCATTCTGATACTTGTTTATACATGTGACTTATCGTGTGATTAGAAGTGAATTATCATTTGATTTGCTACACGCTTCAGCACTTAAAAGAAATGTTCATTTATGATTGTGATATCCTCACCGCGGACACCTGTGGGAAATTAAATAAATGTATGGTATCATTTAACCGATGTGGCAACATCATCATCTCATCATTAAATGTCCCGATCCCGGATCAGTCGCGTGGGGGCCCGGTCCGGGGTCGCGACAAAATTCGTCTGGGTCGGGGTCTAACATTACATCATCTGATGGATTGAGACCATACAATGTAACAACTACATCATTATTTTAGTTAAGTGTGACCCACCAACTTGCATTGCGTGACAACCATTGTAGGTAGTTCCTCCTTGGGGAGTGGGCCCCCACCCCGTCTCACCAACACTATCCATAGGAGATCCATATCTAGTAACCAGACAAATAAAAGCCCTCCGCGGGGAATGGCCTTTCTCAAGATGGCGCGAGGCTAATAATTCCCTTACATTGGACCTATGGAGGAAAACCATGGGGATTTCTCAATTTAAATGCCCCGCTCCCACTTAATATTTTAGAATTGGGGATTTCCTTGTTAGGTATTAGGGCCCACATATAAAATCATCAAATCATCTCATGATATGACCAATGATTGGTTCCATGTCATGTTATATTTAAGGAAAGTCCAGTTTCTATGATTATTGTTATCAATGGGTCCATCTCATGGGTTCACTAAAACTAATTAGAACTCTTTCCAAAAATTAATTTGATTTGACCAATTATGGAAGCTGCTATGTTTGGATCAGATTTGGAAACATTCTATAATTAAGCATGAAAGATAATGCATTACAGATCTGAAATCATATGACAGAGGACATCCATGGCTGATCTAGTTTTTAAAACACTGAAACTAATCTGATTTGGCAGCCATGAAACATGCATAAAACTCCATGAAACCAAGACCAACTTGTGTGTAATCAAATTAGATACAATGGAGAAGAAATACCTGATGTTCTTTGGCTGAATAAACTCCAAGATCTGAACTTGAAGATCAGATCTACTGCCTTTAAATTCCTGCACACCTTGCTGGAATTTCTTGCAATAGTTTCCTTCTAGTCTTCTTCTCTATTCCTCTTTCTCCAAATCTGATTGGTTAGTGTTGGTGGGAACACAACCAGGTTTCTCTCTTCTTGTTTTTCCTTGATCTTATGTGAGAAGATCAGATCTGAAGTGGGTTTTCTTCAAGAAGAAAACAAGGACCAGCCAAGAAGAATTCTATTGTGCATAAAGTAACTATGGACGTCCAAAAGGAAGTGGCTGGTTGCTCTCTCTATCTCCCACGCCCAAGGGCTTTTTCCTCTTGATCTCTTAATGTATTTCCACGTCCAAGGAGAAGCCACCAGCTATATATAGAGCTGAAAACCTTTTAGAAGATCTTTCCTTAAAGAATAAGGAAACCAAGAAAGACTTTCTAAAAAAGGAAACAACCCCCATGTGGACGTCCAACACCTTTCCCTCTTAGTTTTAGTTTCCAAATAGAATTAGAAAGCTACTAAACTTTAGGAAAAACTTGCACAAAGAGAACTCCTTCCAAGTAGTGGGACCTTAACAAACTTGGGACCCACATACTAGGGACCACTTTGACTAGCCCACACTTACTATGGCCCATGTACCAAATAATTTATCTAGAGTTGTAATTCATGTATGCCATCATGGGCCTATTTGAATTTACACTCAAAATTATTTCTCCACACATTTAAACAATTTAGGAAACCTTACCAATCTAGGAAAGTGGCTAGAGAAGGGACCAAAAGACATATTTGCCCTTGGCTTCCAAAATGACCAAAATGTCCATGCTAACCCCATAGCAACACTAGGATCATTTTAACCTTAACTCATTCCACTAGAGAGTTACGGTTGCACTCCAGGGACAAATATTAAATGCAAGTTAAGCTCATCATAAACCGACGATTGTCTTTGACCTACCAAGTACAATGACCACAATGCCCCTCTATGTAACATCCATAATCAAGTAGGTTAACCGATGTACTATCTACCTTCTTGATTACATCTCATCCTTAGAACTTCATACCCTTGACTTAATCATCATCCGGATATCATTCTCTTGATCCAGGGAGCGACCCACAAGTTCAATATCCATATGGAACATCCATATACTAAGATCTTAGATTCTGATGATTAATCGGATAATTCTAAGGGGACGATCATTCCATCACACGATGGCATAGATTCCATATTGCATTTGCACGTCCCAACTAATCAAGCCCGAGCACCCAAAACACAGAGCTGTTGACCCATGAACAGGATCTCACCCATAGTGAATTAAAGCACAAGAACTTGACTTCGTCAGTTCATCCACAAATGCTCAAGATTAAGAGCACTAGTCACTCAGTAGCAAGAGGTGAATTGATCTCTCTCTGTGATAGTACTATTTTAGAGATCACACCTACAAGTGGTCCTGTTCAATGCATGACACATGCACTAATGAGATAAATCCGGAAAAAGCCTCCCGTGACTTAGGTAAGTCACCCTGAATACAGGAGAGTATCTCATTATAACTTATACCAAGATGAAGTGCCCAACTCCATCTCTCAGTTATGAACAAGTTTATTGTTTCAAGTGTCCATGACTCAGACCTTACTGTGTGTAGCCACTACACACCCAAGTCATTATTAGAAAACAATGGGCCTTACACAACCATACATATACACAAGTAATAAGAGAAAGATGTCATTCTATTAAATAACCAATAAATATCCAGTAACAGAGATGTGAGTGCAGTCAGTGGGCTTTAGGGCATACACCAATCCCAACAATCTCCCACTTGCACTAAAGATCACTACGACCTAACCTAACTCCCATAGACTCAACATGTGAAGTAAACACTTTCTCAGTAAGAGTCTTAGTAAATGGGTCAGCTAAGTTATTTGCTGAGGCAATCTGCTCTACCACTATTTCTCCATCCTGGATAAATTCCCGGATCAAGTGGTACTTTCTCTGAATATGCTTGCCTTTTTTGTGATTCCTGGGCTCTTTGCAGTTAGCTACTGCACCAGTATTGTCGCAGTACATGACAATCAGTTTTTGAACCGCAGGAACTACTCCCAATTCCAATAGGAATTTTCTGAGCCATACTGCTTCCTTCGCAGCTTCCGATGCCGCCACATACTCTGCTTCCATGGTAGAATCAGCAGTACAATCTTGCTTGACACTTCTCCATGATATAGCCCCTCCTGATAGAGTAAAGACGTATCCCGAGGTAGACTTTCTGCCATCTACATCCGACTGGAAATCAGAGTCTGTATACGCCAGTGGCGTTAGATCATCTGCTCGGTATGTTATCATATAATCTTTCGTTCTCCGAAGATACTTGAATATATGCTTAACAGGTGTCCAGTGCATAGGTCCAGGGTTTGATTGATATCTACTAACCATGCCAACAGCAAAGCAGATATCTGGTCTAGTACACAACATTGCATACATGAGGCTTCCAACAGCTGATGCATATGGTACTCTCCTCATGCTGTCTATCTCCTCAGGTGTTTTCGGACATTGATTCCGAGATAGTGGTACTCCATGTCTAGAAGGTAGCAAGCCCTTCTTGGAGTCATGCATGTTATACTTGACCAATATCTTCTCAATATACGAAGATTGAGATAAGGCTAACATCTTGTTCTTGGGATCTCGCAAAAGCTTGATCCCTAAGACATAGCTCGCCTCACCCAAATCCTTCATCTGAAATTGAGATGATAACCAAACCTTAGCAGACGACAATATGCCAACATCATTTCCAATGAGTAATATGTCATCCACATATAGGACTAAAAATGCAACTGCGTTTCCACTCCCTTTCTTATACACACATGGTTCATCAATGTTTTGATCAAAGCCAAAGGATTTGACTGCCTGATTAAACTTGATGTTCCATGCCCTAGATGCTTGCTTAAGTCCATAAATGGACTTTTTAAGTTTACAGACCATGTTCTCTTGGCCACCAGCAATGAATCCCTCTGGTTGCATCATATAGATGCATTCGTCAAGACTTCCATTAAGAAAAGTTGTCTTGACATCCATCTGCCATATCTCGTAGTCATAATGACATGCGATGGCTAAGAGAATCCTTATGGACTTGAGCATGGCTACTGGCGAGAAGGTTTCCTCATAATCGATACCCTCTTTCTGAGTATATCCTTTCGCCACCAGTCTTGCTTTGAAGGTTTCAACCTTCCCATCCACTCCTCTCTTTCTCTTGTAGATCCACTTGTACCCTATGGGTTTGATCCCTTCAGGTGCATCCACAAGTTCCCAGACTTGATTGGAATACAGAGAATCCAATTCAGATTTCATCGCTTGCTGCCACATGTCAGCATCTATATCCGTTATTGCTTCATCGTAACTAGTAGGATCCTCAACCAGATCCTCGGAGTCTGTCATAAAAGACACTCCTAGGTATCTATCTGGTGGTCTAGAAATTCTCCCACTACGACGAGGCTCCGGAGTGTTAAAAGGAATGTCTTGATTATCTACAGTCTCAGGATCTGGCACAGATGTTGCAGGAGTTTCTGAAAGAATCTCCTCAAGTGTTTCTTTACAACCAAGCTCTTGGTGCATCATGCAATCATCCTCCAAGTATCTAGCATGAGTGCTGATAAGCACCTTTTGCTCCTTTGGATGATAAAAGATGCCTCCTCTCGTTCCCTTAGGATACCCAATGAAGTAGCACATTTCCGATCTGGGTTCTAGCTTGGTAGCTTTATCATTCAGTACATAGGCTGGACAACCCCAAATGTGGATATGTCTTAAATTGGGTTTTCGACCTGTCCACATTTCTTGAGGTGTCCTAGGTACTGATTTAGAAGGTACCAGATTCAAAATGTATGTTGCTGCTTCTAGGGCATATCCCCAAAAAAATATAGGTAGGGTTGCATGACTCATCATGGACCTTACCATATCAAGAAGGGTACGGTTTCTTCTCTCTGATACACCATTTTGCTGGGGTGTACCCGGTGCAGACAATTGAGACACAATCCCATGTTGTGTGAGGTACTCCTTGAACTCACCCAGGAGGTACTCGCCACCTCGATCAGATCGAAGAGCTTTGATATGTTTCCCTAGTTGTAACTCCGCCTCAGCCTTGAATTGTTTGGACTTATCAAACGCTTCAGACTTGCGTCGCATTAGGTACACATATCCATACCCAAGCGGAATAGACTTCTTGGACTTCTCGGACTTTCCAAAACTTTGGGATTCCTCATACTCTTTGAGCATTTCCAAAACTCTTTTGGTAATCTTCAAACTCTTTGATTAGGAGTCCAACTCACTCTTTGATTAGAAAATTACATAAATTCCTATGCCTCAATGATGAGACTTAGATGGTAATCTAAACATCGAAATAAAAAAGAGCTATAGGGAAATTCGTCATGCCTTGCCCTTTCATGGGAAACCAAGGAAACCATTATGTGCTTTACAAGTTGCCCAAAATAAACTAACAACCATAAAAGGAAAGTAAAAATCTTGTGGGCCATATGGAGAGGACATGAATTTGTGAAGTTAGTATCACAAACATAGTAGGGACTAGTTTTAGGAAGATACCATTCATCATCTCATGATGAAAATCCCGGACTGCCAAACGAAAAGGTTCTGCACACAGTGCGCTCGAGAGGACCTTTATCTGCTTGAGCGGCCACTTCCAGAGTCTGGTGTGCTTGAGGGGATGGAGGTCCGCTCGAGCGTCCTATCCGGAATTCTTGTAGAAAAAACTTTTCTTGTCTGAACAGATCCCTTCTTATGCATACATAACAGATGCAACATGCTCAGACACATCAAATCTGATCCCTACAAAGCCCTAGGTCAATCCTCTTCGCATCTCATAAAAAGATTAGATCTAGACTATTGATCTAATATGATTAGAGATGAGGTATGGCTCTGATACCAATTGTTGGAAGTAGGTGAGCCTCCTAGATTTGTTTCAAAAACTTTTGATCCACTTGACGTAGGGATCAAGTATCCATAAGGCTACAAAACTCAATCCATGATACAAGAACCTCAAACTCATGATCAAGATCAGTAAACACTATCTCTAAGATAGTAAATAGCATCACCAGGCAATCAAAATAAATATACAACAAACAAGGAAGTAGATTATACCTTTGGAGCTCGGTAGCGCTCTAATGAAGAAGAATGCAATTAGCTTGAACAAGAACTCTTCTTGTAGCGAATTAGGATCTCCATGACCTTATTGTCTTCCACGCTATGATCCTCTTCAGATCATTTTTCTCAAGAAGATTGGTGGGATATCCAAGAGGAAGCCAAGTAGAACCTCAAAGCAAACCGGAAGAGAAACTAGAAGGGAGAGAGGAGAAGAGGAAGTGTGCAACTCTTGCACTAGAGGGGTTTGGTCGTGAATCCCAAGGTATATTAAAGGGTATGGACGTCCAAGGCCTCTTCCTCATTAAATAGCATAGCAACCTCCTCTTTCCTAATTAAAATAGAAGCCTTACTTCCATAAGAGTTCGTAAGTATTTCCTTTCTAATTATTATTAGAAGTCTTACTCCCATAACAATTAGTAACTTACTATTATCACTATTAGAAGTCTTACTTCAAATAGAAATAGTAACTTTCTAATTTCTTTCCATCTGAGTTCAAGTAGAAATAGCAATGATCTATAGATTGGGCTAGTGTGGGGCCCACTAGGGATTTCATTAGAAAGTTGGCTCCAATTGGGACACCGCGATCCCACATCTCATGCGCAATTCGAGCTCACAGTTAATTGCAAATAACTCCACTATATAAATGCAATTGCACTCCAGTCTTAGGAATAAATTACAAAGAAGACCCTAAACTTCCCTATTACCATAAGTAGGCCCCTCCATCTATATCCATGGATCAATTGGACATGTCCACCAAATTAGATCCATATCTTATTATCCTTGAAACCCATTTAATTTTAAAGATCATCAGTACCATCCAATTAACTTTTAATTGAGATGAGTGTGCACTAACTAATGATAAATCCATTAATTGGCACAAGGGGATAATGAAGATAGATTCCATCTTGACCATTAAATGTTCCTACAGTCCCACTACCACGTACCCAAGACAATGAGGTGTTGACCTACAGTTGGCCTCACTCATTGGTAACTCAAAGTAAATGAATAGATAGAAACTTGAGGTCATTAATGTCCCAAGATTGAGAGCCTATTGCTACGGATGTATGAGAGCATACCTTAAAGTAAAGATAGTGTTTCATAAGGTGCTTCGCATGGTACTTTAATACATCTAATGGACTAGCACAATGATCCAGAGTCTTACACTCTGATGATTGAGACAAATTACACTATCTTATAGTGATCATAATGCTGCAACCTTATCAGATGAGATGCCCAATCTCATCACCAGTTGTGAATCAATTTAAGTATAGGATTTGTGACATGTCTCCCGTATATGGATCTCATCCACACACATGTGTCACATCTAATATACTTGTGGGTTTCGGTTCATCTCATGAACCATCATGTCATTCGTATTGGTTATGTGCATTAACTAATTTTACACCATTCAGCTCATGAATAGAAAGCATGATTATATTGATAAATAATGAAATAAATCAATCTATTGCATCATCCACTGGATTGAGATCATATAAACTAACAATCTCCCATTTGGGCTCAATGCCAGTCAGGGTTGCATCTCATGCCCATCCCCTCTACATGCTGCTTAAAGACTTTTGTGGTCAAAGGCTTAGTGAAGGGATCTGTCAAATTGTCTGCAAAGGCTATCTTGGTGATGGAAATATAATCTGTGAGAACCCGACCCCTAATCTCTTGGATTAGTGTTGTTTTATTTGTGGATTAGTTCTTTTAGTGGGATTAGTAGTTGTTGGGTTGAGTTTGTGAGCTAGAATGGTTTTTCTTCTAGTTTTGGGCTTTTGAGTGCTTTGGTAGCTTGTGGGGCGCTTTGGGGGTTCCCTTTTCGGCTTTGCTTTTCTTGTGAGATTTTCCCGATTTGTTTCGTATCGTGTTTTTGGCCCGTTGCATTCATCTTGAGGAATCCTACAACTTTCATGTTGGCCCCGTATCCATTTGAGAACCCGAAACCCGATTTCTTGGCCTTGAGGGCAAAACAGTCTTTTCACACCAAATCTGTACCCAAAACTTGATATTCTCGAAATCCGTGAAACATATACTTTTTGGAAACTAGATATTTCGACGATCATTTCTTCCTTCTTCGTCGAATCCATCCGAGGTCCCGAATTAGATGATTTCAGCCACCCAAGTCCCTTAAGTTGTGGGACCCAAACCCCACTTGCTTATAAGGGGAACCCATCTCCTTCATTCACTCCATTCTCCATTGTTCCAGCTGAGCCTAGGGCTTTTCTTGCAACTTCTTCTTCTTCTTCTTGCTTCTTCATCTCCAAGCCATACCAAGAGTTCATCAATCAAGAAATGGAGACCACCTTCTTCTTCCTCATCTTGCAAGCTTTCCATTGATACCATTTGTGAAGAGAACCCTCCATCACAAGACCTCCCTTGAGCTCACCTTGTCCATTAGAGGACCTTCCAAGTAAGTGATTCTTCCCATCTTCTAGATTTGTAATCTTCTAGCCTTAGAGAAGCTCCACCTTGATTATTGGAAAGTTTCATTGTCATTTCATTGTTTAACCCATTTTTGGGTTGTTTTGGGGGTTTTTGTAGAGATTGTGGATCTTGAGCCTAAGAGGTGATTAGGAGCTTGATTTGCTTGATTAGAGTCAAAGGCAAGTGGATGAATGGATTGTTTTGATTATTAACATGTTTTGTGAGAAAATCTTGATTCATTAATGGTTTTGGTGATTTTAATAGTTGTCTTTAATATGATTAATATTGATTTCAAGATGTGCTTATTGATGAGTTATTTCTCCCTTGTTAATCTCTTGGAAATGTATGTATCATAGTGTCAAGATTTCAAATGGTTTCACATGAATGAGTTTTCTCCACTTTTGAGATTTATTGTGAATGGAAAGGATGGAAATGGAGGAACTTGAAATGAGGAGCTCTTTAGCTCATTTTAATGTCTTGGAAACATGTGTTTAAGTCTCCTTATGTATAATTCTATGTGATTGATTATATGTTGGAAGGAAAGGAAACAAAAAGGAAAAAAATCAAGTTCCCGGACCTGCACTGCGCCCAGGTCCGATCGATCGGACGTTCAGACCGATCGATCGGACTGACTTTTAACTGTAAGGCTTTTTCAGCCGATCGATCGACCGATCGATCGGACCCTGTGCAGAAATTTTGGCCGATCGATCGGACCGGTGAATTTTGAGATTTTTAATTTTTTTTTCTCGGTTCTAGGTGGGACCTTGGCTACCCTTTTTGGACTGATTGGACTATGTGTGAGATGTCTTGAGCCGACACTCCTCAAGGTTGATTTGGTTGCATCGAAGTTCAATCCATTTCAATCTTGAACGGGATGGAACGACGCGATATCTTCTTTATATCTAAACACAAGTCTTTCCCTTGGTTATCGCGAATTTTATTCCTTTCGGTGACTGAATAGGTTGCTCGATGTTTCCGAATTAATGTCATGCCTAGGATGGACCGTTGATAATCTTGATTTTTGCTATTATAACATCTAGTGCTACCCATAAGCTCATGTTAAGTTTTGAAAACAGTAAAAGTGCATAAGGAGCCCGGAATGTCTTCTAACTCAAGGAGTACCAGGTAATTATTATAATCGACATACGGGACCCCTATCCACTTAAATAGATCCTGAAATTTAAATTTTTCCCGGAATTGTCATAGTTCATTGTTTCACCTCATTTCCCGAGATTTGCATCACATGACTTGTTTTCCCGAAAGCATTGAAGTTACTCTGGTAACAGTTATTGTCCCGAAGTGCATTGCACCACATGATATGTTAGTGTGCCCTTGAGCACCCCCGTCTTGCCCGTTTGATTATGTATTTGTACTTGATTTACTTGCATATGTCTCGATTGTATTTGACCTATGAGTCGGCACCACTAAGCTTGGATAACCTTGTTGGTCTGATCCACCGACTTGGAGATCCCCCTCTTTTCCCGCCAGCTGCAGCTTGGATCCCGCTACCCGGTTATTACCGTGGTCCCGTCCCGATACCCGGTTACTACCGTGGTCTTGTCCCGATACCGCAGATTGCTACTGTGGTCCCCGATGCCCGGCTCGCTACCGTGGTCCCGTATAGTATATGTATATGCATTCATGAGATCCCCTGTTTCTCCTCACCTCGAGTGACTGAGATCAGGGCCTAGTATATGTATATGTATTGATATGAGATCCCCTGTTTCTCCTCACCTCGAGTGACTGAGATCAGGGCCTAGTTATTGCTCTATCGCTTTAGTGATAGAGGACTTAGCTTCGTGTGGTTGCCATCTTGCCAGTTCCGACTCCTTGGATACCCGACATGTTTTATATTGTTTACTTGCTTTCCAATAAATGGTTTGTTTCCTTTATGAAAGTTGTTATTTAAACAAGTGTTAATATTCTCAAAATGTAAATTCAGTTATTATTATATTGCCATCTGTTCTTGTACCCGCACATGTTTTAAATGAATGCCGGTAGGGCGAATACCCATGCTTTTACATATGTTTCACACGATCGATGGTTTTACTAGATTTATATGATTACACATGTTTTAAATGATTACCCGATTCGTTAAATATCCATGCTTTGAAATATGTTTCAAATGACATTTGTTTTGCCAGATTCCTATGTTTATACCTGTTTTAAATGATTACCCGATTCGTTAAATATCCATGCTTTGAAATATGTTTCAAACGACACTTGTTTGCCAGATCCCTACGTTTATACCTGTTTTAAACGATACCCGATTGTCAAATATCTATGATTATAGATGATGTAAATGAATACATGTTTTATTAGATGTTCATGTTTTACCCGTGCTTGAAATGAATACAAGTTTTCCCCGAGATTCCCGACTTTGCACCCGTTTAATTATATGCAGCATTTTGAGCAAATAGCATGATTTATCATTTGTATTATTATTCGCTATATTGTGTTCTTTTCATCCACCTGCCAGACCGTCGTGTCTGACCCACTACTTTTGGTACTCAGGTTCAGATTTCTTCGTCCCGAGTTGAGTGTTTTGTTGGCTGTGGAGCCATGCCTTGCAGGTTGTTTTGTCGGCTATGTCATGTAGACATTGAGCTTGACATCGGAGCTACGTCACATTTGGGTAGTAGTTTATAGCTTATTGTTGTATGGCTTTTATTAGCCTTTTTCTTGGGATTCTTAATTAATGTACATTGATAATTGTAACTTGAACATATTTGGGAATGTAATATCCTGTTACCGTCAGCTCTGTAATTTATTATGATGGTTACTCCAGTCTGATATGATTCTTGATATAATAGCTATGTGCTAAAGGTTGAGTGCGACGCGGAATCCGATGGCCACGGACTTCGGGTCGCAACGCCACAAATGCTTCCGCAAAATATTCAGAATGTGTTGTCTTCACACACGCGGATCTTGGGAGAAGTAAAATATAATTTATGCTTAAATCCCATTTCCCGCCCCCGAGGTTCTGGTTCGGGGGCGTGACATAATCTCTCAGACCAAGTGGTACTTCCTCTGTACATGTTTTTGGCTCTTATGTCTCCTGGGTTCCTTTGACTGAGCGACTGCCTCGTTGCTGTCACCGTAAACTCTAAGCGATTGTTGCGCCAAAGGTACCACTCCAAGTTCTAATAGGAATCTTTTGAGCCATATTGCTTCATTAGCTGCTTCACAAGCTGCTACATATTCAGCATCCGAGGTGGAATCAATGGTACATTCATGTTTAATAATCTGCCAGCTGATAGCTCCGCCGCTAAGCATAAACACATATCCAGAAGTTGATTTCATGGAATCCTTATGTAACATGACGTCAGAATCCATGTAACTGACTGGAATCTGCTTACCACTGCTGTAAAAATCAACATGTAATCCTAGTCCCTCTCATGTATTTGAGAATAGAGTTCACAGCAGTCCAATGGTTAGGACCTGGGTTAGACTGATATCTGCTGACTACGCCTACTGCGTGACAAAAATCCGGTTTAGTAGAAAGCATAACATACAAGAGGCTTCCAACAGCCGAAGCGTATGGTATCATCCCCTTCTGCTCCTTTTCCTCAAGTGTCCTGGGACACTAATCCTTGGAAAGGTGCATTCCATGCATGTCACAGACCCGCCCCACCAGCCTGATATTGTCTACTTTGGGCCTTTGACCCGCACGATTTTGTTTCAGGGTTGGCCCACAGGCGTCCCAAAAGTCCTCATGTTGCAATAGGCGGGGGTCCTGACTTATAGCCCAGTCTCTGGGCCGTCTTATGTGCAATGTGGGATCTTACAATCCCCAATACTTAGAAGAGAGCCGCCTTCGGCTCTGATACCATTCCGTCACAGACTCATCCCACCAACTTTACATTGTCCGCTTTAGGCCTTTGACCCGCATGGTTTTGTTTCTGGGCTGGCCCTCAGGCGTCCCAAAATGCCTAATGCTATAATAGGCGGGGGCCCTGACTTATAGCCCATTCTCTAGGCAGTCTCATGGGCGATGTGGGATCTTACAATGCCTAAAAGGCATGATACCCGTCTCGAAGTCTTGCATAGTAAATCGTACAAGTACCTTAGCTATGTACGTAGCTTGGGATAAGCCAATCATCCTATTTTTCCGGACTCGATGAAGTTTGATCCCTAGGATTTAGCTAGTTTCTTCCAAGTCCTTCATATCAAAAGTCTTAGCCAACCAAACTTTTACCGTTGACAACATTCCTATGTCTCGCCCAAGGAGAAGGATTGTTGCGACCCCGGACCTGGTCTACGGGCCTAATCCGAGATCAGGACTAATTAATGTGATGTCGTAAGGTGTGCACATTTATTTAATTTCCCACAGGTATCTGCGGTGAGGATATCACAACATCATAATACATTTTTGTTTAGGTGTGTAAGCGTGTCGCAAATCAAATCATAATTCTTTTCAAAATCACATGACTGATAACATATTTAAATAACTTGATTTCAGATTGAGCAATGATCATTATAACATTCTCCCAAAAGTAAAGTTAAATGTTTATACAAAAGATCAGTTAATTAATCACTACGCAAAAATAAAGGCCAATAGAGGTCAGTACAACCAAAAGAATATGTCAATCATAATCCCCAAAAAGTGTTTCGTATCTCATAGCCTGACCCGGTGTCTACATGACATCATCAGCTTGCCGTTCGCCTAAACGTTGCGGCTCTCCTGCCGCCTCCTCTGGCTCCTCCTCAATGAAGGGGGCATCTGGACCTGAGTACCAAAAGTAGTGGGTCAGACACAACGGTCTGGCAGGTGGGTGAAAAGATATAGTAATATAACAATAATTAAATGTACCTTGGAAAACATTGAAACCTGCTAAAACAATAATTTCTATGAAAAAGAATGCATTCTCAATTTGAAAACATATATGTAATATAAAACATAAAAGGTACCAAGGAAACAGGAAACTGACAAGATCACATCCACACTGAGCTAAATCTTCCATCACTAATGTGATGTGAGCACACTAGAGGCGTTGGTCTCGGACACTTGAGGTGACGAGAACCAACTAAATATATAACTACATGTAGCTAAACAAGACCACGGCCGCAGAACTGGGTAACGGGACATGCAGGATCTAGGCTGCAGCCGGCAGGAACAAGATGGGGACGCCAAGTCGGTGGATCAAATCGACAAGGTTGTCCAAGCTTAATGGTGCCGACTTATAGGTTACAAGCAAGAAATCATGACATATACATATATATAGAGCTAGGTGCATAACACCTAAACAAGCAGGACAGGGTGCACATAGGCACACAAATCACGTTCATGTCAGGTCATGCATATACAGGCAGGCAAGACATTTAAAGTGTGTAGTTCAGGCTTTCTGGAACAAGCTAGTAAATCACGTGAAAACAAGCGAGTGTATATGAAATCCAAGTACACGAAAACATAAGAAAGATTTCCACAAGATACCGAACTATGCATTGAAGATTTAAGATTTAAATCAAGGTGTATAAGGTCCCGCATGTCAGTTTTGTCACTGGCTTGGTACTCAATAAGATTTAGGACATTTCAAGCATCCTATACACATTGATAATTCGAGAGTTCTCAACGTATTTCCGGGATGAGATTTTTCTCTATTGAATTCCCAAATAGTCCTTCCTAATCATCCCATTAACATGGGGTTCGAAATAGTTTTTCTTTCTTCTCATATCCAAAAAGTTACTTGGAGGTCGGTCACCTTGGCGGTCAGTAGGCGGCTAGCAGCCTGGGCCAGGTCGGCTAGCCGACTGGTCACCTCCTGGTGACCGCCCCCTGCAGAACCAAAATTTCATGTTACTGATATGTCGACCGACCCTGAGCGGTCACCAAGTCGGTGACCAGTTGGTTAGCCGACTGCTGACCGCCAAGTCAGCGGGCAGTACAGAAGTTTAACACATTTCAACCCCTTTTTCCTCCAATACATTTCTCCAATAACCCTTTTCATTTCCTGGAATAAAATTGAGCTCAAATCTTCTCCAATTCATCATTCAACACTTCCATTCTCTTCATTCAAATTTCTCCCAAACACTTCCTTTCCATTCACAATCAATCTCAAGGTAAAGAAAACCTATTTATATGAAAAACCATTTGTGACTTTGATAACACAATACATACATTTTCAAACCATGAACAAGAGAGAAATAAGCTTATCAATATGCACTTTTAAGAGTAATAGAAACCATTGCAAAGAGAATAGATAAATAACATTAAGAATCATTAGTGAAATATCAAGATTTCTCCATAAAACATGTAAATATTCAAAACAATTCATTCATCCACTTGCCTTGGGTCCAAGCTAGTAAATCAAGCCTCTAATCACACTCTTAAGCTCATAATCACCAATCTACACAAAAAACCCCAAATACAACCGATTACAAACCCTAAAAGATCAAAACAATGAAATAGAAGGAGGGAACTCTCAATAATGGAGATGGAGCTTCTCTAGGGTCACAAGAACACATATCTAGAAGATGGAAATGATCACTTACTTGGAAGGTCCTCTAATGACGAGAGTTATCTCAAAGAGAGCTTCAATGGTGATGGATTTCTCCTCCAAGAGTATCAATGGAGAGCTTGCAAGGTGGGGAAGAAGAAAATAAAACTCATTTCTTGATTGATGCAAGCTTGATGTGGATTTGGAGATGGAAGCAAGAAGAAGAAGAAGAAATTGCAAAAAGAAACCCTAGGCAGCCCTTCAATGGAGATTAGCTAGAAAGGGTAAAGTGGAAAAAGTGTTCTCCTTTTATAGAAAGTGAAAGTGGGTCCCACAACTAACATGACTTGTCAAGCTAGAAACATATTTCTCGGGATCTCGAATGAATTCGACAAAGAACGAAGAAATGATCATCGAAATTTCTAATTTTCAAAAAGTATATATTTTACAAGTTTCAGAGATATTGAAAATAGTGTTAAGATTTTTATGTAAAAAGATTGTTTTGCCCCTAACATTAGAAAAGTAGGGTTTCGGGGTCTCGAACGGGGGCGGGATCAATATGAAAGTTGTAGAGATTAACGAGATAAGTAAAACGAGACTAAAACAAGAATTATCGGAAACTCGAATAATCCCCCAATTACATGCAAAGTCACTAAAAGAACCCCCCAAAGGGTCCCACTAAATCAAGAAGGTAGTCGACACTTCCCAAAGCTATTTAAAAGCTATTCTAATCCCAACTTAACCAAAAATCCACTAATCACACTTAGAACTAAAACACAACTTAATTAACGCTAATCGAGGTCACTCGGGTCGGGGTCTTACAAGGATGTCATCGACATATAAAACCAAAAAACTCTTTGCTCTTGGTTTTTAGCTACAAAACCGAATGGCTGCATCATATAGTTATCTTTCTGAAGATTGTCGTTGAGAAACGTCGTCTTGACATCCATTTGCCAAATCTCGTAATCAAGATGAGCCGCAATGGATAAGAGTATCTGGATGGACTTGAGCATGGCTACCAGGCAAAATGTTTCCTCATAATCGATACCCTCTTTCCGAGTATACCCTTTCACAATAAGCCTAGCCTTAAAGGTCTCCACTCTTCTATCTGGTCCTCGTTTTCTCTTGTAGACCTACTTGCACCCAATACGTTTAATATTAGCAGGCACGTTCGCTTGTGATCAGACCTAATTGGAGTACATAGACTCCATCTCAGCTTTCATAGCTTCTTGCCAACGTCCTCAATCTATGTCATTGATTACTTTATCATAGTTACAGGGATCCTGTTCCAGTTCTTCCTGGATTGTCTCGTAAGACTCTCCTAATAACGATAACCTGTCAGGGGGCCTAACAACTCTCCCACTACGACAAGGCACTGGTGTAACTATTGGGTCAGGTATGTGTGGATTCTCTTCAAGTTCGGTCGTACTTGGATTTGGAATTGATTGCTCTAGAATCACTTCCAAGATCTTATTTTCTAAAGATTTATGGTCAATCATATAATCTTCCTCTAGAAAAACTGCATTGGTGTTGACTAGCACTTTCTGCTCTCTAGGATTATAGAATAACCAACCTTTAGTTCCTTTAGGATATCCTACAAACATCCATACTTCCGACTTCGATTCCAACTTATCCTTCTTAACCTTCAGCATGTGTGCTAGACAACCCCAAATATGTAGATGTTGTAAACCAGGCTTTCGCTCGGACCACAACTCCTAAGGAGTCTTAGGTACAGACTTAGATGGTATGAGGTTTAATATGTACATCGCAATATCCAAGGTATATCACTAAAAGGATATAGGTAATCCTGAGAAACTCAGCATAGACTTGATCATATCTAAAAGAGTTTGGTTCCTTCTTTCCTCTACTCCATTTTATTGAGTTATACCAGGAGCAGACAACTGGGATAGAATCTCATTCTCTGATAAGTATCCCATAAATTCAGTAGAGAGATATTCCCCTCATCAATCTGATTGAAGAGTTTTAATACTTTTACCTAATTGTTTTTCTGCTTCCGCTTGAAACTTCATGAACTTTTCAAAAGCCTTGGACTTGCAGTGTATAAGGTATATGTATCCGGCCATATCTTGAGTAATCATTTGCGTACTCATATCCTCCTTTGGCTCTAACATTTATGGGTCCACACACATCAGTATGCACTAATTCCAATAAATCTTTGGCCCTATTGCCCTTAGATGAAAATTGTCTTTTGGTCATTTTCCCTTCCAGACAGGACTTGCAGACATGCATTAGTTCTACCACCAATGAAGGTAAGATACCATCTTTCACTAGCCTGTCAATCTTATTTAGGTTAATATGACATAGCCTTAAGTGCCAAAGTTTTTTGGATTAGATGAAGGTGACTTCCTCTGTATATGGCCTATTGATTATTTCAGTATTTTGTATCTCATACATTATGGGAGTGATCAAATAAAGTCCATTGATTACCTTGCCGGAACATATAAAAATCCCGTTCCTCTTTATGACAACTTCAGTACCAAAAGTAATAGAATAACTTTTATTCACTAAACTAGAAACTGAAATTAAATTCCGCCTTAAAGACGGTACATATAGAGTATCTGACAAAACCAATTTAATATCTGAAAACAATAAGGTAAGTACTCTCATTGAAACCGCCCCAGATATATATGATATGTTGCTATTATGAAGTATCCATGAAATTTCTCATCACCATCACTCATATCCACTAAGGGTACATAAGCTCTAACAACATTAGATTTTCCATATTTAAGACAACCTTAAATTATTAAGATCAATGTCAACTACTATGCCTACTCCATTGTTCGAAACAAACCTTCTTGAATAGAAAAGCTTGAGATATATAAACTACCATGACTATCATATTTACTGAGTAATTGGACTTCATTTATACAACTTTTGATTTGCAACAGTAAGGTCAATTGAACTAAAATGATCCACCATGCAATTGCTATAGTCATAACATTTTTCATAAAATGGCTATGAATGGCTGTTTAAAATATGAAAAGTATTATATAAAACTTATTAGCGTCCCTCAGAGTCCACCACACCATAACTCTCTTTTAGTCACCAACCGAACTGCACCAAAATAACCATCCCCATAGAAGTGGCCAAAAAACATGTTCAAAGATCCATCACTCATTGCAGAAGTACAAAAATCACCTCCATATTGAACAGGTTAACACATTCCAATTAGGACAGAAACTCTAGATTCTCCTCTCTCATGCAATCCCTGAGAAATCAAATCACCTCCAATTGTCCCCAAGCTTCCACAAGAGCTACTTTAGTGAAGGTCAAGCTTAGGTAAACAAACCACATGAGGCAACTATCTCATCACCCATTTATCTACCCTAATAATTTGCTTGTCTGCTTCAGTATACTTCACCATCAAACAGAGGACCCATTACAATACAAACTACCTTAGATACCTCATATTTTACTTTGTCAGTTTGACTCAGCTTCCATATTCAATTGTTCTGTCCCAATCATTCAAGTATCTATCTCCCTCTGAATGTACCAAAAGAATGAGAATCAAATGTTGAGTTCTAAAAGAAACTCAACTCCTCATAGTCAAAGATCACTGCATAGAACAATTAACTAAACACAGTCATCTCAAAATGACAGAAACCGCAATCAAGATTCTCACATTTGGCTGCAACTATTATCCACCCTTACTAATGCTACTATCAGACCTGGGGCCTCACCATCTATGACTATAATTGTATTCTAGATAATGATATCGAGTTATATTATGGGCATTAGTGTATTGCATATGGTTCTACTATTTGTGGGGTTTTGAGGAAAAGGAGTTTGAGTTTTTGTGTATTAGGGATTTGATTTTATTAGAAGATCTGAGTTGGGGTGGTGTGTTTTTATTTATTTATTTAACTTGGTGGGTTTGTGGAAGTGGAGGAATTGGTATAGTATTGCAAATCAAATCTGAAAGTTGGGGATTTTTAGCACGCGATATCTTCTTCTATTCCAGTTATTTTGATTGGATCTTTCGATTTCTATGATTTTAGTTCGATTTTTTGGAGGTTGACTTGAATTTCTTTCGTTTATGATTTTAGTCGGGTCTATGTTGTTTTGCTTTCTTGTAATGAGAATTGAAGAGTTGAAAGTATATGGAACTACATGAAGTTGAAGATCTATAAAGAATTGGAATGATGTAATAAAATGAGAAGGTAAATTGTGTGCTAGCATTAAATGTTGCCATGTTCTTCTTGTTAAAGTTGGGACAAATTGTTAACAATGGAGATTAACATATGCATAATGAGATCATTTGAGGATGTGAATCATGAAAAACTGTCATTTAGACATAATCTATTCAATTAAATACATCTCAAGCCATGAAGCCATAACAATTATAAGCCCCTCCTTCAAAGAACTTTATTCTTTCATCCATGAAATAATTGTTGTCCCCTGTTTTTCCTTCTTTTCCCAGTTCTTCTAATTGTTCCTTGCTTCCTTTAGGACCCTTGTTCTTCACAAAAGTATGACAAAAGACCAAAGACTCTTTCTCTGAGTTTATATGCACCGAATTTATTATTGCAAGGACATGCTAATGTTCACACTTATTTGCTCAAAAACATTTCATGTTAGATTTCATGTAAATCTATTGGGTTTCCTCCCATCCAAACAAAATAATCTCACAGTGTATCCAAAAACTGGTGCAGGAATTTTTTTACTTATGTATGCAACCTAACACTAATGCACATAAACTCAGATATCAGTTTTAAATGTTGCTTATTCAATTAAGTTTCATATCTGAACCATTTAGATAATGGTTTCCAGATTAGAAGTAAAGACATCATTAGTTAAGATGGAGAAAAATAGAACAGTCTTTTATTGTGTTTTGTGATCTTAAGTGCATTCTATTATTAGCTTAGATGTTCCTGCAAACAGTTATTTATGTTGTGCATACTCCATATAAATGCTTTTATGTTCCACTTATTCTGAAAACTGGACATTTTTGTCTCTTTAACACCAATAATGTGTGATATTTAAGATGAGAACATAATGAAACTATATTGAATTGTGATGTTGTAGGTCACCAAATATGGACAAGACTTGGATGAATTGCATGAATAAACTTCGACAAGAATATAGAAATGGGGTGAAATCGTTTATTAAATTTGCCAGTGAACATATGGGTGAGCATAGTAAGATTTGGTGTCCGTGTTTGAGATGCATGAATGTAGAATTGCATACTTATCCCACCGTCCAAGACCATTTGTTGTTTAGCGGAATCATGACTTCTTACACGGCATGGATACTCCATGGGGAACCAATGCCTATGAATGTTGAGGGTGTACATGATGATGATTCCGATGATGAGGGGGGAAATGTTCAAGGTGGAATCTCTGACATTGAAGACAACCCTCATGACGAGTTGCCCGAATTTCTAGAAGACATATACAGGGGGGGTTTTATGGACAATGATTTGGGGGATTTGGGATTTGGCCATGGTTTTGATAGTGTTGAGCGAGAGAATGTCCAGAACTTTGAAAAATTGTTGAAAGATGCCCAGCGTGCCTTATATCCAGGTCACACAAAGTTTACATTATTATCATTTGGCATTAAGATGCTGCATGTAAAGGTGTTGAATAACTTGAGCAATAAGGCATTCAAAATGGTGATGATGATAATGAAGGATGTCATACCAGAGAGTGAGATGGTTCCGGGTTCCCTTTATGAAGCAAAGAAATTCTTACGTGAACTGGGGTTTGGATACAAATCCATTCACGCTTGTAAGAATGATTGCGTGCTTTTCAGGAAAGAAAATGAGAATCTTGAAAATTGTCCAGAATGTGGGGAGTTTCGATATAAGCGCAATGATGGCAAGGGTAAAAGAATTCCAGTCAAGGTGCTACGACACCTCCCACTGATTCCAAGGTTACAGAGATTATTTATGTCAAGGAAGACAGCTACAGATATGTGGTGGCACTAGGAGAAGCTTGTTGATGATGGGGAATTCTCGACGCACCCCGCCGACCGTATAGAGTGGAAGGATTTTGATCGGCAGTATCCTACATTTGCCCAGGAGTCCCGCAATGTTAGGTTAGGGCTGGCTACTGATGGGTTCAACCCCTTCGGTAATTTGAGCAACTCCTATAGTATGTGGCCTGTGATACTCATGCCTTATAACCTGCCATCCTGGAAGTGTATGAAAGAACCATTTTGAATGATGTCTTTGCTTATTCATGGACTGCAGGCACCGGGAAAAGAGATCGACGTGTACATGCAACCATTAATAGATGAGTTAAAAGAGCTTTGGAAAGTCGGTGTATTAACTTATGATGCATCCAAAGGAGAGACTTTCTGAATGCATGCGGCTCTTATGTGGACCATAAACGACTTTCCAGCATATGGCAACTTGTCGGGATGGAGTACTAAAGGTTATATGGCATGCCCAAGGATCCATCATCACAAAGGTTGAAAGATAAGATAGGGTACACGGGCGCTCGCTGTTACTTACTTGAGAACCACACATGGTGAAGGAGTAAGCTCTTTAAAGGTAAGTCAGAGAACCGAACGATTTCAGTGGAATTGTCAGGGGAACAGATATTATAGCAATTGGATTGCTTGACAAATGTTAAGTTTGGGATGCATCCACTGAACATGAAAAGAAAGCACTCGCCGGAGGAACTGAATTGGACAAAGAAAAGCATTTTATTTGAGCTACCTTACTGGAAGAAATTGAAATTCTGACACAACCTTGATGTCATGCATGTGGAGAAGAATATATGTGACAACACTCTTGGAACAATGATGGGTATAGATGGGAAAAATAAGGACACAGAAAAAGCTCGTATGGATTTGGAGGGTATGAAAATTAGGAAAGAATTACACCTACACAAGCGTGCTAATGGGTCCTTTGAAAAGCCCCCCGCGATCTACACATTGTCCCTGAAGGAAATATAGGCTTTCTGTGATTTCTTGAAATCGGTCAGGTTTCCTGATGGTTATGCAGCAATCATTTCGAGGTGTATAAACACCAAGGATGGTAAGGTATCAGGACTAAAAAGTCATGACTGCCATGTAATTTTACAAAGACTTCTACTGGTAGGAGTACGTGGGCATCTTCCTAAGGATATATGTACCACATTGGTTGAGCTAGGCAATTTCTTCGAGCAACTATGCTCGAAGAGATTAAGATTGAAGGACTTGGGGGCATTACAGGACCGAGTAGTTTTAATACTATGGAAGATGGAAAAGATTTTTCCACCAGCATTCTTCGATGTTATGGTCCATCTAGCCATTCACTTGCCTCGTGAGGCCATGCCTTCCGGCCAGTGCAATATCGATGTATGTACCCTATTGAAAGGTATTAACGCCTAACTTTCATTTAAATTAAAAGATTTACCCTGCTGCATTTTTATGCTAACAAAAAATAAAATTCTCTTTTTTTTTAAGGCAACTAGGAACTTTAAAACGGTATGTTCGCAATCGAGCTCGATCTAAAGGTTCAATTGTTGAGGCTTACATTGTCAAGGAATGCCTTACTTTTTGTTCAATGTATCTACAAGGGGTAGAAACTGTATTCAATCGGGATGAACAAAATGATGATGGTGGTGAAGGTGGGCCAGGGCTGGGGGTATTCTCACAAAATGTCCGTCCTTTCGGTCAAATAAGAAATGCACCTGAGGTGTCGCAAAAGGAACGTGATATGGCTCAGTGGTTTATACTGCATAATAGCCCGGAGGTGGCACCTTATCTAGAGTATGTGATCATATATTACGCATGAGCATTACTTGTAACAGTGTGTGTTGATGCTTATAGTTTTTTAATTACCAATGACATGTTTTCTAATTAGGGAGCACAAGAACCTATTAATGATGCAAAACAGTTATGATATCGACCAGCGACAACAACGAGAGTTTCCGAAGTGGTTTCAAAAATGGGTTAGATATATGTAATTACCTCATGTATAATCAGCTTAAATTGTACTCAATCATTATGTTATGATTCACTCCATATATTTTGGTCATGCGGATGAATGAATTGTGAAGTCAACAATTAGCAGAAGCTACAGATGAACTTTGGTCATTGGCAAATGGTCCAAATCTGCTAATGAAGTTTTACTCGGGTTGTATGTGTAATGGGGTCCGATTTCACACTAAAGACCATGACAACCGACGTAAAAGTCAGAATAGTGGGTTGGTGGTAAACGGCGATCATGATGGGAAAGCTTTTGACTTCTACGGCTACTTGTGTAACGCCTGGGAAATGACTTACATTTTTGGGTATCGAGTTGTCTTGTTCCGTTGCGAGTGGTTTAACCTTGGTAGTGGGCGAACTATACAAATCGATGCACATTTTACATCAATCGATGTAAGAGGTCGATGGTATCAGAACGACCCCTTTGTCCTACCTAGTCAAGTGCAACAAGTCTTTTATGTGAATGACCCCAAATTAGGCCCACATTGGCAAATCGTCCAGCGGATTCAACACCGAGGAATATGGGATATACGAGAGTTAGATGATGTAGAATCCAATGATGATGGACCATCTATTCAAGATGATGCGTTCCAGCAGGAAAAAAACAACTGATATGGTCCCCATCATTGTTGAAGATTCAGATAGGATGGATCAACCACGGTATGATAGGTCTGATATTGATCCAGAGATTGTTACAAGTGGAATACTCTCGGAGGAAAATAGTCGAGAAGATATGGTGGTTGATGATGACTTTATATGCAATGACGAAGATGAGACATTGAAGGAGTATTGTGATGAAGTGGAAAATGATTTACATAGTATAGATGACTCTGATGCAGAATCTGATTTGTAGTTAATGTTTATTTGTATAAGAATCACTACTCTATAATCATAGCAAAGATCATTCTTATTTTGTTTGACCTTCTTTTCTATTTACATGGATATTGGTAACTATAATCATAGCAAAGATCATTCTTATTTTGTTCGATTTTCTTTTCTATTTACATGGATATTGCTAATATTACATAATAATTCACTGTATAATGAACTGTTCTTATATAATGGTAAGGTACCTAAATTATTATGTTTTTAGATACTTTTTTTAAGCAGGTCACATACATGGCACTGTTCTTCTTGACTTCGCCCTCAATCTGCACCGGCATCCGCACGATTGTCTACTGACACCGCTCTACCACCAACTGATGTGATTTCTTCACCAAACATACCAACTCCCAGTTCTCATACGGACCGCAGCAGTGTTGGTAAGATGTCAAATCTAATCGTATAACTTACAGTCATCACTTCAATGATTGAATAACTATATTCTCCAATTATATAACTGAAAGCTTGACTAAATTGTACATATTCTTGGACAGTTGTATTGGGTATTTTAAATGGAGAAAGCATTGTATTTTACTCATTTTTCTCTAAGCATTGTGTTTTACTCATGTTTTGCTTAACCTATCACTGTATCAGTAATTCCATCTTGATACATGTGGTCCATGTGTATGATGATTCAACATGTTCATCCTACAGGGCTTAATATGGACCACAGAGCTAAACTTATTTTGATGACAATCTAAACCTGTGAAGTGACCAAAAGTCAAAACATGTGTTTGTAACTAGGATCTTTCTCTGTTTGTTTCCTCCACTATTGCCTTTTATGATCATTCTGTTTCCTGGGATTGCATTTTGCTGATGGCACCACATTATGTTTCTTTTATTTGTATTTACGGTACTATTGTTGTCAGTTCTTTTTCCTGATGGTATGGTAACCGATCCACATGCATACCTTGTAACTAGATCATATTTTCTATAAACTATAATTGACACATTTGAAACTCTATGGTCCTTTTTGTTTGTTTTCAAATCACCTTAGTTATTCATTTCTCATCTTCCTTTGATTCTATTTCCATAATAGGAAAGGTTATCTAGTGCTCATTATTGAAAATTCACCTTTGGTCTTCATTTTTAACCACCTATGGCATAAATCCTATGTATTATAATGCAAACAAACAGGCCCTAAAAGTTCCTTTAGTCAAAATTTTCTTTTTTTTTATTTTTTTCCTTTTTATGTGCTTTTTATTATTTCTTTTTAATATCGAGTTTGGAGCCATAGTCAAGTTCAGAGATGATCTTGATCTTGGTCTTGGTTGGGTTCTTGATAATCAATTCTACTATGGTATTAGAAAGCTCAGTTAGTCTGTTGCAAGCAGGAACCCAAAGCAATACATTCAAGAATGAGATACTTTCCAGCCCATAACAGGAAGTATTGTTATACACCAGAGTGTGAAACAAAGGACTCTGGGGCCTTCTAAGAGAGCTTATATGGGAACTTTGAGAACATTATTGTTTATCTGAAGTTATTATCTTCCTTGAGCAAAACTCATCAAAAGCAAGGTAAAGGGTTGAGATACCTCAACAGATAATAGCAATGGTTGTTATTGTGTTGAATCTAGAACTTGGTACCTTGTAAGATGATCTTCTATAGAGGAGCCAAAGTTTCATATCTTTCTAAGTGAAACTTGTAGGGGTCACCATTTTATCTTCTTTGATGCTGATACAGTAGAAAGTTCATAGCTATTTTAGATTGCTTTGTCTCCCACAAGAAGTGTGTCTATTTAATGCTACTATCAGACCCTGATTTATTTCTTCTCTTCAGCCATGACAGTTAAATGGTCCAGTTTACTACTCAGATTTTGAAATATCAATTTGTTCTTAAGCCTGTCTGCATGGATAACTTTAGGTGTGCAAAATGATGATTGTGTCAGATAATAGAATGTTTGTATGGAATTAAATTTCTAGGAGTTGATGTTGAAATGGGTTCCAATGCTGGATTATAAAGAGTTGTAAATGATTTGATGTTGAGATGATCATATGACCCTAACTTTCCTAGAATTTTATTTACTCAGTGATATCTGGGTATCCATTTCCATCTCCCCTGACCATTTTTCCAATGAAGGCACGATTATTTGTGGCTTCTTATCATTATCATCATTATTTTGCTTGGAGATTCTATCGTTATTTACCTTTGTTTCTTCGATTTTATACAATCCTAGGATACATTTCTTAGAATTCCTAGGAAATCAATTCGTTGCAAACAAATGGGCCCTACGACATTGATGATGTGGAAAAGCATTAAAGGAAACTGGAAAAAAATAGAAGGCCCCAATAGAAGAAGGTAAGGACAGCTCACTAGGTAGGTTGAAATAGACTACAAGGAGAGGGAGGGAGGGTGCTTACTCTTATGGGTCTTCTCCAGTATAGCTTGTTGCAAAGCCACCCTAGACCACTGATTGGATCACATCATCTAATTATCATTGATTGCATCAACCTTTGTTTCAGTTAACATGTGGGATCCATTGTTGATGTGATCCAGACCATTGGAATGATGGGTATCAACAGTTCCTCACCATCTAGTTCTAGTGTCTATGCTTGGATCGCTGATCAAATGGTTTACATCCTCCACAGAGAAGAACTAGAGACTAGAGAAGAGTACAAAACATAACAAAATTCAAATTTGAGAAAGACCATTCGACCAAGCTTTGTTAATATTTACACTATACACGCCATTTAATATTTGCTTGAAGCCAAAACTGTTAGTAACTGTTCCTTTGTGTTATTGCCTGCAAGTATTGCTATTATTAAGGGGAATTCAACCACTTTTAGTGAGCAAAGCACATCTCCTCTCATGTTTGAGTAAAGACAGCCTATAGTCATACAACTCAAAATAACTTACACAAGGACATTTCTTTTCATCTCTGAAACCTCTATACTTTATAAGACAAATAAATACAAAATTTATGTCCTAAATCACAAGCTTACAGGTTACAACTCTTTGTATTTTTTCTCTTCTGGTTTCATCAGTTTTCTATAGACAGATAGAACATAATCCACAGAAAGTCCTTTGTTCCTTCTTCAGTGCTCCAGCTCCTAAGAATGTCATCTCACAAGCATTTTCTCTGCAGGTCTCACATGGGGCCTAAAAACTGATGGAAAGCTAGAAGTGTTCAAGAATTTGTAGGTTCTATGTGAAATTTGTACTAACCAGGTTTTATGTGAAATTTGTAGGTTCTACATCCCGACGGGGGCGAGGGCCAACTAAAGGGTTTCACTCGGAGCGTGCAAGGGCCAAGACGGGGGGCAACCTACTGGTTCAGTTCAAGAATAATGTGCCAATAGGGATAAATGCCTCAGATTTTGTGAGTGAGATTGGGTTGAAAGTTAGGAACGTCGCCCCAGTTAGGGGCGTGAGGAGATGGAAAGAGATTCCAGCTGATGTTAGACAAGTCATCAAGGCTCGCGTATTTGTAAGTCTAAACTTCACAATTGTTTGATGTATAAAGGGTCCTCAAATAATCATATTAATTTGAATTTCAGACAAAGTATGAGGTCGTGGATTATGACACTAGTGATGATGTGCGGGTTGCTGTTGATCGTAAGTTTCAAGCTAGGTACAGGGATTGGCGCAGCTCGCTGCACATTCATTACAAGAATTGCTTGAAGAAAGAGATTTATCCAAAGACCGTATACCCTTTGGAGGTGTTGACAAGGATGATTGGGTGTGGGTGATAGAAAATGTGTACGAGGATGAGAAATTCCATGTAACAGGCTATGTTTTTCAACTTTGTTTTCAATCCATACTTTTGATATGTTGTGTTTCTATTTAGTCAACACGTACAATAACTAAAACTTTATAGCTCACTTGTTATTCCTTGTGTACAGGAACGCTCTATGAAGAATACTGAAAATCGGAAGAGTTTACCTTACAATCATTGCATGGGTTCCAAGTCTTTCCAAGCTGCAATGCATGCCTTGGTGAAGTGTTTTAACTTATAGTTTATTAAATTTGTGGTTGTGTAATTCTGAATTTTTTATCACCTATCATGAAATCTTAATTATGTACTAACATTGAAATTTATGCAAGTAGGCGGACCCCGAGACAGGGGAGGAGCCCCACATCGTTGATTTTTATAGGGAATCGCACTACAATAAGAAGAAAGACAAGTGGATCGACCAAAAATGTCATGAAATACATGTAAGTACAATGATAAGTCCTTAAAATTCCTAATTCAATTGGAAAATGATCATGTCTTGTTTGGTCATTTGAGAATGGTCAAGCGTTTTGATGGATTTGTTAGAATGTCTAAACTTGGATAATCTCTAATGTTTTATTTGAGGTTTTTTATTTTCTTTGGTAAGGTAATGTTTTATTTGAGTTAGAAAAGAAGTTGGTAAAAGTTTAGACCAACTTAAGGGTGGTAGCATGATAATAGCTGGCATGTGATTAGTTGTGCTACTCTAATGGAAATTTAGTTTGATTTCAAGTCTAATTGTGCAGTGCATGGTCCATTATAATGCTTACATATTATGAAACATTTTGTGAAAGTGTTAATGTTGTCTTCTCCTATGAACTCAAAAATAGGACATATGGTGCACAGTTTTTAGTTCAATTTTTTTCATGCAAGTGTTCTACTCAGTTCTTTCTTGACATGGAAAGTTGTGTAGGTGGCATGTTGTAGTTGTGTGTCCATCTGGTGATTAAGATTAAGCCATGGCACGCATAAAATCTAATAACTGTTTGGCTGCTTTTTTTTTTTTTGCTGGAAAACTGTTTGCCTTCTTATAAAGCTGGAAGTAAGACATGCTCAAGATACAAGGAAAAGATAGATCTTTCTATGAAGTACAATTTTATAGATCAGATAATGCTCTTTCTATGTCCAGCTATACTAATTTAGGGTCCATCTCAATTTTTGTGAACCGAGTGAACGTTTTGTGTAATTGGTGGTTGATGCATTTGGATAACCTGAGTTAAAGTGATGAATTCTATAGTTGAACTATTTTAGCTGATGTGAGATTGATATCCCATTAGGCTCTAATGATTATGATGAGATTGAATTCTTCAGTTAGTTTGAGTCATCAATGATGTGCATAATTTGAACTGATAAATGAGTGAAACTTGTTGTTGTTTAAACAATGTTCAGAACTCTAATCAAATCCAAATTAAACCCAGTATCACTCTTTCTTTCTAAGATGAATTGGAAAAGCAAGAAGAAATGCTAGACTCTATAAGCCATCATCTTAATCATATATCAAAGATCAATGAACTATTAAAAATATAAGTATTTCCCATACATAATCTGTCATGTCCCCAAACCGGAACCTCGGGGGCGCGAATGGGATAAGCATAAATATATTTTTCTCCCAAGATCCGCGTGTGTGAAGACAACACATTCTGAATATTTTGCGGAAGCTTTCATGGCGTTGCGACCCGGAGTCCGTGGCCATCGGATTCCGTGTCGTACTCAACCTCTAGGATATAGCTATTACATCAAGAACCATATCAGACAGGAGTAAACCATCATAACAAAGTACAGAGCTGACAGTAACAGGATATTACATTCCCAATATGTTCCAGTTACAATTATCAATGTACATTAATTAAGAAACCCAAGGAAAGGCTAATAAAAGCCATACAACAATAAGCTATTAACCACTACCCTAAATATGACGTAGCTCCGATGTCAAGCTCAATGTCTACATGACATAGCTGACAAAACAACCTGCAAAACATGGCTCCACAACCAACAAAAGCACTCATCTGGGGACGAAGAAGTCTGGACTTGAGTACCAAAAGTAGTGGGCCAGACACGACGATCTGGCAGGTGGATGAAAAGATAACAAATATACTGAAGAATAAAACATATGATAAATCATGCTATTAGATCAAATGCTGCATATAATTAAACGGTTGCAAAATCGTAGATCTCTGACAAAACATATATTCGTTTCAAGCATGGGTAAAACATGAAGATCTAATAAAACATATGTTCATTTACACCATCTATAAAAGCATAGATATTTGACAATCGGGTGTTCGTCTAAAACATGCGTGAATATAGTGGTATGGCAAAACAACGTTCATTTGAAACTTAGGTAAAAGCATAAGTATTCAACAAACCGGGTGTTCATTTAAAACAATGTGTAACCAAAGAACTCTGACAACACTAATGTTCATTTAAACATATTTCAAGTATGAATATTTAACATATCGGGTATTCATTTAAAACAGTTATAAACATAGGAATCTGGCAAAACACGTGTCATTTAAAACGTATTTCAAAGCATGGATATTTAACAATTCGGGTATTCATTTAAAACATGTGTAAACCTAGCGATCTGACAAACCAAATGTCATTTAAAACAAAGCACGGATATTTAACAATTAAGGTATTCATTTAAAACATGTGTAATCATATAAATCTAGCAAAACCATTGATCGTTTGAAACATATGTAAAAGCATGGGTATTCACCCAACCGGCATTCATTTAAAACATGTGCGTGTACAAAGAACAGAAAACAATATAATAATAATAACTGAATTCACCTTGGAGAATATTAACACTTGTTTAAATAATAACTTTTGTAAAGGAAATGAATCATTTATCGGAAACAAATAAGCAATATAAAACATGTCGGGTATCCAAGGAATCGGGAACTGGCAAGATGGCAATCACAAAAAGCTAAGTCCTCTATCACCGAAGTGACAAGAGTATAACGGGACGTTGGTCTCAGTCACACAAGGTGAGGAGACTCAACGCAAATCATATATCCAATATAAATATACGGGAACGGGACCACGGTAGCGAACCGGGTATTGGGACGGGACCACGGTAATAACCGGGTTTCGGGATCCAAACTGCAGCTGGCGGGACGGGAGGGGATCTCCAAGGGAGTGGATCAGACTGACAAGGTTATCCAAGCTTAGTGATGCCGACTCATAGGCCAAATAACAAATCGAGACATATGCAAGCAAATCAAGGACAATAAATAAACGAGCAAGACGGGGGTGCTCAAAGGCACACTATCGTTTCATGTCGGGCAATACATTTAGGGGCAAATAGCTGTTACTAGTGTAACTTCAATGCTTTCGGGAAAACAAGTCATGTAATATAAATCTCGGGAACAGTGAAATACAATAAACAATTAAGATTTAGGGAAAGTGTCGGTTCAAGATTTATTTGAAGTGAACAGGGATCCCGTATGTCAATTTAATAACAATTTGGTACTCTTTGAGTTTGGGGACATTCCGGGCTCCTTATACACTTTGAATTTTCAAAACTTCAAACGACATCTTCGTGATGTGGTTTCTTTCCCCAATGACCTCATACATTTCTTAGTAAATCTCCCTGACATACAGGGGTTCTCAATGAATAGTCCCCAAAACATTTAAACAACTCATCTTCATCCCAAGCATAGCCTATGAGAGACAAACCTCATCGCTCGAGCGAACCGGAGAGTTCGCTCGAGCGAGGAGCTCTCTGGAATGGTTGTCTGGGGGGGTTCGCTTGAGCGAAGTTACGGTAGCTCGAGCGAATTATTAACTGCGTTCGAACTAACGACTCTCTGGAACAAGTTCTGGGATGTCCGCTCGAGCGACCAAGCTACTGGAATGCTCCGAACCCTTTTCTGGACACTTCGCTCGACCCGAAGTCATGTTCGCTAGAGCGAACTGTCCAGAAACTGATTTCGGACCAGTTCAGCTCCTCTCTATCTCTTCCTTCTACAACGTCTTTTTAACCCCTTTATATACACCACAAGAGGGGATCTAAACTTCATCCAAATCAACATAATTTTTCCAACAACATCCATTCTAACCTCCTTTAACAATATCATATTCAAATACAATGAATAGAGGGAAGGAAACCACTACACACAAGAGTACATTTGAGATAAAACAAGGGAAAGTTAAATGCTATGAACCAACACATCTCTATGACAATAAATGCATTATCTAGGCTCTTCATGAGCATTCATCTCAAGTCAAAGTAGTAAATAAGCATGTATGGAAAAACAATAAAATCAACCACATTTCTATAAAACCATATGAACAAACTTTGACCAAATAAAATGCATACCTTTCCAAGAGATTTAACAAGAGGGAAAGTCCCATTAATATGCATTTCGAAATCACTAAAAATGTGGCAAGAAACATATGTGAAAACATGTATCAAATTACCAAGAACAAGTAATAAACATTTAGGATTTTCTCATAAAACTTGATAACATTCAAACCATCCATTCATCCACTTGCTTTGGGTTCCAATAAGCTAAACCAAGCCTCTAATCACCTCTCAAGCTCAAGATCAACAATCTCTACAAAAACCCCCAAAACAAACCCTAAAATGGGTTAAACAAAGGAAGACAAGGAATGGGCTCAAACCCAACTAGAAAATAGAACCTAAGGGAAAGCCATTGCACATCAAAGGAAAATGGTAAGGAATCCTTACCTCTAGAGTCATGAATCAACAAAAAGAAGCTTGCAATAGGGGCTGCCCACCTTGGTTTCCCACGAAAATGATGTCAAACAAGAGAGGAGGTGAAGGGGAAGAAGTTGCCGGAGTTCCCTCGTCGTATTGGTGGCTTGGAGGATCCATTAGAGCAAAAGAAATGGAAGAAAAGAAGAAGAATGGTTGCTGGTACTGTAGCTGGAGAGTTTCCGTCGATGGAGAGTGGAAAACGAGGGAGAAAGAGAGGGTGGAGTCATCTTTTATAATGGGTGGGTGTGGGGCCCTACTACACTTAAAACTTGCCAAGGGTAAAACATTTATTTGTGGGCCTCGGATGCGATCGACGAAGAAGAGAAAAATGCTTCTCATAAAATCTAGTTTTCAAAAAGTGTAAATTTGGTATGGTTATGAGATCTCGAAATTTTGGTCCAGATTCAATGTGAAAAGACTGATTTTGCCCTCAGGGCTGGAAAAACTGATTTTCGGAGCTTCGAATGGGTACGGAGTGAACACGAAAGTTGTAGAGGTTAACAAAATAAGTCAAATGAGGCTAAAACAATAATTATCAGGGATTTCAAATAATCTCTCAATCTCACGCAAAGTCACTAAAAGAACCCCCAAAGGGTCCCACTAATCACAAAGGCACTCAAAATTCCCCAAAACTAGAGAAAAACCATTCTAACTCACAAACTCAACCCGACAAACACTAATCCCAATAAAAGAAACTAATCCACAATTAAAACAACACTAATCTAGGAAATTAGTGGTCGGGTTCTCACATCCTTCCCCCCTTAGAACATTTGGTCCTCCAAATGAACTAAACAAACTAAAAAACAAGTGGGGACATCAATCCCACACTTCGAAAACAAAACCTCAGACGACTGCTCCAAATTGGTCCTCTCGGAAGCACGAGACTCGCTGGATCATCCTTGTTGTAGAACTCTTCGGTCAACTATCAACAGTTGTCAGACATTCCGCCACTGGCTCGAATCTGTTACTGCTCTACCAATCTAACTGCTCAAGGAATTTTCTATCTCTGACTCCTTCTAAGTTCCACCAAGTCTCTCGCTTCTAGCCACCCTGATGCAGAAAATTCTTGGAACAATTCTGTCGACTTCATCACAACTGTCGAAGCTAGGTCTCATGTGAAATGCACCATCTTCAAGGAGAACTCTTGCTGGCTCTAACTGTTTCTGCTCGGTGCTCTTGATCCAATGCACAACAATTAGTCTCTGACACAATCATGCTTGTCCCGTCACCATTCTTCAACATTTGAAGCTCTGACTATTTCTGTTTGTTGCTCTTGATCCACTGCACAACAGTCGGTCTCTGCTAGTCTTGGACATGCCTTTACCTTGAAATACTGTCTTATTCTTCTATCTGCCCTTGGCTTCGAAAAATTAGTGACGCCGAGTATTACCAGATATCTCTTACTTTAGGCATTGTCGTCCAGTCCTCGGTACTCTTCTGTCAACTCTGTCAAAGTTGTCGAAATTATGTCTCCTGCCAATGCACAATCTTCGAGGTGAATGACTTGAAAATCTGTCACTTCTTCATATACCAAGCTGATTCAATCAAATGCTTGAACGGTCCTCTGAACACTTCACTCATCTTTATCTGCTCATTGAAAACACACTGTTCACAACTCTGTAGGTTTCCAGCTCTGACTAGACCTGCTAACACTTTAACTGTCATGCTACTCCACTTGTCCAAACTTCGTGAGGTGTAATTCTGTCAAATTCATTCTTCCCTGAATCCTTCAACTGTCATTGTCCATAGGTGATGATTCTCCTGCTCGTATCTGTACTCTGCCCAAATTTATGTTCTACAAGTCAGTAACATCCACAAAATCTTTGCTATCATGTAATCAGGTAACCATTAATTCCACATACAACTCTCTCTACACCGCTGCTGAAAACTAATTTCCTATGCTTTTAACCATCCACTGACACATCCTGCTTAGTCGACTCACCATCATAGCTGCAATTGTTAAACCTCCTCCAACAATTCTCCGTCACAAGCTCATCAATGCTCGAGAAATTTCTAACTTTCACATCTTCTTGGAGCTGTACCACTGAAAATCGCTTCAAATCTCATAAAGTCCACCACTTATTCGGCTTATGGAGTCTTCTGACTTAGGAAAATAATTCAAGTTTATCCAAAAATTCACACTTACTAGCCTGACGAATCCTCAGACGGTACACGATCAACTGTAATTGGGTCTCGACATGCTGCTCACATTCCTCACTGACGAACAATTGGTCGCAATTTCCTTCTCTAGCTCCATCTGTGACATCGAAAAGCTGAAAATTCTGCCCAAGTCCTTCGAGAAACACATGCTAAGTCCACAAAACTCCGAATCTCTGGCACGAAAATAAGGAAAAGGTACTAAATGTGGGTGCGGAGACATTAAATTCTCCCCCACTAGAAAAGAATTTGGTCCCCCAAACTCTCCAACAACAAGGATAAGAAAAGGAGACAAAGATAGTCTCCCCCACGAGAAGAAAAACAGACACGAACTCACAGAAACAATACTAGACAAAAGAAAACGAGTCCTCACCACACGTCTTAAGGTTCCTAGAGTGTTTTATTTCCTAGAAACTTGCCCGCTCTGATACCAGTCTGTCACGTCCCCAAACCGGAACCTCAGGGGGGTGAATGGGATAAGCATAAATATATTTTTCTCCCAAGATCCGCGTGTGTGAAGAAAACACATTCTGAATATTTTGCAGAAGCTTTCGTGGCGTTGCGACCCGAAGTCCGTGGCCATCGGATTCCGCGTCGTACTCAACCTCTAGCATATAGCTATTACATCAAGAACCATATCAGACTGGAGTAAACCATCATAACAAAGTACATAGCTGACAGTAACAGGATATTACATTCCCAATATGTTCCAGTTACAATTATCAATGTACATTAATTAAGAAACCCAAGGAAAGGCTAATAAAAGCCATACAACAATAAGCTATTAACCACTACCCCAAATATGACGTAGCTCCGATGTCAAGCTCAATGTCTACATGACATAGCTGACAAAACAACCTGCAAAACATGGCTCCACAACCAACAAAAGCACTCATCTGGGGACGAAGAAGTCTGGACTTGAGTACCAAAAGTAGTGGGCTAGACACGACGATCTGGCAGGTGGATGAAAAGATAACAAATATACTGAAGAATAAAACATATCATAAATCATGCTATTAGATCAAATGCTGCATATAATTAAACGGTTGCAAAATCGTAGATCTCTGACAAAACATATATTCGTTTCAAGCATGGGTAAAACATGAAGATCTAATAAAACATATGTTCATTTACACCATCTATAAAAGCATAGATATTTGACAATCGGGTGTTCGTCTAAAACATGCGTGAATATAGTGGTATGGCAAAACAACGTTCATTTGAAACTTAGGTAAAAGCATAAGTATTCAACAAACCGGGTGTTCATTTAAAACAATGTGTAACCAAAGAACTCTGACAACACTAATGTTCATTTAAACATATTTCAAGTATGAATATTTAACATATCGGGTATTCATTTAAAACAGTTATAAACATAGGAATCTGGCAAAACACGTGTCATTTAAAACGTATTTCAAAGCATGGATATTTAACAATTCGGGTATTCATTTAAAACATGTGTAAACCTAGCGATCTGACAAACCAAATGTCATTTAAAACAAAGCACGGATATTTAACAATTAAGGTATTCATTTAAAACATGTGTAATCATATAAATCTAGCAAAACCATTGATCGTTTTAAACATATGTAAAAGCATGGGTATTCACCCAACCGGCATTCATTTAAAACATGTGCGTGTACAAAGAACAGAAAACAATATAATAATAATAACTGAATTCACCTTGGAGAATATTAACACTTGTTTAAATAATAACTTTTGTAAAGGAAATGAATCATTTATCGGAAACAAATAAGCAATATAAAACATGTCGGGTATCCAAGGAATCGGGAACTGGCAAGATGGCAATCACAAAAAGCTAAGTCCTCTATCACCGAAGTGACAAGAGTATAATGGGACGTTGGTCTCAGTCACACAAGGTGAGGAGACTCAACACAAATCATATATCCAATATAAATATACGGGAACGGGACCACGGTAGCGAACCGGGTATTGGGACGGGACCACGGTAATAACCGGGTTTCGGGATCCAAACTGCAGCTGGCGGGACGGGAGGGGATCTCCAAGGGAGTGGATCAGACTGACAAGGTTATCCAAGCTTAGTGATGCCGACTCATAGGCCAAATAACAAATCGAGACATATGCAAGCAAATCAAGGACAATAAATAAACGAGCAAGACGGGGGTGCTCAAAGGCACACTATCGTTTCATGTCGGGCAATACATTTCGGGACAAATAACTGTTACTAGTGTAACTTCAATGCTTTCGGGAAAACAAGTCATGTAATATAAATCTCGGGAACAGTGAAATACAATAAACAATTAAGATTTAGGGAAAGTGTCGGTTCAAGATTTATTTGAAGTGAACAGGGATCCCGTATGTCAATTTAATAACAATTTGGTACTCTTTGAGTTTGGGGACATTCCGGGCTCCTTATACACTTTGAATTTTCAAAACTTCAAACGACATCTTCGTGATGTGGTTTCTTTCCCCAATGACCTCATACATTTCTTAGTAAATCTCCCTGACATAGAGGGGTTCTCAATGAATAGTCCCCAAAACATTTAAACAACTCATCTTCATCCCAAGCATAGCCTATGACAGATAAACCTCATCGCTCAAGCGACCAAGCTACTGGAATGCTCCGAGAAACTGATTCCTGACCAGTTCAGCTCCTCTCTATCTCTTCCTTCTACAACCTCTTTTTAACCCCTTTATATACACCACAAGAGGGGATCTAAACTTCATCCAAATCAACATAATTTTTCCAACAACATCCATTCTAACCTCCTTTAACAATATCATATTCAAATACAATGAATATAGGGAAGGAAACCACTACACACAAGAGTACATTTGAGATAAAACAAGGGAAAGTTAAATGCTATGAACCAACACATCTCTATGACAATAAATGCATTATCTAGGCTCTTCATGAGCATTCATCTCAAGTCAAAGTAGTAAATAAGCATGTATGGAAAAACAATAAAATCAACCACATTTCTATAAAACCATATGAACAAACTTTGACCAAATAAAATGCATACCTTTCCAAGAGATTTAACAAGAGGGAAAGTCCCATTAATATGCATTTCGAAATCACTAAAAATGTGGCAAGAAACATATGTGAAAACATGTATCAAATTACCAAGAACAAGTAATAAACATTTAGGATTTTCTCATAAAACTTGATAACATTCAAACCATCCATTCATCCACTTGCCTTGGGTTCTAAGAAGCTAAACCAAGCCTCTAATCACCTCTCAAGCTCAAGATCAACAATCTCTACAAAAACCCCCAAAACAAACCCTAAAATGGGTTAAACAAAGGAAGACAAGGAATGGGCTCAAACCCAACTAGAAAATAGAACCTAAGGGAAAGCCATTGCACATCAAAGGAAAATGGGAAGGAATCCTTACCTCTAGAGCCATGAATCAACAAAAAGAAGCTTGCAATAGGGGCTGCCCACCTTGGTTTCCCACGAAAATGATGTCAAACAAGAGAGGAGGTGAAGGGCAAGATGTTGCCGGAGTTCCCTCGTCGTATTGGTGGCTTGGAGGCTCCATTAGAACAAGAGAAATGGAAGATAAGAAGAAGAATGGCTGCTGGTACTGTAGCTGGAGAGTTGCAGTCGATGGAGAGTGGAAAATGAGGGAAAATGTGGAAAATAAGTCAAATGAGGTTAAAACAAGAATTATCAGGAATTTCGAATAATCTCCCAATCTCGTGCAAAGTCACTAAAAGAACCCCCAAAGGGTCCCACTAATCACAAATGCACTCAAAATTCCCCAAAACCAGAGAAAAACCATTCTAACTCACAAACTCAACCCAACAAACACTAATCCCCTTAAAAGAAACTAATCCACAAATAAAACAACACTAATCTAGGAAATTTGGGGTCGGGTTCTCACATAATCTATCAGAGCAAAATTCTGATGTGGATTCTTTCTCAGGGCGCCTTTATCATATTCTGCTTACACTTAGTGTTTTTCATGTTTTGCAATGGATTTATTCTCCCCAGGTTCTTATTCTTCTTCTTGAGCAAAAGGCATCTCTTTTGACAAGTTAAAGATCAGATAAAGATATGCCAACCTTTCCTTTGTTTTTCCTTGGATGTTCCTTTCTTTCGCTAAAAAATAATCATAGACCTTTCACTAACAAATAGCTCTGCACACTAACCAGAAAGTGAGAACCACCATTGCCTATTCTAAGCTCTTTCTTTTGCTTTCGTCCTTACTTCAATTGGGTCTTTAAAAACATGTCTTGAGTTGATACGGAAATGAGAGATGAACACTGGTTTAGAATCTTGGGTTTGTTAAGAAAAGAACCCACTTTCATTTCCTCAAAATTTCTTCATTTCTAAACACCTGTTAATGACTAATTTTGACATTGCTCTTCTGAGATCCTCTGTTCCTTACAAGTTTTTAACAATGACCAGAGAACCAAAAGGTATCAGTACTAGAGTCAACGGTTGGGTTGTTTTTTCTTGGATTACCAACACCCAAGTCACGATACATCCAGTTGAGGTCTTATGCCTCTCTTCCACAGGGAGATGAAGAAAAGCTATTGCAGCTATTGATTTCTTCACTGCGAGGTCCTGCAGAAGAAATTTTAGTGATGCTGCTTGAATCTGATAAAGAAGCGGCCTCTCTTCCCATGAAATCTATGAAACTTATTCTTGGCACCCTAAGATTCCTGGATCAGTAATTGTTGCTTGGTTGGGTGATTTCTACATCAGTTTTCTCGTTTTGTTTCTTTAGAAATATGAGACAGATCACTGTATTCCCCATCCATCATTGGAATCCAGAATATATAATCTTTATCCAGAATATATACAAACCTAAAAACTTCTTTTACTGAATTCCCCATCCATCATTGGAATCTAGAATATATAATATTTAGCCTTCAGACAACTAAGGAAGGAATAAAGATTTATGGAATGGAAGAATTCTTTAAAGAAGTTTCTCCCAGTTTGTATACTAGTTATACAAGGTAGAGAGAGTTAGTCATAGAGGTATATCACTGTATGAAACACATACAACAACACCATAAATACTTCTTATGGCACCAGTTTAGAGATAGCCACGAAATGACTCCACAGAGTTATTTCTGTCGCGACCCCGGACCGGAAATCCGGGATCGGGACTAATAATGATGATGATAATGATAGCACATCGGATTTATGCTATACAGTTATTTTATTTCCCATAGGTGTCCGCGGTGTGGATATCACAACCATATAAGAACATTTCTATTAAGTGGGGAAGCGTGTAGCAAATCAAATGATCAATCCATCTCAAATCATAAAGATAATAACACGAGTATAGTACTGTATCAGAATGAGCAATGATCGTTAGCATGTTACCCAAAAGTAAGGTTAAAGTTTATACAAGATCATTTAGTTACATTTCCCAAAAATAGAGGCCAACAAAGGCCAATATAACACAATACCAATCCAAAGAATGGTTGAACAGTTCCCAAAATATTAAGTCTCTCATAGCGACCAAACGTCTAAATGACGTCATCAGCACGCCACTCAACTAACTGCTGCGGTTCTCCGACCGCCTCCTCGTGCTCCTCCTTGTGATAACCGACAACGGGACCTGAGTACCAAAGAGTGGGTCAAACACGACGGTTTGGCAAATGGGTAAAATATAATGACAATACTATCGTAAATGAATGTACCTTCAAAAGCATTTAAACCTATTTAAATAACAATTTAATAAAGAGATAAAACATTTATTCAAATATGAGTATGCATTATAAAACAAGTAAGGTAACCAAGGAAACGGGAAGCAAGCAAGATGGCAACCACATGAAGCTAAGTCCTCTGTCACTAACGTAACAGAGCAATAACTAGGCACTGATCTCAGTCACTCGAGGTGAGGAGAAATAGTGGATCTTATAAATACATATACATATACTATACATGACCACGGTAGCTAGCCGGACATCGGGAACCACAGTAGCAATCTTTGGCATCGGGACAAGACTACGGTAATAACCGGGTAGCGGGATCCAAACTGTAGCTGGCGGGACAAAAGGGGGATCTCCAAGTCAGTGGATCAGACTGACAAGGTTATCCAAGCTTAGTGGTGCGGACTAATAGGTCAAATAACAAATCGAGACATGTGCAAGTAAATCAAGTACAATAAATAAATGGGCAGGACGGGGGTGCTCAAGGGCACACTGTCATTTCATGTCGTGCAATGCACTTCAAGACAAGTAGCTGTTATAAGTGTAGTTCAATGCTTTCAGGAAAATAAGACATGTAGTATAAATCTCGGGATCGATCAAGTACAATAAACAATTGAAATCTCGGGTAAAGTATCGGGTTCAAGATTTATTTGAAGTGAATAGGGATCCCGTATGTCGATCTAATAATAATTTAGTACTCTTTGAGTTTGGGGACATTCCGGCTCCTTATGCACTTTAAATTTTCAAAACTTCGAATGACATCTTCGTGATATGGTTTCTTTCTCGAATGGCCTCATACATTGCCTAGTGAATCTCCTTTGACCAACCAAGCTCAGCGCTCGAGCGAACAGGAGAGTTCGCTCGAGCGAGGAGCTCTTCGAAATGGTTGTCTGGGTAATTTCGGTTACCTTGCGGTCAGATGGCGGTTAGCCGCTGGCTGACCGCGGTTGGCCTGACAGAAAGACAGATTACTGGAATTGTAACCGAAGTGGTTCGATTGGCTGGCGGTTAGCCGCCAATATGTCCGGCGGTTAGCCGCTAGCTGACCGTGAGGCTGACCGTATTTTCAGGTGGAAATGTTGCTCTCTGGAAAAGTAACTGAATGGGTCAGTTGGCGGGCGGTTAGCCGCGGGCTAACTGTCGCGACCCCGGACCGGGCCCACGAGGAACTGATCCGAGATCGGGACTAATAATGATGATGATCCACATCAATAGTTTAATAATACCATACATTTATTTAATTTCCCACAGGTGTCCGCGGTGAGGATATCACAACCATAGTTGAATATTTCTTTTAAGTGCGGAAGCGTGTAGCAAATCAAATCCAATCCATCTCAAATCATAAAGACAACATCACAAGTACAAAATACTGTATCAGAATGAGCAATGATCATTAGCATGTTACCCAACGTAAGTTAAAGTTTGTACAATTAACACTTAATTACATTTCCCAAAAATAGAGGCCAACAAAGGCCAATATAGACAAAATACCAATCCAAAGAATGGGTAAATAGTTCCCAAGATATAAAGTACCTCATAGCCACCAAACGTCTACATGACGTCATCAGCACGCCACTCAACTAACTGTTGCAGTTCTACGACCGCCTCCTCGGGGTAACCAACAACGGGACCTGAGTACCAAAGAGTAGGTCAAACACGACGGTTTGACATGAGTTTAGGAAATACATGAGTTTACCTCCGAAAACATTTGCAACTATCGAAATGACAATTTCTCTAGACAAGATAAAACATTTATTCAAATACGAGTATGCATCATAAAACATGTAAAGGTAACCAAGGGAACGGGAAACAATCAAGATGGCAACCACACGAAGCTAAGTCCTCTATCACTAAAGTGATAGAGCAATAACTAGGCACTGATCTCAGTCACTCGAGGTGAGGAGAACAGTGGATCTTATAAATACATATACATATACTATACATGACCACGGTAGCGAGCCGGGCATCGGGGACCACAGTTGCAATCTGCGGCATCGGGACAAGACCACGGTAATAACCGGGTAACGGGATCCAAACTGCAGCTGGCGGGACAAGAGGGGGATCTCCAAGTCGGTGGATCAGACCAACAGGGTTATCCAAGCTTAGTGGTGCCGACTCATAGGTCAAATACAATTGAGACATATGCAATCAAATCCAGTACAATAAATAAACGGGCAAGACGGGGGTGCTCAAGGGCACACTATCATTTCATGTGGTGCAATGCACTTCGGGTCAAGTGTACAACAAAGCTTTCGGGAAAACAAGACATTTAATATAAATCTCGGGATCGATAAGGTACAATAAACAATTGGAATTTCGGGTAAAGTATGGGGTTCAAGATTTATTTAAAGTGGATAGGGACCCCGTATGTCCATCTAATAACAATCTGGTACTCTTTGGGTTTGGGGACATTCCGGGCTCCTTATACACTTCGAATTTTCAAAAACTTCGAATGACGTCTTCGTGATATGGTTTCTTTCTCAAATGGCCTCATACATTACTTAGTAAATCTCCTTGACATAGAGGGGTTCCCACAGAGTAGTCCCAAAACGTTGAAATAGTTAAACATTGTCCCAAACGTAGCCTTGTCCAACAGGGCCCATCGCTCGAGCGGACTGGAGAGTTCGCTCGAGCAAATCGCTCTCTGGAATGGTTGTCTGGGTGGATTCGCTCGAGCGAAGTTGAGGTCGCTTGAGCGAACTCATTAGGTCGAGCGAATATTTAAATGCGTTCGAACGAACAACTCTCTGGAATGAGTTCTGGGATGTCCGCTCGAGCGACCATGCTACTGGAATGCTCCGAGTCCCTTTCTAGACAGGTTGCTCGAGCGAAGTGTCATGGTCGCTCGAGCGAACTGTCCAGAAACTGAATCCGGACCAGTTCAGCTCCACAATAACTCTTCCTTTTACAACCCCGTTTTAGCCACTTTTCTTCGCTAAGTGAGGAGTATAAATCCCCATTCAAACAACCTCAAATCTCCAACAACATCCATCGCATTCTCCTCCTTCAACAACACATTCAATACAAGGAAAGGAAGAAGGAAACCATTTCACATAAGATATATATTTGAGACAAAACAAGAGGAATTAAATGTAAGTCCATGGGGATCCGAACCCTAGAGGGGGGGTGAATAGGGTGAGCTCCTTTTATGACCAATTTTAACAATTTTAACTTCTTTAAAACAAACTAGTCACATGTGATGATTAAACATACAAGATGCGGAAGCTAACAAAAGAATCACCACAAAGCAATCACCATTACACAAGTATTTATAGTGGTTCGGCCTCAATGCCTACATCCACTACCGGCTTGTGATCCAACACCCCACCGGATTTCCACTATTTATGCTTTTCAATAGGCTAAGCAATAACCTTTACAATATGCTTTCCAAGGCTAAGCAATAACCTTTACATTGATGTTTTTCAAGGCTTAACATCAACCTATCCATTATGCTTTTATAGGCTAAGCAATAACCTCTTCAACCTCAAGGTTGGTTATCTCTCTAATTTAGTGTCTATCATACACTTGATGGAGATTCTATTTAGCTCATTACATTGCCTCTTAATTAGGCGGATATGGAAGTGTAATTCTAATACACACTCACACTATGAATGCAAAGATGAAAACATATGAAGTGTGTGTGTGTGGTCCTCAATTATTTTGAAAATGAAAGCTCATAAATGTAAGCCTAAGGCTTTTGAAAGTTTTAGCTTATAAAACATTTATGATTGAGGAAGTAATGCAATCACATGTTAAAAGTAACAACTTGTTAATGATATCAAAGTTACACAAGTTGTATGAAATGGATTAGCTCTAAACATGTGATGCATAGGGATGTCAATCAAATCATCAATGAAGCTCAAAAAATAAAAATAGATTTGATTAAAAAGAGGGGACAAATCATATGTAATTATAAGGACAACTTGAAAATGATTTACCAATCAAAGTAAGGCAAGTTGTGAAGCATTAAAACAATAATACACATATGATTTGTAATGATGTTGGATCCAAAACATAAGATACATTTGAGAGAGATTTTCTTATGATGGAAAAACAACAACCAATGATTCAACAAAGTATATGAATCATGTTACATATTTCATTAACATGATCTACTTAGATTTACCAAAGATAAAGTACTACTTTGATGAATCAATGGTGATGTATCCAAAACAATAGATCTATTCAAAATATAACACATGCTAAGGATACAACACATCATAGGTTAACATGTTACTAAGATTTACCAATGATAAAACAAAACATGAAAACATATGATTTGTAAAGAAGTTGAGTCCAAAACATAAGATACTTTTGAAAGTGATTTTCTTATGATGGAAAACAACAACCAAAGATTCAACCAAGTATATGGATCATGTTACATATAATTCCAAAGGTTCTTTCATTAACATGATCTACTTTGATTTACCAATTCAAGTACTACTTGGATTGAATCACATGGTGTTGTATCCAAAACAATTAAATCAACTCAAAACATAAAACATGTTAAGGACACAACACAAACATAGTTTAACATGCTAGAAATGATTTACCAAAAATAAAACAAAAGCATGAAAACATATGATTAAGGAAGGAAGAGCCTACTTGGTGGTTTAACTTCATTAATCCAAGCTTTACCTTTCCTAATCATCCCCTTCATCCCTTGGTTCTTTTCCCTTTTGATATGCCTCAAATCCTCTCAAGGAGGGGTTAAAAATTCCCTACTTTTGGCAAGGGAAAGAACTCATATTTATATCCCCAAAACAGCCCAACGGCTATATCCCCAGTTGACCGGCCATGACAGGCAGGTTAACCGACCAAGCACAACAGTCATAAAAATGCCCGTTGAAGCCTCAGCAGTCCGGTTAACCGCCAGTTTGGCCGGTTGACCGGGCCTCTTGGCCGGTTGACCGGCCATACACTGCCGGTTGACCGGGCCTGCCCAGAAATTCCCATTTATTGGGTTTCTTGAAGATTATCTTTGGGGATATTTTGGGCCATTAAAATCAAGCTTTTTCACATGTTTTAAAACATCCAAAGATGTATAAAAACATGAAACATCCAAAGCCTAAAATGGTTTGAAACTTTAAACCATAGGCTAGCTTGATTTCTAAAAACTCCTTTTTCAAAAACAATGCATACAAATAGGATTTTGAAGAGATGAAAGTATGCAAAGTTCAAACCTAAATTGTCAAGATGATTTTCCAAATATATTGCACAAGGAAATAGGTTTTCAAAAGAGTTTGGGTTTCAAAACTAATGCATCCAAGTTTAAAACCAAAACATGCATAAAACAAGAACTTTTCCAAATCTTAAAAGCTATGCATGTATGAAACTAAATTTCAAGGTTTTCTAAAACAATGCAAGTGTGAAATATCAAATGATGCTAAAGTGCAAATGCATCCATCAAATTGCAAATACAAAATCCCTAACATTAAAAACTATGAACCAATACTTCTTTATGACCATAAATGCATTAACAAGGCTCTTCATGAGCATTTATTTCAAAGGAAAGCAATAAATAGGCATGAGTGAAATTTAATAAAACCAACCACATTTCTCATAAAACATTGAAACTCTTAAAAGATCATATCATCCACTTGCCTTAGGTCTCTACTCAAGCAAAACAAGCTCTGACAGTTCTTCCAAGCCAATGGTCCAAGCTACAAGGCAAAAACCCCAAAATAAACCCTAAAATGGGTTACACAAAGAATGAAAATGAAAGAACTTACAATAATGCAAATGTAGCTTCTCAAGGGCTAGAGGAACACTAATCTAGGAGATGAAAAGGATTACTCACTTGGATGACCTCCAAGTGAAGAGAGCTAGCTCAAAGGAGATCTCAAGGTAGGAAGATTTCTCCACAAAGGGTATCAATATGAAGATTGCAAGATGAGGAAAAGGATGGTGATCTCCATTTCTTGATTGAAGTAGGTTTGGTACGGATTGGAGATGGAGAAGCAAGAAGAAGAAGAATTGCAAGGAAACCCTAGGCTCTCCTCTTGTGCTGGAACATGAAGAATGAAATGAATGAAGAATGGCTTCCCTTTGTTAACAAATGAGTTGGGTCCCACTACTAAAGGAACTTGTTTGACTGAAATCATCTCTTTCGGGACCTCGGATGGATTCGACGAAAAAGGAAGAAACAATCATCGAAATTTCTAGTTTCCAAAAAGTATATGCTTCGCGGGTTTCGGGAATATCAAGTTTGGGTACAGATTTAGGGCACAATGACTATCTTGCCCTCAAGGCTATGCAATCAGGTTTCGGGATCTCGAACGGGAACGGGATCAACATGAAAGTTGTAGGGATTATCAATACGAATAAAACGGGATTAAAACCATGAATGCAAAAACCTCCGATAAATCCTCAAACATAGGCAATGACATAAAAAGGAACCCCCAAAGGGCCCTACTAACACAAAGCAATCAAAATTCCCCAAAACTAATTCAAAAGCTATTGTAAACCCAACTTAGCCAAAATCACTAATCAAGCTTAGGACTAACACGCGACTTAATTAGCACTAATCGGGTTCACTCGGGTCGGGGCCTTACATCCTCCACCCCTTAGGGCATTTGGTCCTCGAAATGAAACATAAAACTCACCTCTGGTAGTAGATGTGGATACTTCTTCTGTACTTGGTCTCGTAATTCCCATGTGGCCTCTTCCGGTCCATGATTCTCCCATAGAACCTTTACCCATTGAATGGTCCGTGTCCTCAACTCTTGCTCCTTCGTATCAATGACCTGAACATGCTTCTCAACATAGGTAGCATCTTCTCAGATCACCAATGGCTCGTGCCGGAGTACATGTGAAGGATCGGGGACATACTTCTTCAACATAGACACATGGAAAACGTTGTGTGCGCCGGATAGCCCAGGCGGTAAGGCTAATCTATAAGCCACGTCACCAATCTTGTTCACGATGTCATACGGTCCAATATATCTCCGTGATAGCTTGCCCTTCTGTCCAAATCTCAACGTTCCTCTCGTAGTTGACACTTTTAGGAAAATCTTATCTCCTTCTTTGAACTGTAAATCTCTGTGGTGGGAGTCTGCATAGCTCTTCTGTCTACTCCGGGACACTTTCAAACGTTCCTGAATCAACTTGATTTTGTCGCTGGTTTCACTAACAATGGTCGGTCCATGGAAACTGCGAGTGCCGACTTCTTCCCAACAAACAGGTGTCCTACACCTCCTGCCATACAAAGCCTCAAAAGGAGCCATCCCAATGCTCAAGTGGTAGCTATTGTTGTAAGCAAACTCACACAACGGTAGAGTCTCGTCCCACTGAGTCTTGAAATCTAACACACAAGCACGGAGCATATCCTCAAGAGTCTGAATCGTTCTCTCTGACTGACCATCTGTCTGCAGGTGATAAGCTGTACTAAACTGTAGTCTCGTGCCCACAGACTCATGCAATGTCTTCCAGAATCTCGAGACGAATCTGCTGTCTCTGTCAGACGTGATAGAAACTGGTTGTCCATGTGTACTGACTATCTCGCTGACAAACAACTCTGCTAAAGGTAGCATGTACATTTTCTTCCCAGTCTTCATAGCAAGGAAATGCACTGACTTGGTGAGTCGGTCCACAATGATCCATATCGCATCGTTGCCTCTGCTAGTCCTCGGTAATCCCGAAATAAAGTCCATGGTAATATGCTCCCGCTTCCATTTCGGGATCTCTAGTGGCTGTAACAATCCTCGAGGCCTCTGATGTTTTGTTTTTATCAACTGACAAGTCATACAACGGGAGACAAACGCTGCAATTTCTTTCTTCATGTTGTTCCACCAAAATCTACCCTTCAAATTCTGATACATCTTCGTGCTACCTGGATGCATAGAGTACTTCGTACTGTGAGCTACGTTCATGATATCATTCCTCAAGTCTTCAAGGTTAGGCACGCATAGACGGTCACGGTAGTACAAAACTCCATCAACAATACGGAAATCGGGACGTTCTGCTATGTGCTCTGAAATATTGGCCAACTCTGGATCTTGCAACTGACTATCCTTGATCTTCTGAATGAAAGAAGGCTCTGACACTGTCATGTTAGCTAACAAAACACCCTTCCTCAATGGCTGTAGGTCTATACTCAACTCTTCAAATTGCTCAAAGATACAAGTACCAGTTAGATTTGCCAAGCCCACTGATTTTCTGCTCAAGGCATCGGCAACTATATTCGCTTTCCCCGGGTGATACTTGATTGGAGAATCGTAATCCTTTATAGATTCCATCCATCTTCTCTGTCTCATGTTCAACTCCTTCTGAGAAAACAAGTACTGTAAGCTGCGGTGATCGGAGTGGACTTCGAACTTCTCTCCATAGAGGTAATGTCTCCACATTTTCAACGCGAAAACAACCGCTGCTAATTCAAGATCATGGGTGGCATAGTTCTTCTCGTGATCTTTCAACTGCCGGGATCAATATGCAATCACTTTTCCTTCTTGCATCAACACACAACCAAGTCCCACATTCGAAGCATCGGTAAAAATGGTAAAACCGCCGCTCCCAGATGGCAAAGTAAGGACTGGTGTTGTAGTCAATCTCTTCTTTAGCTCTTGGAAACTATCTTCACACTGATCTGTCCACACATATGGCACATTCTTCCTTGTCAACTTCGTCAAACGTGACGCAATCGACGAAAATCCCTGCACAAACCTCCTGTAATAACCTGCTAAACCCAGAAAACTTCTGACCTCCATTGCATTCTTCGGTCTTTCCCAACTCATAACTGCTTCAATCTTGGACGGATCCACTGACAATCCTTCTTTGGAGATGATGTACCCCAAAAATGCTACTTGCTCCAACCAAAATTCACACTTGTTGAGTTTTGCATATAGCTGATTCTCTCTCAAGAGTTGCAATGCTATCCTCAAGTGCTCTTCATGCTCTTCTCTGGTCTTGGAGTGTACCAAAATGTCATTTATGAACACTACAACAAACTGATCCAAATACTCTGCAAATATCTTGTTCATCAACTCCATGAACACTGTCGGCGCATTAGTCAATCCAAATGGCATCACTAGGAACTCATAGTGGTCATATCTTGTCCGGAAAGCTGTTTTCAACACATCTGATTCTCTAACTCTCAGCTGATGGTAACCGGATCTCAAATCAATCTTCGAAAAGTATGATGCACCTTGTAACTGATCAAACAATTCATCTATTCTTGGCAATGGATATTTGTTCTTGATGGTCATTTGATTCAATCTTCTGTAATCTATACACATTCTCATCGAACCATCCTTCTTCTTGACAAACAAAACTGGAGCTCCCCATGGTGAAATACTCGGTCTCAGAAATTGCTTGCATCATTTCTTGAAACTGATTAGGTGGGTTGTTTTCAACTATATCCTCTTCTACCAGCCCGGTGTGATCACTGTTACTTCCAGAAGGAATGCCATTCACTGGTCTCTTACGGGGAGGCATGATGTTGCAAAACAAATTATTAGCACATAATAATATAAAGGGTCACACATTGCTCACACGATACTAGCTAACGAAAGTTCTAACGAATCCTCACCACGACCTTAGGATTTCTAGTTTCTTTTAATAGTTTGAGACACGTCTCGCTCTGATACCAGTCTGTCGCGACCCCGGACCGAGCCCATGAGGAATTGATCCGGGATCGGGACTAATAATGATGATGATCCACATCAATAGTTTAATAATACCATCCATTTATTTAATTTCCCACAGGTGTCCGCGGTGAGGATATTACAACCATAGTTGAATATTTCTTTTAAGTACGGAAGCGTGTAGCAAATCAAATCCAATCCATCTCAAATCATAAAGACAACATCACAAGTACAAAATACTGTATCAGAATGAGCAATGATCATTAGCATGTTACCCAACGTAAGTTAAAGTTTGTACAGTTAACACTTAATTACATTTCCCCAAAATAGAGGCCAATAAAGGCCAATATAGACAAAATACCAATCCAAAGAATGGTTAAATAGTTCCCAAAATATAAAGTCCCTCATAGCCACCAAACGTCTACATGACATCATCAGCACGCCACTCAACTAAATGTTGCGGTTCTACGACCGCCTCCTCGTGCTCCTCCTCTGGGTAACCAACAACGGGACCTGAGTACCAAAGAGTAGGTAAAACACGACGGTTTGGCAATTGGAAAAAACACAAAGACAATAGGAAATACATGAATTTACCTCTGAAAACAATTGCACCTATCTAAATGAAAATTTCTCTAGACAAGATAAAACATTTATTCATATACGAGTATGCATCATAAAACATGTAAAGGTAACCAAGGGAACGGGAAACAATCAAGATGGCAACCACACGAAGCTATGTCCTCTATCACTAAAGTGATAGAGCAATAACTAGGCACTGATCTCAGTCACTCGAGGTGAGGAGAACAGTGGATCTTATAAATACATATACATATACTATACATGACCACGGTAGCAAGCTGGGCATCAGGGACCACAGTAGCAATCTGCAGAATCGGGACAAGACCACGGTAATAACCGGATAGCGGGATCCAAACTGCAACTGGCGGGACAAGAGGGGGATCTCCAAGTCGGTGGATCAGACCAACCGGGTTATCCAAGCATAATGGTGCCGACTCATAGGTCAAATACAATCGAGACATATGCAATCAAATCCAGTACAATAAATAAACGGGCAAGACGGGGGTGCTCAAGGGCACACTGTCATTTCATGTGGTGCAATGCACTTCGGGTCAAGTGTACAACAAAGCTTTCGGGAAAACAAGACATGTAATATAAATCTCGAGATCGATAAGGTACAATAAACAATTGGAATTTCGGGTAAAGTATGGGGTTCAAGATTTATTTAAAGTGGATAGGGACCCCGTATGTCCATCTAATAACAATCTGGTACTCTTTGGGTTTGGGGACATTCCGGGCTCCTTATACACTTCGAATTTTCAAAAACTTCGAATGATGTCTTCGTGATATGGTTTCTTTCTCAAATGGCCTCATACATTACTTAGTAAATCTCCTTGACATAGAGGGGTTCCCACAGAGTAGTCCCAAAACGTTGAAATAGTTAAACATTGTCCCAAACGTAGCCTTGTCCAACAGGGCCCATCGCTCGAGCGGACTGGAGAGTTCGCTCGAGCAAATCGCTCTCTGGAATGGTTGTCTGGGTGGATTCTGTAAGACCCCGACCCGAGTGAACCTGATTAGTGCTAATTAAGTTGCGTTTTAGTGCTAAGCTTGATTAGTTTTTTTGGTCTAGTTGGGTTTGGAATAGCTTTGATTCTAGTTTTGGGCCTTTTGGAGTGATTGATAGCTTGTGGGGCCCTTTGGGGGTTCCCTTTTCGGCTTTGCTTTTGTCGAGAAATTTTTCCGACGTGTTTTAAATTGTGTTTTTGGCCCGTTGCATTCATCTTGTGGATTCTTACAACTTTCATGTTGATCCCGTGTCCATTCGAGGCCCCGAAACCCGATTTCATAGCCTTGAGGGTAAAACAGTCATTTCACACCAAATCTGTACCCTAAACTTAATATTCTCGAAACCCGCGAAACATAGACTTTTTGGAAACTAGATATTTCAACGAACAATTCTTCCTTCTTCGTCGAATTCATCCGAGGACCCGAGAGAGATGATATCAGCCCATTTAGTTTCATTAGTTGTGGGACCCAATCCAACCCAACTCTTTAGCTAACAAGAGAAGCCATTAGCCATTCACTTCATTTATCATTTTCCAGCACAAGAGAAGAGTCTAGGGTTTCCCTTGGTTTTCTCTTCTTCTTCTTGCTTCTCCATCTCAAATCCCCACAAATCTTGCACCAAACTCAAAGTGGAGATCATCTTCTTCTTCCTCATCTTGCAAGCATTCCATTGCTACCATTTGTGAAGAGAACCCTCCATCACAAGACTTCCATTAAGCTTACTCTTGCCATTAAAGGACTTTCCAAGTAAGTGATTCTTCCCATCTCCTAGATTAGTGTTCATCTAGCCTTAGGGAAGCTACATTTGCATTATTGAAAGCTCTTTCATTTTCATTCTTTGTGTAACCCATTTTAGGGTTGTTTTTGGGGATTTTGCATTGTAGCTTGGACCATTTCTTGGAGGACTTGATAGAGCTTAATATCATTAATTGAAGACTTGAGGCAAGTGAATGTTTGGAGGTTTTTTAAGTTTCAAATGATTTAGTGTAGCATTGATGGATTTTTATGCTTTCATTGATTGCATTTATTGATTTTCCATGATTGCAATAAATGGTATTTATACCTCTTGATAGCCTCATTTAATGTCTTGGAAGCATGTAATTAAGTCATCTTGATCATAGTTCTATGTGGTGGTTGAGGTGTTGGAAAGAAAGGAACAAAAAGGAGAAAAATCCAAGTCCCGGACCTGCACTGCGCCCAGGTCCGATCGATCGGACGTGCAGACCGATCGATCGGACTGTCAGTAACTGTAAGGGTTTTTGGGCCGATCGATCGGGCCCTGTGTAGAAATTTCGGCCGATCGATCGGATCCGCTTCAGAAAATTTTGGCCGATCGATCGGACCGGTGGATTTTGAGATTTTTAATTTTTCCTTAGTGCTAGTTGGGACCTTGGCTACCCTTTTTGGACTAATTGGACTATGGGTGAGATGTCTTGAGCCGACACTTCTCACGGTTAGTTTGGTGGCATCGAAGTTCAAACCGTTTCAATCTTGAACGGGATAGAATGACGTGATAACTTCTTTATATCCAAATATAAGTCTTTTGCCTTGGTTATCGCGAATTCTATTCCTTTCGATGACTGAATAGGTTGGTCGATGTTTCCGAATTAATGTCATGCCTAGGATGGACCGTTCCTAGTCTTGATTTTCCTAGTATAACACCCAGTTATAACCATAAGCTCATTTTAAGTTTGAAAATCGTAAAACTGCATAAGGAGCCCGGAATGTCTTCAAACTCAAGGAGTACCAAGTCTTTTCCATAATCGACATACGGGACCCCTATCCACTCAATTAGATCTTAAAGTCATTGTCCTTCCTGATTTAGTATAGTTCATTATATTGCTCTATTTCCAAGACTTGCTTTACAGGAATTGTTTTCCCGAAAGCATGATAATAGCATTGACTTGTCCAGATATGTATTGCCCGACATGAAATGACAGTGTGCCTGGAGCACCCCTGTTTTCCCCGTTTATTTACTGTACTTGATTTACTTGTATATGTCTTGATTGGTTTTATCCTATGAGTCGGCATCACTAAGCTTGGATACCTTGTCAGTCTGATCCACTGACTTGGATATCCCTCTCCCGTCCCGCCAGCTGCAGTTTGGATCCTGATACCCGGTCATTACCGTGGTCCCGTCCCGATACCCGGTTCGCTACCGTGGTCCCGTTCCCGTATAATTATATTGTATATATGTATACGTTGTTTCTCCTCACCTTGTGTGACTGAGATCAACGTCCCGTGATACTGTTGTCACTTTAGTGACAGAGGACTTAGCTTTATGTGATTGCCACCTTGTTATTCCCGATTCCTTGGTTACCTCATATGTTTTATCTTGTTTAATTGTTTTATAGCAAATGATTTACCTGCTTTATGAGAGTTCTTGCTTAAACAGATTTATATGCTTTTCAAGAGATTTCCTCTATATTATTGTTGTTGTATCTTGTCATTCTCTTGCCAGACCGTCGTGTCTGATCCTTTGCTTTGGTAC